>SJYW01018647.1:109066-162868 GCA_006410735.1 Raphicerus campestris | reverse complement strand
ACACTTGTGGCTGATTCATGTCGATGTATGGCAAAACCAATACAGTACTGTAAAATAGAATAAAGTATTAAAAAAAAAAGAAAGGCAATGCCAAAGAATGTTCCAACTACTGCAGAATTATATTCATCTCACACGTTAGCAAATAACGCTCAAAATTCTCCAAGCCAGGCTTCAACAAATAGTACGTGAATCCTGAACTGCCAGATGTTCAAGCTGGATCTAGAATAGTCAAAGGAACCAAAGATCAAATTGCCAACATCCAATGGAAAAAGCAAGAAAGTTGCAGAAAAACATCTGCTGCTGCTTAATTGACTATGCCAAAGCCTTAGACTGTTTGGATCACAACAAACTGTGGAAAATTCTTAATGGGATGGGAATACCAAGCCACCTGTCCTTCCTCCTGAAAAATCTGTATGCAAGGCAAGAAGCAAGAGTTAGAATTGGACGTGAAACAACACACTGGTTCTGGAGGGGAAAGGAGTACCTCAAGGCTGCTTATTGTCACCCTGTATTTAACTTATACACAGAGTACATCATACTAAATGCCAGACAGGATGAAGCACAAACTGGAATCAAAATTCCTGGGAGAAATATCAGTATTTCTGACACTACCCTTTGGAAGAAAGTGAAGAAGAGCTAAAGAGCCTCTTGAGGAAAGTGAAAGAGGAGAGTGAAAATGTTGGCTTAATACTCAGCATTCAGAAAACTAAGATCTTGGCATCTGGTCCCATCACTTCATGCCAAATTGATGGGGAAACTATGGAAACAGTGAAAGAAAAATTTTTGGGGGGTGGAGGGGGCTCCAAAATCACTGCAGACGGTGACTACAGCCATGAAATTAAACAATGCTTGCTCCTGGAAGAAAAGCTATGACCAACCTAGACAGCATATTCAAAAGCAGAGACATTACTTTGACAGCAAAGGTCCATCTAGTCCACGCTAAGGTTTTTTNTGGAAGAAAGTGAAGAAGAGCTAAAGAGCCTCTTGAGGAAAGTGAAAGAGGAGAGTGAAAATGTTGGCTTAATACTCAGCATTCAGAAAACTAAGATCTTGGCATCTGGTCCCATCACTTCATGCCAAATTGATGGGGAAACTATGGAAACAGTGAAAGAAAAATTTTTGGGGGGTGGAGGGGGCTCCAAAATCACTGCAGACGGTGACTACAGCCATGAAATTAAACAATGCTTGCTCCTGGAAGAAAAGCTATGACCAACCTAGACAGCATATTCAAAAGCAGAGACATTACTTTGACAGCAAAGGTCCATCTAGTCCACGCTAAGGTTTTTTCAGGAGTCATGTATGGATGTGAGAGTTGGACTGTGAAGAAGGCTGAGCACCGAAGAATTGATGCTTTTGAACTGTGGTGTTGGAAAAGACTCTTAAGAGTCCCTTGGACTGAAAGGAGATCCAACCAGTCCATCCTAAAGGAAATCAGTCCTGAATATTTATTGGAAGGACTGATGCTGTTAGATGAAGCTCCAATACTTTGGCCACCTGATGTGAAGAACTGACTCATTGGAAAAGACCCTGGTGCTGGTAAATATTGAAGGTGGGAGAAGAATGGGACAACAGAAGATGAGATGATTAAATGGCATCATCAGCCCGATAGACATGAGCTTGAGTAAGTTTCAGGATTTGGTGATGAACAGGGAAGCCTGTCATGCTGCAGTCCATGGGGTAACAAAAAGTCAGACACGAATGAGCTATTGAACTGAACTGAACTGAATTTAGAGCTCTGTTTCTAAACTGATAGTATAGAATGTTACTTGCAAAAACTCTGAAATATGTGGTGCACACAGCAGTGCTTCATGAATGAATTTCTTAGGTTTTATAATGCATCATGTTTTTCAAAGTTTGGTTTTTTTCTTTAAAACATTTTATAATGTAAAAAAAAGTACATTGTTCAAATTAGGTATGTCAATCAAAATGAAATATGTAAAATATCTCAAACTTCAAAAGTCTCAATTTAGACAATATATATTTTTTCTACTACACAAATGAACTGAAATTTCAGAAAATTCGGTATATATATATTTGCTGTCAGGAATAATATATTAAAATAGATACTGTAAAGTTCCTCTCAGATTCTTCCAGCTTCCTAGAGCTTGACTGCTAAAGGTTCAAAACTGAGACCATCTCTAGAAATTGCCCTTCTCCAATATTTTATCCATGTCTTGGGAACAGCCTACTTCTAATAACTGATCAATTTGTATACAGTCCCAGCCCTCTTATCTTAAGTCATGTTATGTTTGAAGAATTGTCTCAGTTTTAGATTTCCCTAAGGGATAAATTGAGGCCCTTGTTCCAACCCTATCTCAGTTTAAACTGCACCACCCCTAGCCCACTCATTACTGCTACTTTAATTCTCTTATAATATTGATAAACAGTGTTGATAACATTATATTCATTAACGGTGAACAAGCCTGATTCCCTAGTACACTTCTTTGGTTCTGGAGGCAGCATAGTCCATATTTGGGAATGCTTTTGATGTTCAGTCACTCAGTCATATCCCATGGACTCTCTGTGACTCCATGGACTGTTGCATGCCAGGCCTCCCTGTCTCTCACCACCTCCCAGAGCTTGCTCAAACTAATGTCTGTTGAGACGGTGATGCCACACCCTCTCATCCTCTGTCATCCCTGTCTCCTCCTGCCTTCAATCTTTCCCATAAACAGGGTCTTTTCTAAAGAGCTGATTCTTTGCATCAGGTGGCCAAAAAGTATTGGAGCTTCAGCTTCAGCATCGGTCTTTCCAATGAATATTCAAGCCTGATTTCCTTTATCTGTTTTGATCTGTTTGATCTCCTTATCCATTATATGAATCCCTTGACTTTACTTGCATATGTTCTCTTATGCTTTGTGGTTTGGTGTGTGTTTTTAAGAGATGACTATTTGGAGCAGTTTTGGCTTCACAGCAAAATTGTACAAAAAATACAGAGAGTTACAATGAAATCTCTGTTCCCACACCTGTGCAGTTTCTCCCACTATAAAATCGACCACCACAGTGGTACATTAGTTAAAATCAGAGTGCTTACATAGGCATAGCATTATCACTCAAAATCCCTAGTTTATATTAGAGTTCACCCTGATATTGTACATTCTGTGATTGTGAACAATGTATAAATATGTATCCATTGTTGAAATATCATGCAACATGGTTTACAATCTTAAAAATCCTCTGTATTCTGCCTACTCATTGTTTCTTCCTGTCTAAACACTGGCTAAGACTTGTTGCTCAGTCGCTCAGTCTTGTCCAACTCCTGATCAGCCCATGGACTGTAGCATGCCAGGTTTCCTTTTCCTTCATCTCCTGGAGCTTACTCAAACTTATGTCTATTGAATCAGTGATGCCATCAAACCATCTCGTCCTCTGTTGTCACCTTTTCCTCCTGCCTTCAATCTTTCCCAGCATCAGGGTATTTTCTGAGTTGGCTCTTTGCATCAGGTGGCCAAAGCATTGGGACTTCAGCTTCAGTATCAGTCCTTTCAATGAATATTTAGAATTAATATTCAGGATTAATTGACTGGCTTGATCTCTTTGCAGTCCAAGGGACTCTCAAGAATCTTGAATACCACAGTTTGAAAGCATCAATTATTTTTGCATTCAGCCTTCTTTATGGTCCAAATCTCACATCCATACATGATTACTGGAAAAACCATAGCTTTGACTATATGGACCTTTTTTGGCAAAGTAATGTGTCTGCTATTTAATGTTCTGTCTAGGTTTGTCATAGCTTTTCTTCTAAGAAGCAATTGTCTTTTAATTCCATGGCTGCAATCACCATCTGCAGTGATTTTGGAGCCCTTCCAAAAAAGTCTGTCACAGTTTCCACTGTTTCCCTATCTATTTGCCATAAAGTGATGGGACTGGATGCCATGATCTTAATTTTTTGAATGTTGAGTTTTAAGCCAACATTTTTAGTCTCCTCTTTCAACTTCATGAAGAAGCTCTTTACTTCCTCTGCTTTCTGCCATAAGGATGGTGTCATCTGCATATCTGAGGTTATTGATAATTCTCCCAGCAATTGTGATTCCAGCTTGTGCTTCATCCAGCATGACATTTCTTATGATGTACTCTGCATTGAAGGTAAACAAGCAAGGTGACAATATACAGCCTTGGCATAGTCCTTTTCCAATCATGAACCAGTCCATTGTTCCATGTCCTTTTCTAACTTGCTTCTTGACCTGCATACAGATTTCTCAGGAGGCAAGAAAGGTCGTCTGGTATTCCTGTCTCTTGAAATAGTTCCACAGTTTATTGTCAAAGGCTTTTGTATAGTCAAGGAAGCAGAAGTAGATCTTTTTCTGGAATTATCTTGCTTTTTCTATGATCCAACAGATGTTGGTAATTTGAACCCTGATTCCTGTGCCTTTTCTAAAAGCAGCTTGAACATCTGGAAATTCTCAGTCCATATAATGTTGAAGCCTAGTTTGGAGAATTTGGGGCATTACTTTTCTAGCAGGTGAAAGAAATGCAATTGCGCAGTAGTTTGAACAATCTTTGGCATTGCCGTTCTTTGGGGTTAGAATGAATACTGACCTTTTTCCAGTCCTGTGACCATTGCTGAGTTTACCAAATTTGTTGGCATAGTGAGTGCAGCACTTTCATAGCTTCAAGTTTTAGGATGTGGACTAGCTCAGCTGGGATTCAATCACCTCCACTAGCTTTGTCCCTAATGATGCTTCCTAAGGGTCATTTGACTTTGAATTCCAGGATGTCTGGCTCTAGGCAAGTGATCATACCATCCTGGTTATCTGGGTCGTGGAGATCTTTTTTATATAGTTATGTGTATTCTTGCCACCTCTTCTTAATATCTTCTGATTCTGTTAGATCCATACCATTTTTGTCCTTTATTATGCCCATCTTTGCATGAAATATTCCCTTGATATCTCTAATTCTCCTGAAGGCATCTCTAGTCTTCCCCATTCTATTGTTTCCCTCTATTTCTTTGTACTGATCACCAAGGAAAGCTTTCTCCTTGCTATTGTTTGGAATTCTGCATTCAGATGGGTACATCCTTCCTTTTCTCCTTTATGTTTAGCTTCTCTTCTTTTCTCAGCTAGTTTTTAAGGCATAGTCAGACAACCATTTTGCCTTTTTACATTTCTTTTTCTTAGGGATGCTCTTGATCACTATCTCCTGTACAATGTCGCAAACCTCTGTCCATAGTTCTTCAGGCACACTATCAGATCTAATCCCTTGAATCTATTTGTCTCTTCCACTATGATCATAAGGGATTTGATTTGGGTCATAGCTGAATGTTTTCCCTACTTTCTTCAGTTTAAGCCTGAAATTTTCAAGAAGGAGTTCATGATCTGAGCCACAGTCAGCTCCCAGTCTTGTTTTTGCTGACTGTATAGAGGTTCTCCATCTTTGACTGCCAAAGATATAATCAGTCTGATTTCAGTACAGACCATCTGATGATGTCCATATGTAAAGTCATCTCTTGTATTGTTGGAAGAAGATGTTTGCTATTATCAGTGTGTTCTCTTGGCAAACCTCTGTTCGCCATTTCCCTGCTTCATTTTGTACCCCAAAGCCAAAATATGCCTGTTACTCCAGGTATCTCTTGGTTTCTACTTTTGCAACCAGTCCCCTATGATTAAAAGGACTTCATTTTTTTGGTATTAGTTCAGATAGTCTTGTTGGTTCACATAGAACCATTCAACATCTGCTTCTTCGGCATTAGTGGTTGGGGCATAGACTTGGATTTTTTGATATTGAATGATTTGCCTTGGAAATGAACTGAGATCATTCAATCATTTTTGAGATGCTTCCAAATACTGCATTTTGTACTCTTTGATGCTACTCCATTTCTTCCAAGGGATTCTTGGCCACAGTAGTAGATATAATAGTCACCTGAAGTAAATCACCCGTTTTGGTCCATTTTAGTTCACTGATTCCTGAAATGTCAATGTTCACTCTTGTCATCTCCTGTTTGACCACTTCCCATTTACCTTGATTCAGGGACCTAACATTACAGGTTCCTATGCAATATTATTCTTTACAGTATTGGACTTTTCTTTCACCATCAGAGACATCCACAACTGAGTGTTGCTTCTGTGTCAGCTCAGCCTCTTACTTCCTTCTGGAGCTTTCTCCTCTCTTCTCCAGTAGAATATTGGACACCTACTGACCTGAGGAGTTCATCTTTCATTGTCATATCTTTTCGTATTTTCATACTGTCCATGGGATTCTCAAGGCAAGAATGCTGAAGTGATTTCCCTTTCCCTTCTCCAGTGTATCATGTTTTGTCAGAGCTCTCTATCATGATGCCTTTTTCTTGAGTGGCCCTACACAGCATGGCTCATAGTTTCATTGAGTTAGACAAGTCTGTGGTCTATGTCATCAGTTTGTTTAGCTTACTGATTAAAATGGAAATCTGTCATCTTTCTGTGGGGCTTAGATAAGAAATGGCTAAGCAACAGATTCTAGCTGCAAAGCAAGTGGTCCTGTTGCTGAGTTACCCACACAAATAGATACTAAGAAATTAGATATATTTGTGGCAGAAAGACAGCAGAGATTTATATGCCATTCACAGATAGTACTCATACAGCCTCAGCCATGAGAAAAATATTGACCATGGGACACAAATGACCATACAGCCATACCAGACTTTCTGAGCTGCAGCCATGAAATTAAAAGATCCTTACTCCTTGCAAGAAAAGTTATGACCAACCTAAATAGCANTCCTTTATGTTTAGCTTCTCTTCTTTTCTCAGCTAGTTTTTAAGGCATAGTCAGACAACCATTTTGCCTTTTTACATTTCTTTTTCTTAGGGATGCTCTTGATCACTATCTCCTGTACAATGTCGCAAACCTCTGTCCATAGTTCTTCAGGCACACTATCAGATCTAATCCCTTGAATCTATTTGTCTCTTCCACTATGATCATAAGGGATTTGATTTGGGTCATAGCTGAATGTTTTCCCTACTTTCTTCAGTTTAAGCCTGAAATTTTCAAGAAGGAGTTCATGATCTGAGCCACAGTCAGCTCCCAGTCTTGTTTTTGCTGACTGTATAGAGGTTCTCCATCTTTGACTGCCAAAGATATAATCAGTCTGATTTCAGTACAGACCATCTGATGATGTCCATATGTAAAGTCATCTCTTGTATTGTTGGAAGAAGATGTTTGCTATTATCAGTGTGTTCTCTTGGCAAACCTCTGTTCGCCATTTCCCTGCTTCATTTTGTACCCCAAAGCCAAAATATGCCTGTTACTCCAGGTATCTCTTGGTTTCTACTTTTGCAACCAGTCCCCTATGATTAAAAGGACTTCATTTTTTTGGTATTAGTTCAGATAGTCTTGTTGGTTCACATAGAACCATTCAACATCTGCTTCTTCGGCATTAGTGGTTGGGGCATAGACTTGGATTTTTTGATATTGAATGATTTGCCTTGGAAATGAACTGAGATCATTCAATCATTTTTGAGATGCTTCCAAATACTGCATTTTGTACTCTTTGATGCTACTCCATTTCTTCCAAGGGATTCTTGGCCACAGTAGTAGATATAATAGTCACCTGAAGTAAATCACCCGTTTTGGTCCATTTTAGTTCACTGATTCCTGAAATGTCAATGTTCACTCTTGTCATCTCCTGTTTGACCACTTCCCATTTACCTTGATTCAGGGACCTAACATTACAGGTTCCTATGCAATATTATTCTTTACAGTATTGGACTTTTCTTTCACCATCAGAGACATCCACAACTGAGTGTTGCTTCTGTGTCAGCTCAGCCTCTTACTTCCTTCTGGAGCTTTCTCCTCTCTTCTCCAGTAGAATATTGGACACCTACTGACCTGAGGAGTTCATCTTTCATTGTCATATCTTTTCGTATTTTCATACTGTCCATGGGATTCTCAAGGCAAGAATGCTGAAGTGATTTCCCTTTCCCTTCTCCAGTGTATCATGTTTTGTCAGAGCTCTCTATCATGATGCCTTTTTCTTGAGTGGCCCTACACAGCATGGCTCATAGTTTCATTGAGTTAGACAAGTCTGTGGTCTATGTCATCAGTTTGTTTAGCTTACTGATTAAAATGGAAATCTGTCATCTTTCTGTGGGGCTTAGATAAGAAATGGCTAAGCAACAGATTCTAGCTGCAAAGCAAGTGGTCCTGTTGCTGAGTTACCCACACAAATAGATACTAAGAAATTAGATATATTTGTGGCAGAAAGACAGCAGAGATTTATATGCCATTCACAGATAGTACTCATACAGCCTCAGCCATGAGAAAAATATTGACCATGGGACACAAATGACCATACAGCCATACCAGACTTTCTGAGCTGCAGCCATGAAATTAAAAGATCCTTACTCCTTGCAAGAAAAGTTATGACCAACCTAAATAGCATATTCAAAAGCAGAGACATTGCTTTGCCAACAAAAGTCCATCTAGTCAAGGCTATGGTTTTTCCAGTGGTCATGTATGGATGTGAGAGTTGGACTGTGAAGAAAGCTGAGCACCAAAGAATTGATGATTTTGAAATAAGGTGTTGGAGAAGACTCTTGAGAATCTCTTGGACTGCAAGGAGATCCAACCAGTCCATTCTGAAGGAGATCATCCCTGGGATTTCTTTGGAGGGAATGATGCTGAAGCTGAAACTCCAGTACTTTGGCCACCTCATGCGAAGAGTTGACTCATTGGAAAAGACTCTGATGCTGGGAGGTATTGGGGGCAGGAGGAGAAGGGGATGACAGAGGATGAGATGGCTGGATGGCATCACTGACTAGATGGACGCGAGTCTAAGGGAACTCTGGGAATTGGTGATGGACAGGGAGGCGTGGCGTGTTGCGATTCATGGGGTCGCAAGGAGTCGGACATGACTGAGCGACTGAACTTGACTGAACTGAATTGAACTAAACTGAACTCTGTGATCCAATAGCAAGTCACATGGTTCTGAAAACTGAAGGAGTATGTTTGGAATTAAGCAAGATCAGATTAGGAGTATAAGTAATCTGCATTAAGTCACTCATACTTCTTGTTTCTCCATTACTGATACACTATCTCCTGTCCTTAACTCTCCCCTCTAGCTAGCATTGAAGGGCCTATAAAGAGTTTGAGACACCAGAAAGTTATTCTGCATAACATTATATATAACAAGGGACTCAAGGAGTGTAGGATATACAATAATAGAAAAATGGAAGCACAAGTGAGGAGCTAGGTTGGAGATGATATCCTCTTTATATGAAACACCATTTTGAACAGTATACACATTAAATCGATGTAATTATATTGTGTCGGCCCTCATTAACTAGAATCAATAAACTTTAGAAACAAGAGGTTAAAGTGGCAGTGGCTCTGCTTGTCATCACTCCAAGTGATTCACTTTAGAAATGTGTGCTTCCCATCCCCACAACTCTAGTCCTTTCAGATCTGAAAGTCTAGGTTCCCTATGAGGGTGTAATTCAACCAGGGTCCACAGTCAGAGTCCTATTAAAATTTATGCTAGGACTGCCATGTGATATCAATTTCTTATGCTAAGAAAGGAGTGGGTATCCTGGCAAAGGTAATTTACTTGATCATTGGAAGAAGACAGTCACAGTTATGATGGTAAATGATAGTTTAAAGAAAAAATATGTTTGACACCATGGTGATCCATTGGATCATATGTTGGATATCTCCACAACTTTTTAAAGTAACTTTATTGAGATATAATGACCATATTATTCACCCATTCAAGCTATGATTCAATGGTTTTGGTGTATTACATCATTTTTCATTGTAACTATGTGTGCATTTTCAGTCACTCAGTCGTGTTTGATTCTTTTCAACCCTGCCAATGGTAGCCAGCCAGGTTCCTCTGTCCCTGGGGTTTTCCAGGCATGAATATCAGAGTGGATTGTCATTTCCTTCTCCAGAGGATATTCCTGACCTAGACATTGAACCCACATATCCTGCATTTTCAGGCAGATTCTTTACCATTGAGCCATCTGGGAAGCCTAGTTGTTATTATACATACATATGTGTATATATATAACTATACATACATATATGTAATTATACATACATCAGTTCAGTTCTGTTCAGTTCAGTTACTCTGTTGTGTCCAACACTTTGCGCTCCCATGGATTGCAGCATGCCAGGCCTCCCTGTCCATCACCAAATTCTGGAGTTGTCCATTGAGTCAGTGATGCCATCCAACCATCTCATCCTCGGTCATCCCCTTTTCGTACACCTTCAGACTTTTTCAGCATCAGGGTTTTTTCAAATGAGTCAGTTCTTCACATCAGGTAGCCAAAGTATTGGAGTTTCAGCTTCAACTTCAGTCCTTCCAATGAAAAATCAAGACTGATTTCCTTAAGGATGAACTAGTTGGATGTCTTTACAGTCCAGTGGACTCTTAAGAGTCTTCTCCAACACCACAGTTCAAAAGCATCAATTCTTTAGCGTTCAGCTTTCTTTATAGTCCAACTCTCACATCCATACATGACTACTGGAAAAACCATAGCCTTGATTAGATGGACCTCTTTTGGCTAGTAATGTGTCTGTTTTTTTAGTATGCTGTCTAGTTTGGTCATAACTTTCCTTCCATGGAGTAAGTATCTTTTAATTTCATGGTTGCAGTCACCATCTGCAGTGATTTTGGAGCCCCCCAAAGTAAAGTCTGTCACTGTTTCCACTGTTTTGCTATCTATTTGCCATGAAGTGATGAGAAAGGATACCATGACCTTAGTTTTCTAAATGTTAAGCTTTAAACCAACTTTTCACTCTGCTCTTTCACTTCCTCAAGAGGCTCTTTAGTTATTCTTCATTTTCTGCCATAAGGTTGGTGTCATCTCCATATCTGAGGTTATTGATATTTTTCCTGGCAATCTTGATTCCAGCTTGTGCTTCATCCAGCTCAACATTTCTCATGATGTACTCTGCATATAAGTTAAATAAGCAGAGTGACAATATACAACCTTGACGTACTCCTTTTTCTGTTTGGAACCAGTCCATTGTTCCATGTCCAGTTGTAACTGTTGCTTCCTGCCTTGCATGCAGATTTCTCAAGAGGCAGGTCAGGTAATCTGGTATTCCCATCTCTTTCAGAATTTTCCACAGTTTGTGGTGATCCACACAATCAAAGACTTTAGCATATGATTATACATATGTATATAGTTATATATTTATATTCACATAAAATATATATATATATAATTTATCATTTTAGATTAGATTCAGTGTCATTCACAATGCTCTGCCAGCTCACCACTCTCTATTTCAAAAACTTCGGTATTTCCACCCCCAAATTCTGTTAAGCCATTGTGCAAATTTTCATTCCTGCCCACCCCCACATACCCACTCTCCATATCTAGTCTCCTTTCTATCTCTATGAACTTGCCTAAATATTTCATATAATTGTAATCACACAATGTTTGTCCCTTTTTGTCTAGTTTATTTTAGTCAGTGTAATGTTTTCAAGGTCCATCCGTGTTGTAGCATTCCTTTTAATGTCTTAGTGATGTTCAAAAAATATATGATATATACATTTTGATTTTTCATAAATCAATTAAAAAATACTTGGTTTGTTTTCACCTTTTGGCTATTGTGAATAATGCTGCAATGAACACTGGCCCTTAAATATCTGTTTGTGTCCCTGCTTTCAATTTTTTTTTTTCAGTATTTACATAAAGAGTAGGCTATATAGGAATTTTCTATTTAGCTATCTTGTTGAGTTTATTACCACACCAGGTAATATTTCTTAACTGTTAAAAGTGGTAGTTGAACTTAAAAGACCTCTAGAAATATGGTAAAGTATCTGCCTGCCAATGCAGGAGACCCAGAGTTCAGTCCCTGGGTCAGGAAGATCCCATAGAGTAGGAAATACAGAAACCCTCTCCAATATTCTTGCCTGGAAAATCCCATGGACAGAGGAGCCTGGTGGGCTACCATCCATGGGTTCACACACGACGGAACAACTGAGCACACATGCACAGAAACATGGTAGAGTGGGAACACCTTGAGTAGTGATTATGGCCCTAAGACCAGCTGAAGTCAAAGGGGAAAAGCTTGCATTAGACTCAGTAGCATATTTTTTTTTACCTCAGGAAAAGAGACCTGAAGGATATGTTTCCAGATGGAGTAACTTGTCACAGGAAGCAAGTGGATCTAAGTGGTGCAAAGAGTGAACTGTAGTAGAGGTTATGATGTACTACTGAAATCCCCTTTCAGAATGGGGACACATGTTACTCCAGATGCTGGGGGTGATATCTACTGGTATCTCATAGAAATGTCCCTCCCCAGGAAATTGCCCTCAGTTTAAGGAAGCTGCCTCATATACTTTTGCACTGCCTCAGTGGGAAGAAACTTGTATCCAGTGCAGTTAAAAGAGGTCTCTAAAGTCCCAGTACCTTTTCTCAAGTTGAGGCATCTCTGAAGGGTTTCAGCAGTTTGAGAGCTCTTCTTGATACTAGCTGAGGCCACTGTTGCAACTGCATCATAATTTCTTTTTCTGCCTAGTTCTATTTTTCTTTTAATTTCTACAGATATTACTCCATTTTTCTTTTATTTTTACAGATACTATTCATTTCATTGCCTGTTTTCCAGGTAACTTGATAAAAAAAATAATTAGCTTAGAAAAACTGACACAATATCAATAATCAAAGACTAAAAACGGTTGTTGACTCAGTTGTATCCACAGTTTAGTGGTCCTCATTTTCAGTGAAATTTAAGATTTCTTGACATTTAAAATGCAGTCTTTTCATAGTGATGCTTTTTAAAAAAAATATTCTGATACTGCAAAGAATTCATTGTAATTTCTATATATGGAATAAGATGGATAGTAAATATTGTAAACAAAATGAGAGCAAAGCAATAGCTGATTCTCTGAAGAAAAAAATAATAGTAATTTGTGTGTACAAAACATGTAAAAATAAAATGTATGACAGCAAATAGTACAGAGGATAGGATCAGAGTAATTAAGAATATACAATTATAAAGTGCTCAAACTACATATGACATGGTATGATTTTGTTTGAAGGCCAACTGATTAGGTAAGAAAATATATTTTATACTGGGGCAACCACTGAAAAATTAAAACAGGCATAAATAGTAGGTCAGTAGCATAGATAAAATATAATTATTTAAAATGTTCTTTAATCTAGAAAAGGCATAAACAGAGGAGACAGATACCTGTATACAACTGGAAAAATGGCAAACAGCTGGGAATATAATAGATTTTAATAATCACTTTAAATATAGATAGTTAAAAGATGCCAAACAAATATAGGTAGTTAAAAAACCAATATTTTGGCCACCTGCTGAGAAGGATTGACTCATTGGAAAATACTCTGATGCTGGGAAAGACTGAAGGCAAGATGAGAAGGGGACGACAGAGGATGAGATGGTTGCTTGGCATCACCGACTCGATAGACTTGAGTTTGAGCAAATTCCAGGAGTTGGTGATGGATAGGGAAGCCTGGTGTGCTATAGTCAGTCCATGGTTCGCAGAGAGTCATACACGACTGAGTCACTGAACTGAAAAGATGACAGATAACAAATATTGATAGGTTGAATCCGTTATAAGCCATCTACAAAAAATACACCTAAATATCTTGACATGGTGATGTTAAAAGGACAAGAAAGGTATATTAATGTCTAATAGACTAAATTCAGAAGAAATGTTCCCAGGAATAAAGAGAGACATTACAGAGTGATGAAAGCACCAATTCTTCAAGAAGATATGACAGTTTTATGTGTGTGTGTATCTAATAACAGAGATATAAATTATATAAAGCAAAAACTGAGAACTGCAAAGAGAAATAGAGAAATCCATAATGATTGCTGGAGATTACAACATTCCTCTATCTATAATTGATATAACTGGCTGCTAGACAATCAGTAAGAACTTATAAGAATTGAATAACACCATTGAATGAAACAGTTGACATTTATGAAACACTTACCTAATATCAGCAGAATAATTATTTTTAAGTGTGTGGAACTTGACTAAGGCACAGCATAATTTGGATATATAACAAATCATGCAAACAAAAAGAATAGTACACTAAATGGTAATTTTATGACCACAATAGAATTAATCTTTAATAAGAGGGTTATTTGGAAATTCTCAAATATTTGTAAATTAACTGGTACACTTTTAAATACCTATGAATTAAAGAGCAAGTTTGAAGAGATATTAAGGAAACAGAATTTGAACTAATCAAAGATGAAAATAGAACATATAAAATATTAGTGTAATCCAACTTAATGCTTAGAGTGGAATTTATATCATTCAACTTTTATTTTAAACAAAGGTATAAAACAGTCATTTAAGACTTTGCCAATAAATAAATATGTAAATAAGCAAATGTAGTTCAAAGTAAGCAGGGGAAACCTAAAAAATAAAGCAAAAATCAATGATATAGAAAGCAAAGAAAATAAACTCAAATGTAGCAAAAAGCTGATTCTTTTATAAAGCCAAATAAATTTTATAGATGAGAAAATTTAAACTTGGAGAGGTTAGTTCAGTCACTCAAAATCATATAATAGCAAGAAAAGGGTCCAAATCTACATCTTTTAAAATCTAAAAACTCCTAACCACTACTGTGAGAAATCATATATTTTGCCTTGTCTCATTTAAATGAAATAAGATGCCAGTGATTCTTCCATCTACTGTGCATATAGATATTCCAGTCCAATCTAAGCAAAGAAGCATTGCAAAGATATATTCCTCTGAGAAATCAGAGATGCCAACTTAAATGCTATTACTGTGGCANAATTCAGAAGAAATGTTCCCAGGAATAAAGAGAGACATTACAGAGTGATGAAAGCACCAATTCTTCAAGAAGATATGACAGTTTTATGTGTGTGTGTATCTAATAACAGAGATATAAATTATATAAAGCAAAAACTGAGAACTGCAAAGAGAAATAGAGAAATCCATAATGATTGCTGGAGATTACAACATTCCTCTATCTATAATTGATATAACTGGCTGCTAGACAATCAGTAAGAACTTATAAGAATTGAATAACACCATTGAATGAAACAGTTGACATTTATGAAACACTTACCTAATATCAGCAGAATAATTATTTTTAAGTGTGTGGAACTTGACTAAGGCACAGCATAATTTGGATATATAACAAATCATGCAAACAAAAAGAATAGTACACTAAATGGTAATTTTATGACCACAATAGAATTAATCTTTAATAAGAGGGTTATTTGGAAATTCTCAAATATTTGTAAATTAACTGGTACACTTTTAAATACCTATGAATTAAAGAGCAAGTTTGAAGAGATATTAAGGAAACAGAATTTGAACTAATCAAAGATGAAAATAGAACATATAAAATATTAGTGTAATCCAACTTAATGCTTAGAGTGGAATTTATATCATTCAACTTTTATTTTAAACAAAGGTATAAAACAGTCATTTAAGACTTTGCCAATAAATAAATATGTAAATAAGCAAATGTAGTTCAAAGTAAGCAGGGGAAACCTAAAAAATAAAGCAAAAATCAATGATATAGAAAGCAAAGAAAATAAACTCAAATGTAGCAAAAAGCTGATTCTTTTATAAAGCCAAATAAATTTTATAGATGAGAAAATTTAAACTTGGAGAGGTTAGTTCAGTCACTCAAAATCATATAATAGCAAGAAAAGGGTCCAAATCTACATCTTTTAAAATCTAAAAACTCCTAACCACTACTGTGAGAAATCATATATTTTGCCTTGTCTCATTTAAATGAAATAAGATGCCAGTGATTCTTCCATCTACTGTGCATATAGATATTCCAGTCCAATCTAAGCAAAGAAGCATTGCAAAGATATATTCCTCTGAGAAATCAGAGATGCCAACTTAAATGCTATTACTGTGGCAAAATGTTATTAATTAAGACAATCAATCCATGGTTCAGAGTTAATTACACAGGGCTGAATAATAGTCTCCAAAGTTTGGATGTCATACAATACTTAATACAAAAATACATGTGAAAACACATGTAACTCAGAGCATTAATTTTTTTTTAATCTATGAGTGAGTGAAAAACATTTGATCCTTTTAATTTTTCTGAGACTTCTTTCATGAACAGGTAGAAGAGCTTGCAGTTTCAGATTTTTAATCATAAAGACAGAGAGTTCTCAATGTCTCTGTTTGCAGTTTCTAAAAGTTCAAACTTTATGTGCTAAGTCATCATTAATTATTTCTTTATATCTATAGCTGAAGCCTAGTTTCACAAGGTGCTAGAATTTGTGTTTTGGTATGCTGCACTTTACTGTACAAAATGATTACTACAATTGCATTTTATGCCTGTGAGAGACTCTCCTAAAAGTGCTGTCTTATATATCCTGTGATAATATTTGCAGGGTGAATGTTAAAAGCCATAACGGGTTTTAGAGGAAAGGGATAATTCATGACTGAGTCTGGCCTCAAAAATAATCTTTCTGTGCATATCTTCATGAACTTTGTAATACTAGATAAACATTCTTTAACTTGAGGCTCATATTTGTATTTTCTATTTCACACATAATATAGGAAAAGCTACTGTATCTTTTAGGTGATTTCCATAGAAAGGGATAAGAAAACTCAACTGACTTAAAATGGGAACTTACTTGTTCACCTTAGTAAGAACACAGAAATAGAAATAGCTTCAGGTAGAATTTGAATGTGAAATCCTAATATCATCAGAGCTGTCTTTTCCTATTGTTTCTCTCTACTTATCTACTGTAAGATGGTTTTATTTATAGCTCAGCATAGTAGTTGCCAGTAATATATTGCTACATCATCTAGGCCTTAGATCAGGGACAGTAAAAACAAGAGTATGTATTTTGTTGTTGTTGTTCAGTCTCTAAGTTGTGTCTGACTCTTTGTTACCCCATGGGTTATAGCATGCCAGGCTCCTCTGTCTTCCACTACTGTGGACTGCAGCATACAAATCTCACCTATCCTTCACAGTTTCCTGGAGTTTGCTCAGATTCGTGTCCATTGTGATGCTTTCTAACCGTCTCATCCTGTGCCCTCCTCCCTCCTTTTTCCTGCAATCTTTCCAATGAGTTGGCTCTTCATGTCAGGTGGCCAAAGTATTGGAACTTCAGCAACAGTCCTTCCAATAAATATTCAGGATTGATTTCCTTTAGGATTGACTGGCTTAATATTCTTGCACTCAGAGGGACTCTGAAGAGTCTTCTCCAGCACCACAATTGGAAAGCATCAGTTCTTCAGCACTCAGCCTTCTTTATGGTCCAACTTTCATGACTACTGGAAAAAACCATAGCTTTGACTATGCATACTTCTGTTGGCCATGTGATGTCTCAGCTTTTTAATATTCTGTCTAGGTTTGTCATAGCTTTCATTTCAAGGAGCAAATATCTTTTAATTTCATGGCTATGGTCACTTTCACTTTTCAATTTCATGCATTGGAGAAGGAAATGGCAACCTACTCCAGTATTCTTGCCTGGAGAATCCCAGGAACGGGGGAGCCTAGTGTGATGCGGTCTATGATGTTGCACAGAGTTGGACACGACTAAAGCGACTTAGCAGCAAGCCAGTTAGGGTCATAGGCTTATCCCAGAACCAGTGTGTATAGACAGGGTTGGAATTATATTGTTTAGCTTTGTCTGGGCTCCATTTTACCTACTAAACCCAGTGTTATCTGAGTCACATGAGATGAGAGTGAAGAAAGTTTGTTTTTTTTTTTTTTTGCATAAAGGAAATTTGGAAGTCCTAAAAGAAGAGAAAGGAAGCACAAATAATAACCATAATTATAACTACATGTAGGAAAAAGATAGCAGGATGATTTGGGAAAATTCTTTTCCTTTATTATTTCAAATCCAACAGCACAACTTTTTACGTGAAGCAATCCTCACAGTGGCATATTTCAGAAGACCTGCCACTTAGCACTGCTGTCCTAATTACTCTGGGTGAATGTTATGATGTGAACAGTTCTTGGAGCTACTCCATGTTTGCTAACAGGAATTCAGAGAAGCCTTGCTTTCCTGATACATGTCTTAAGAATTAAGTATGTTTTAGAGATTACTGCAGGTTTTTTTTGCTTAGAGAGGTTATTTAAAACAGGAGAGCTGCCACTCAGTGGCAACTGAAAGAATGTTTGAACTTTAGACATGTGGTGCTCAAACTACAAGAAGAGTGAAGGATTTATCAGGAAGACTGGCTGGACGTTGGGCATCTCAACCCCAATTCAACATTTCTTTTCAAGAAACCAGTGTCTTAAATCATTAATTCTGCCAATCCATATCTACAATTTCCCCATAGTTATCTTCCAACACTCATATGGGCAATGTTGAATTTAATCTGACCTGTTACATGGATATTTTTTCTATTCTTACTTGTCCTCCTTAAACAATTATTGCTCCCTCAGGGAATCATTCAGTATATTCTTCAACAATTCACCCCCCAAAATGATAGAGTATTTTCAAGCTCAAGTCTAACACAATAAAACACAATATAATGTGTAGTCAAAAAGTCTTGCTGAGTATTGAAATAGATTGTTTAATGGAAAACTGTAACCCTAGTTTTCAATTTCTCATTGCTTTACTATCTTTAGAAATTCAAATTTCTATGAAACTTCCCTAAATGCAACTTCTCCCCTGTTTTTACCCTTAGTTTTTCAAGTTAACAAAATCGAATCAATTGTAACAAACACTCCTAAGACCACTGGTTTTTTTTTTTTTTTTTTCACATTTTAATTGTGTGTATGGGTTTACTTGGTCATTGTCAGTGTACATACACCAAATGGTTCCCTTTCTAGTGCTGATGAAGAGGGTGAAATTTTATCACTAAAATTTTAATACTTTTGTCTTTTAAAATTTCATCTTTTAACAGAAAATATAAATATTTTGGAAATAGTTGAAAATTTGAGTTGTCAAATCTATACAGCTGTCTCATGTCAATGTGTTACATCCTATTCCTGCTGCTGCTGCTACTGCTGCTAAGTCGCTCCAGTCATGTCCAACTCTGTGCGACCCCATAGATAGCCTCCTACCAGGCTCCCTCGTCCCTGGGATTCTCCTGGCAAGAACACTGGAGTGGGTTGCCATTTCCTTCTCCAATGCATGAAAGTGACAAGTGAAAGTGAAGTCACTCAGTCGTGTCTGACTCTTAGCAATCCCATGGACTGCAGCCTACCAGGCTCCTCCGTCCATGGGATTTTCCAGGCAAGAGTACTGGAGTGGGGTGCCATTGCCTCCTCCACATCCTATTCCTAATACCTGGTAAAAGTGGCTGAGGCAATGCCCCACAAGAAAGACAAGAAAAATCAAAAGTATGAAATGACTTTACCATATGTATGGAAATTCTCTCAATTTTTAATTGTACATCTCGAATTAGATAGTGAAAGGTGTTTATATTTTAGCACTGTCTTCTGATGCTGGGAGGGATTGGGGGCAGGAGGAGAAGGGGACAACAGAGGATGAGATGGCTGGATGGCATCACTGACTCAATGGACGTGAGTCTGAGTGAACTCCTGAAGTTGGTGATGGACAGGGAGGCCTGGCATGCTGCGATTCATGGGGTTGCAAAGAGTCGGACAGGACTGAGTGACTGAACTGAACTGAACTGTGTTTGAGATTCTAATATAGTTTCTGCAAACCTGACACATTATGTATCTTAGAACCAAAATGAAATCCCTAATTCTGTTGCAAGGTGAGGATGAAGTATGGTGGAGATTGTGATGTGTGTGTGTTAGTCACCCAGTTGTGTCTGACTCTTTGCCTCACCATGGACTGTAGCTGCCAGGCTCCTCTGTTCATGAAATTCTCCAGGCAAGAATACTTGTGTGTTGGAATGCCCTCCTCCAGGGGATCTTCCCGACTCAGGGATCAAACCGAGGTCTCCTGCATTGCAAGCAGATTCTTTACCATCTGAGCCACCAAGGAAGCCTGGGAATTGTGATATGAGGTTAAATAATTAAAGTTTTCCTTTACTCATGACCCTAGGATTTGAAAACAAAATAAATTAGTGACTTGAAAATGTATCAGTAGATTATAGAGATATTTCATTTGCCAATTTTTTGGCTATAATATCTCCACATTATTTATAGGTAACATGGAGATATTATAGCCCAAAAAATAAAATTTAGAAAAATTATGTTTTCTCACTTTCTTAAAGAAAATTCAGTACAATTGCAAAGTTCCTATTTCCCAAGGCATTGGAAACTTTTATAAGTTTATGGACGTTAACCTCATCTTTCCTTTCCTAAAAGTCACACAAAATCCAAGAGAACCCATTAACAGGAAAGACGTCTCATGCTTAGGCTTTAGAGTCAATCTCAGTGTCTTGAATTAGATGATGCAAGAAAAGGAAGTTCTGTTCTTGGACAAGCAACCACAGACCGCAGCTTGAAAGATTGGGAGAGCACTGTCCTTGTTACATTGAGTATAATTTAGAATATATTTTGCTACAGAAATATTGTATTATAATACTGCAATAACTCATTTAATTTGGAGTCTTTCTACAATATGAAATAATATCATTCTTGTTTTATTTCCATTTAATATGCAATCTCAGATTTCCCTGGTAGCTCAGACAGTAAAGCGTCTGATTGCAATACTGGAGAGCAGGGTTCAATCCCTGGGTTGGCAAGATCTCCTAGGGAAGGAAATGGCGACCCACTCCACTATTCTTGCCTGGAAAATCCCATGAATGGAGGAGCCTGATAGACTACAGTTCATGAGGTTGCAAAGAGTTGGGCACCATTGAGTGACTTCACTTTCACTTTCTTTTCAGAGTTGGACTGAATTACATAAACATTTCTTCCAAATAAATTAAAAAGTTGATCGGTATGTATTAATCAATTTTGAAGGATAAAAATATGTTTAACAAACTGATACTGAGGTATAGGTTCAATCAATATGTTTAATTGCTATATAGTTTTGAATACCTAAGATTATTCAGTATCTGCTAAATATATCAAGCTGGATTTAGAAAAGGCAGAGGAACCAGAGATCAAATTGCCAACATCTGTTGGATCATAGAAAAAGCAAAAAAGTTCCAGAAAAAACATCTACTTCTGCTTTATTGACTATGCCAAAGCCTTTGTCTGTGTGGATAACAACAAACTGTGGAAATTTTTAAAGAAATGAGAATACCAGACTACCTTATTTAACTCCTAAGAAATCTGTATGCAGGTCAAGAAGCAAGAGTTAGAACCAGACATGGAACAATGGACTGGGTCCAAATAGGGAAAGGAGTATGTCAAGGCTGTGTATTGTCACCATGCTTATTTAACTTATATGCAGAGTACATCATACAAAATGCCAGGCTGGATAAAACACAAGCTGGAATCAAGATTTCTGGGAGAAATATAAAAAACCTCAGATATGCAGATGACACCACCCTTATGTCAGAAAGCAAAGAGGAACTAAAGAGCCTCTTGATGAAAGTGAAGAGAGGAGGGAAAGCTGGCTTAAAACTCAACATTTAAAAAACCAAGATCATGGCATCCAGTCCCATCAGTTCATGGCAAATAGATGGGAAAACAATGGAAACAGTGACAGACTTTATTTTCTTGGACTCTCAAATCATTGAAGCCATGAAATTAAAAGACACTTGTTCCTTGGAAGAAAATCTATGACTAACCTAGACAGCATATTAAAAAACAGAGACATTGCTCTGCTGAAAAAGGTTTATCTAGTCAAACCTATCGTTTTTCCAGTAATCATGTATGGATATGAGAGTTGGACCATAAAGAAAGCTGAGCACCAAAGAAATGATGCTTTTGAACTGTGGTGTTGGAGAAGACTCTTGATAGTCCCTTGGACAGCAAGAAGATCCAACCAGTCCATCCTAAAGGAAATCAGTCCTGAATATTCATTGGAAGGACTGATTCTGAAGCTGAAGCTCCAGTACTTTGGCCAGCTGATGCGAAGAACTGACTCATTGGAAAAGGCCCTTATGTTGGGAAAGATTGAAGACAGAATGACAGAAGATGAGCTGGTTGGATGGCATCACTGACCAAAAGACATGAGTTTGAGCAAGCTCCAGGAGTTGGTGATGGCCAGGAAAGCCTGGTGTGCTTCAGTCCATGGGGTTGCAAAGGGTTGGACATGACTGAGTGACGGAACTGAACTGAATTGATAAATATACCACAAATCATAAATAGGAGATTAATACTGTGTGTTATTGCTCCATTGTATTTGTTGTTAGTGCATGCATTTTTAATACCATAGACATTTATTTTCAAATTAAAATCATCACATTATTTACTGACAAGAGAATAATTTATTCCTATTTATATAAAAAAAAGTTTGTTAACAAAATTTAGCGTTTTATTTTTAGTTTGCTCTCAGGAAATATTTTCTGTATTAGACCTTTTTGTTGTCTGTATTCTATAGGAAATTGTCACTTTTCTGAAGATAATCTGTAATGTTAAAAATGTTCCCTAATAATTGTTTATTTGAAATTATAGAAAAGGATCAACTATTCCAAACTGAGCCCAACAGTATCTAAGTATCTAGTCATCTCTTCTTTCCACAAAAAGGATATTTATTAAATCTTAAAGCATTCAGAGCAAAAATAAAAGCTATTCCTGAGCACATTTTGGCAGCGAAGTATGCAATTTACTTAAACATTAAGAATATTTTAGTATTAGGTCTCATGAGTGATTTCATGCTATCATTAGCTAAGAAGCCTGCCTGCAGGGTCACTGTCACCATGCCCAATAAAACAGAAAAATAGAAAATGTCACGCATTTCTACTGTACATCTAAGTCTTTTCTTATGTCTACTTTTGTTTCTTTTTCTGTATTTCCCTGTAATTATATTTTTTGAGTCCCTTGTCATTTATCTTCTGTCCCTTTTGCCTTTTCTTTGTTCTAAAAAACTTGAATATTTGAAATATTTTCCTTTCAAATATTTGATTTTCAGTTGTATACTCACTTCTTGCTCAAGTTTCACATTTAAACTATCTTTACAATATCTTTTAAACTGTGCATTAAAAATATACATTGTTTTTCCTTAATGTTTTTCATTTCTCGAAAACCTTCATATTATCAAATATCCAGGCTTTTAACATACTTATTCTTTGAAACACATAGTGCAGAAAGTTATCTCCTACAGAAAATGTTGCATGTATTGCTACATTTTTCCTTGTGAATAACTTAAAAGGTTTAGATATATATTTTAAAATTCAAGAATTAAATTTGGGTCAATTTACAACTCAATATAGCTTAAAACTGATATAATGTGTATGCTTGGAAATTTGTTGGACAAAACAAAATTGTTTTGTTGAAACTTTATTGTTTCAACTTGTATTCCTATAAATATGACTGGTTTGAATATTTTTCTATTATTTTATGTGCAGAGAGGATAACCAAGAACATCTGCAGTTAAAAAGCAGGGTCAGGGTGCTTAACTGTACAGTTATGAATTATACTTAAAACAAGACTAATTCTGAGTTCATTTCTGTTCCACAAATGTCATAATTTATTAAAAATAATTTACTTAAATTAATATGACATTGTGTTCTACAAAAATTTGTATGTGTTCCAACATTGTGATTTTACTTGTCAATTTCAAGTGATCTACCTCAGCCATATATTTACATTTTGCCTGTTCCCAGTTGTGTTGATTAAAGATAATATATTCTATTTATTTTATGAGGCTTCCCAGGTGGTTCAGTGGTAAGAATCTACCTGCAATTGATCTGCCTGAAGAAGATGCAAAATTCATGGGTTCAGGAAGATCCCCTGGAAGAGGAAATGGCATCCCATTCCATTATTCTTGCTTGAAAAATTCCAAGGACAGAGGAGCCTGGCAGGCTACAGTGCATTGGGTCTCAAAGAGTCAGATATAGCTGAGTACACACACACATATGCATTTATTTTATATTCTTAAATAGAACAAAACCTAAAGGATTTGCAGTGGGGCATATCAATTTCCAGTTCTTTTGTTGTTAAGGCATGAACTTACTCAGCATGGACTCTGCTATGTAAAACACAGAAGACCCAGCACATCAGGTCCTGTGACACCTAGCGAGGCCCAAATAGACATAAGAGGATTCCTCCTTCCACTCTATGGCTCAGCTGCAAACTCTGTGCTTTGGCTGATCAGTCTTCCCCAGTGGTCACCAGAAGGACTGGAGAACACAACTGGGAAATGCAGAGACTTTGTGCTCTCGCTGAGGGACAAAATTGACCATTGAAAGCTGGGAGATGACAAGAATCTGGCTCTCAATTACTGTGAAGATGCTTCTGAGTTATAGTGATCCCTCACCAGGCTGTGCATTCTCAGAGAGCTGTCTCTAACTTAGTAGTATATGAAATAGAACTTCTTCCCTTTTTCCTTAACTCACTACCCATTTTCCCTTATCTCTTGTTGCTTTGAGCCCATACTCCCAATAGACTGTAGAGTTTCCAGAATCTGTTTTTGAGATTTCTCAGGCTATGATTGTTGGTCACATCATAATTACTTCTTTGCATATTCCTCAGTATTTTTTCTTTTTGGACGTCAGCACCCAATATTTGCAAAATTACAACCTGAGTTATATCAAACTCTGACTACCCTAAACCTAAACTTCTGCCATTAAATATAGGTGGAAAAATGCATGAGACAAACTTAATTTCTAACTTAAATTTTAAATTTATGCCTGTGAACCTATTTTGGGATCAAAAATCTTGCCTTTGCATTTGTTATATAGTCCAGATGTAGAATACAAATTTATGCTACCAGTAGGTAAGGGGGACAGGGATAATCTAGAAGATTGGGATTAGACATACTAGTCTAATTTATACATAGACACACTTGAAGTGAAGTTGCTCAGTCGTGTCCGACTCTTTGCGACCCCGTGGACTGTAGCCCACCAGGCTCCTCTGTCCATGTGATTCTCCAGGCAAGAATACTGGAGTGGGTTGCCATTTCCTTCTCCAGGGGATCTTCCCAACCCAGGGATTGAACCCTGGTCTCCTGCATTGCAGGCAGACGCTTTATCCTCTGAGCCACCAGGGAAGCACATAGACACACTACTATATAAAATAGATAACTAATTAAGGACCTGGCTTGTAGTACAGGGAACTCTACTCAGTACTCTCTACTTGCCTATATGGGAAAAGAATTTTTTTTTAAGTGGATATATATATATGTATAACAGACTCATTTTGGTATACACTTGAAACTAACATAGCATTATAGATCAACTATACTCCAATAAAGATTTTTTAAAAAATCAGCCGCTCACATATATACTAAATCTCATTCTTCCTCAGCTCTTATCGACATTGTTCCATCAAACCTCTTTGTTATTTCCTACATCATCATTATTTTTTCATAACTTTTCTAGACGTTTTCCATCACTCTGAAAACATTATGTCTCATCTTTAAAAAAAAAAGGACAAAAAACACTTATTTAATTCTTTTTACTCTCTGGATATGATCTTGTTTCTTCTAATGTAAAATTTGCCTCTATATCCTTTTTTTTCCGGTTGGCCTTTAATGCATTCCAATCAGATTTACCCACTATCATCCAACTGAAATTATTCTTGACTAGATCAGCAATAACCATATAGTTGCTAAATGTAATAAGCAATCACATGTCATAATTGTACTTTACTTAGAGAGCAGAAAAAGAAAAAACTTTTTTTTAAACTTGGCTTTCAGAACATCAGACTTTCTTTGTTTTCATTCCGTCACATTGATGGCTTCATCTTAGTCTTTTTTGAATGTTTCTTCTCTCCACTCTTAACAGTGAAATCATAAGCTAATAAGTCCACAAGGCTCAATCACTGACTGTTTTTTTAACTACATTCATTTCTTTGACTATTTTATTTAGAGTCTATCTGGTTTTAGTTGCAATACATTCTGTATGATGAGTAATCTGTTATGTATAACTCCAGCCTAGTATTCTCTAGCAGAAACTCCCTATTTGTTGATAACTTATTATCATCTCCTGTTGGCCATGTGATAGAGATCTCTATATATGACCACAACTAAACTCTTGTTTTTCTTGAAAGCAATGTCATCCATATTCTTTTCTGTAATCATTAATGACAACTCCATAATTTCAGTTGGTTAGTTCAGAATTGCAGTTATATTCTATTCTCTTTTTTTCAAAACTCATATGAAGTGAATTAAATGCCCTTATTTTTGTTTTTGTGGTAATATGTTCTATAAAACTGCCAAAAACATTTAATTATCAAATAGTGAACCATTCCTTCTAGGGAAAATACAGATTTAAGTTCCTATAAGCCTCTGGTCATAACATTTTTGCCCACTGATCAACAGATTACATGATTTTATGTGTGTTTCTGTTTAAAGATATCTTATTTAATATATATTCATTAATATATTATTTAATATTGACTCATTAACATTGAAATTGGGCCAACAGCACAAAAACTCATGCCTGACCATCATTTATCTAATACTCCTATTTTCTCCAAAAAGTACGTCTTAGCCTTTTTACACTTTAGGAACTCTAGATAGCCTTCAGAGCTACACTTAGTGGCCAATTTGAGAGCAAGGTTACAAGCAAGATGCTCAAAAATGTGATAACTGTGGCACTAAAAAGATGGTGAAAACAAGATGTGTTTATAGTATGATGATTGAAACAAGAAAGCAGAGCATTGCCTAATTTCATCTTAGGTGGAAACATGCACATTGGGCAACTCTAACTTTGTGCAGCTCTGAGCAGGTCCACAAATGATGGGAAAAGTATCCTTTGCATTATTTGAATTCTGCAAACAAATTTTAGTTGGTAAGGAATTTTGTAAATATGGAAAACATGAATAATGAGATATATCATATTTTTAAATGGCACTTTCCAAAAAGAACTAGAATGTGAGCATTTATCACCAGGTCAAATTATGATACTATTTCTTCAGTATTATTCAAATAGACTCTTTTAATGTTCTCCATACTTCTGTCCTTGCCTATAATGTCTACTCTCAATATTTCCCATAATATGTTAGTAAGAAAGAGAGAAAGAGAGGAGGGAGGGAAGGGTGGGAAGAAAAGGGGAAGGAACGGAAGAGGGAGAGAAGGAGGAAGAAATAAAAAGAAAGAAATAAAAAGAAAAACAGGAAAAGAAAGAACCATTGCTAGTTATTATGGTAGGGCCCTCCAAACCTAGAGATGTTGAAACTTAGGGAAAATGTGTTTCTTAGAAGTGAGGAAATCCTGTATATTTTCTTTAATACAAAAGCTTAAATACAACAAAATCTAAAGGATACACAATGCGTTCATTTTTTCTATTGAGTTACCAGTGTAAAATTCACTTTGATTATCATGATCTAAGAAAGCATGTGTTTTCCCATGATATTACCATATGATGCTTACAATTATTTCAAATGTTCTAATTACTAATGGAGTCTCTTACTTTCCTTATGTTTATACCAAAGTGTAGAATTTAAATATTTATCAATTGTTTCCATGTAAATACTTTTTTTCTCATAAGTGTGTTTTGAAACTGATGTTTGTAGCTATGTTTTACTCTTGTTCTTTATCTATCTGACTTGAGGGTTCTGTGTCTTTTTTGTCTTTATTCTCTTTACAGAAAGAATTATAGGCATATAAAATATTATCTTTTGAGCCATATTTGAGAAAAATTACTTTCTATTTAAAATAGGATTCAGTAATGTTATCACCAAAACAAAGATTCTGTTTGATACATGTTTGGTAGCAGCAGATATTATCTTTTGAGCCATATTTGAGAAAAATTACTTTCTATTTAAAATAGGATTCAGTAATGTTATCACCAAAACAAAGATTCTGTTTGATACATGTTTGGTAGCGGCAGCTTCTGGATTACATGCTGTCAGGAGTTCTTGGCCAAGTATTATATGTACTGTACAATTAGTCCTTACTCCTAAGGCAATCTGAGTTATGACAGAACTCAGGTATATAATTCATATGTAATCATTTAGTGAAACAAGTTAGATTTCATTTTTAGTGCTGATTTATGTCAAATATTATTTCCAATTACATCTCATAATCTCTATGAGGTTTTACCTGTGATTAACTCCAAATTACCAATTTCAATGAAGGCAAATTAGTCTTCAAAGCTTAACACAGAAAGTCCCAATAAATGGGTTTCAACTGAATGCATGAGGCTGAGAGCAAATTTTAGTAGCAATAAATCAATTGATAGAAATACAACTCTAAGTCAATTAAGTCAAATAGTAACCTACTTAAATTTCCATAGAGGTTAATAGACTTCTTGTCTAGAAATTATCTCTTTTAGAAACAAAACTAATTTTATATGACAGAAACAGAATATAAGCTGACTGAACTTACTCATTTTCTTTTCTCTCATTTTCTCCTTCCCTTCCTCTCTCCTTTCACCCTTGTGAACTTGCCTCTTTTATACGTTCCTTCCTTTTCTTTTTAAAATATTTTTATAGTGATTATACACACATACTCTAGAACCAGAGAGCTTTGGTTACATTCTAGAGTAAACATTTACTATTTGATCTTGGACAGACTCTGAATTTTCTTGTTTCTCAGTTTTCTAACATGCTATTTAATGGTGATCTCTTTCTCAAGAGTTTGTTAGCATTTTCAGCATTAACACAAATAAAGAGCAAAACAAAAATCTTGGCAGATAGTAACTGCCCAGTTAATGGTAACTAAACATTTCACCACAGCAGATATATTTATGCAATTTATCATTTGCATGAAAATTACTATGTTAAAATATATAATAATTTTATACATTAAATGGCTCATGCTACTTACTGAGTCGTTTGTTTAATTTTTCATAATTTTGTACTTTAACAAACAGTGATGCTGAAAATATTAAGTAGAGAAAGTAATAAAATTTCTAGAGTAGAAAACAGCAATCCATGCTGTTCTTGCCTGGAAAATTCCATAGACAGAGAAGTTTGGTGTGCTATAGACCATGGGGAAGCAAAGAGTCAAAGATGACTGAATGAGTGAAAAAAATTTTTCTAGTTGCATCAATCTATTAGATATGCTAGTAATAACAATAAGTATTAAGTACTAGCAATATGAGAGAAACCATATAAAATGCTCTAGGTGAATTTTCTAATTAAATCCCAACAACAATATCAGTTCAGTTCAGTTCAGTCACTCAGTTGTGTCCGACTCTTTGTGACCACATGAATCGCAGCATGCCAGGCCTCCCTGTTCATTACCATCTCTCGGAGTTCACTCAGACTCATGTCCATTGAGTCCGTGATGCCATCCAGCCATCTCATCCTCAGTCATCCCCTTCTCCTCCTGCCCACAATCCCTCCCAGCATCAGTCTTTTTCCAATGAGTCGACTCTTCACATGAGGTGGCCAAAGTACTGGAGTTTCAGCTGTAGCATCATTCCTTCCAAAGAAATCTCAGGGTTGATCTCCTTCAGAATGGACTGGTTGGATCTCCTTGCAGTCCAAGGGACTCTCAAGAGTCTTCCTGCTTGAGGATATACTGGTATTCTGCAAACTTTTTTTTGAAATAATTTCAATAACTTTCTTATCTTCAAATATATATATACATATAATTTTTTAAAGTACCATCTCTACCTCAAATTCTCCTTAGAATAATTCATTGCATTTCAGTTCACTTCCGTTGCTCAGTCGTGTCTGACTCTTTGCGAGCCCATGAATTGCAGCATGCCAGGCCTCCCTACCATCACAACTCCCAGAGTTCACCCAAACCTATGTCCATCGAGCCAATGATGCCATCCAACCATCTCATCCTCTGTCATCCCCTTCTCCTCCTGCCCTCAACCTTTCCCAGCATCAGGGACTTTTTAACTGAGACAGCTCCTCACATCAGGTGGCCAAAGTATTGGAGTTTCAGCTTCAACATCAATCCTTCCAATGAACACCCAGGACTGATCTCCTTTAGGATGCACTGGTTGAATCTCCATTCAGTCTAAGGGACTCTCAAGAGTCTTCTCCAGCACCACAGTTGAAAAGCATCAGTTCTTCAATGATCAGCATTCTTCACAGTCCAGCTCTCACATCCATACATGATCACTGGAAAAACTATAGCCTTGACTAGACAGACCTCTGTTGGCAAAGTAATGTCTCTGCTTTTTAATGTCTCTGCTTTTATGCTATCTAGGTTGGTCAAAACTTTCCTTCCAAGGAGTAAGCATCTTTTAATTTCATGGATCCAATCACCATCTTCAGTAATTTTGGAGCCCAGAACAATAAAATCAGCTAGTTTCCACTGTTTCCCCATCTATTTGCCATGAAGTGATAGGACTGGATGCCGTGATCTTCGTTTTCTGAATGTTGAGCTTTAAGCCAACTTTTTCACTTTCCTCTTTCACTTTCGTCAAGAGGCTTTTTAGTTCCTCTTCACTTTCTGCTATAAAGGTGTTGTCATCTGCATATCTGAAGTTATTGATATTTCTCCTGGCAATCTTGATTCCAGCTTGTGTTTCTTCCAGTCCAGTGTTTCTCTTGATGTACTCTGCATATAAGTTAAATAAGCAGGGTGACAATATACAGCCTTGACGTACTCCTTTTCCTACTTGGAACCAGTCTGTTGTTCCATGTCTAGTTCTAACTGGAGTTTCCTGATATTTAAGAGGCAGGTCAGGTGATCTGGTATTCCAATTTCTTTCAGAATTTTCCACAGTTTATTGTGATCCACACAGTCAAAGGCTTTGGCATAGTCAATAAAGCAGAAATAGATTTTTTTCTTGAAGTTCCTTGCTTTTTTGATGATCCAGAGGACGTTGGCAGTTTGATCTTGGTTCCTCTGTCTTTTCTAAAACCAGCTTGAACATCTGGAAGTTCACAGTTCATATATTGCTGAAGCCTGGGTTGGAGAACTTTCAGCATTACTTTACTAGCATGTGAGATGAGTGCAATTGTGCGGTAGTTTGAGCATTCTTTGGCATTGCCTTTCTTTGAGATTGGAATGAAAACTGACCTTTTCTAGTCCTGTGGCCACTGCTGAGTTTTCCAAATTTCCTGGCATATTAAGTGCAGCACTTTCACAGCATCATCTTTCAGGATTTGAAATAGCGCCACTGGACTTCCATCACCTCCACTAGCTTTGTTTGTAGTGATCCTTTCTAAGGCCACTTGACTTCACATTCCAGGATGTGTGGCTCTAGATGAGTGATCACACCATCGTGATTATCTGGGTTGTGAAGATCTTTTTTGTACAGTTCTGTATATTCTTGCAACCTCTTCTTAATATCTTCTGCTTCTGATAGGTCCCTACCATTTCTGTCCTTTATTGTGCCCATCTTTGCATGAAATATTCCCTGAAAGTGAAAGTGAAAGTGAAGTCACTGAGTCACGTCTGACTCTTTGCAACCCCGTGGACTGTATCCCACCAGACTCAGGAGATGTTCCCGACCCAGGGATTGAACCCAGGTCTCCCACATTGCAGGCAGATGCTTTAATCTCTGAGCTATTAGGGTATCTTTAATTTTCTTGAAGAGATCTCTAGTCTTTCCCAATCTGTTGTTTTCCTCTAATTCTTTACATTGATAGCTGAGGAAGGCTTTCTTATCTCTCCTTGCTATTCTTTGGAACTCTGCATTCAAATGGGTATATCTTTCCTTTTCTCCTTTGCTTTTGGCTTCGCTTCTTTCCACAGCTATTTGTAAGGCCTCCTAAGACAGCCATTTTGGTTTTTTGCATTTCTTTTTCTTGTAACTGGTCTTGGTCCCTGTCTCCCCTACAGTGTTACGAACCTCCTTCCATAGTTCATCAGGCACTCTGTCTATCAGATCTAATCCGTTAAATCTGTTTCTCACTTCCACTGTATCATATAGGGGATTTGATTTAGGTCATATCTGAATGGTCTAGTTGTTTCCCTACTTTCTTCAATTTAAGTCTGAATTTGGCAATAAGGGGTTTATGATCTGAACCACAGTCAGATCCAGACTTGTTTTTGCTGACTGTATCAGTTTAGTTCAGTTCACTCGCTCAGTCATGTTCCACTCTTTGCGACACCATGAATTGCAACATGCCAGGCCTCCCTGTCCATCCCCATCTCCTGGGGTTCACTCAAACTCATGTCCACTGAGTCGGTGATGCCATCCAGCAATCTCATCCTCTGTCATCTCCTCTTCCTTCTCCCCGCAATCCCTCCCAGCATCAGAGTCTTTTCCAATGAGTCAACTCTTCACAAGAGGTGACCAAAGTACTGGAGTTTCAGCTTTAGCATCAACCTTCCAAAGAACACCCAGGGCTAATCTCCTTTAGAATGGACTGGTTGGATCTCCTTGTGACTCTCAAGAGTCTTCTCCAACACTACATTTCAAAAGCATCAATTCTTTGGTGCTAAGCTTTCTTCACAATCCAACTCTTACATCCATACATGACCACTGGAAAAACCATAGCCTAGACTAGGTGGACCATTGTTGGCAAAGTAATGTCTCTGCTTTTGAATATGCTATCTAGGTTGGTCATAACTTTCCTTCCAATGAGTAAGCATATTTCAGTTTCATGGCTTCAATCACCATCCTCAGTGATTTTGGAGCCCCCAAAAATGAAGTCTGACACTGTTTCCACTGTTTCCCCATCTATTTCCCATGAACTGATGGGGCCAGATGCCATGAACTTCATTTTCTGGTTGAGTTTAAGACAACTTTTTCACTCTCCTCTTTCACTTTCATCAAGAGGCTTTTTAGTTCCTCTTCACTTTCTGCCGTAAGGATGGTGTCATCTGCATATCTGAGGTTATTGATATTTCTCCTAGCAGTCTTGACTGCAGCTTGTGCTTCTTCCAGCCTAGTGTTTCTCATGATGTGCTCTGAATAGAAGTTAAATAAGCAGGGTGACAGTATACAACATTGATGGACTCCTTTCCCTATTTAGAATCAGTCTGCTGTCCAATTCTAACTCTTGGTTTCTGGCCTGTATATAGGTTTCTCAAGAGGCAGGTCACGTGGTCTGATATTCCCATTTCTTTTATAATTTTCCACAGTTTATTGTGATCCACACAGTCAAAGGCTTTGACATAGTCAATAAAGCAGAAATAGATATTTTTTCTTGAACTCTCTTGCTTTTTCGATGATCCAGAGAATGTTGGCAATTTGATCTCTGGTTCCTCTGCCTTTTTTAAAACCAGCTTGAACTTCTGGAAGTTCATGGTTCACATATTGCTGAAGCCTGGCTTGGATAATTTTGACCATTACTTTATTAGTGTATGGGATGAGTGAAATTGTGCAGTAGTCTGAGCATTCTTTGGCATTGCCTTTCTTAGGGATTGGAATGAAAACTGACCTTTTCCAGTCCTATGGCCCCTGCTGAGTTTTCCAAATTTGCTGGCATATTGAGTGCAGCACTTTCACAGCATCATCTTTCAGGATTTGAAACAGCTCAACTGGAATTCCATCACCTCCACTAGCTTTTTTCATAGTGATGCTTTCTAAGTCCCACTTGACTTCACATTTCAGGATGTCTGGCTCTAGATGAATGATCACACCCTCGTGATTATCTCGGTCATGAAGATATTTTTTGTACAGTTCTTCTGTGTATTCTTGCCACCTCTTCTTAATATCTTCTGCTTCTGTTAGGTCCATACCATTTTTGTCCTTTATCGAGCCCATCTTTTCATAAAATGTTCCCTTGGTATCTCTGATTTTCTTAAAGGGATCTCTAGTCTTTCCCATTCTGTTGTTTCCCTCTATTTCTTTGCATTTATTGCTGAGGAAATCTTTCTTATTTTTTTCTTGCTATTCTTTGGAGCTCTGCATTCACATGCTTATATCTTTCCTTTTCTCCTTTGTTTTTCACTTCTGTTCTTTTCACAGCTATTTGTAAGACCTCCCCAGACAGCCATTTTGCTTTTTTGCATTTCTTTTCCTTGGCGATGGTCTTTATCACTGTCTCCTGTCCAATGTCAGAAACTGCCATCCATAGTTCATCAGGCACTCTGTCTATCAGATCTAGTCCCTTAAATCTGTTTCTCACTTCCACTGTATAATCATAGGGAATTTATTTAGGTCATACCTGAATGGTTTAGCTGTTTTCCCCTACTTTCTTCAATTTAAGACTGAATTTGGCAATAAGGAGTGCATGATCTGAGCCATAGTCAGCTCCCAGTCTTGTTTTTGCTGACTGTATAGAGCTTCTCCATCTTTGGCTGCAAAGAATATAATCAATCTGATTTCCGTGTTGACCATCTGGTGATGTCCATGTGTAGAGTCTTCTCTTGTGTTGTTGGAAGAGGATTTTTGCTACGACCAGCGCATTCTCTTGACAAAACTCTATTAGCCTTTGCCCTGCTTCATTCCGTATTCCAAGGCCAAATTTGCCTGTTACCCTAGGTGTTCTTCGACTTCCTACATTTGTATTCCAGTCCCCTAGAATGAAAAGGACATCTTTTTGGGGTGTTAATTTTAAAGGTCTTGTATACCTTCATAGAACCATTCAACATCAGCTTCTTCAGTGTTACTGGTTGGGATATAGACTTTGATTATTGTGATATAGTATGGTTAGCCTTGGAAATGAACAGAGATCATTCTGTCGTTTTTGAGATTGCATCTAAGTACTGCATTTCAGACTCTTGTTGCCCATGATGGCTACTCCATTTCTTTTAAGGGATTCCTGCCCACAATAGTAGATATAATGGTCATCTGAGTTAAATTCACCCATTCCAGTCCATTGTATGCTGATTCCTAGAATGGTGACGTTCACGCCTGCCATTTCCTGTTTGACCCCTTTCAATTTGATCTCCAGTAGCATATTGGACACCTACAGACCTGGGGAGTTCCTCTTTCAGTTTCCTATCATTTTGCCTCTTCATACTGTTCTTGGGGTTCTCAAGGCAAGAATGCTGAAGTGGTTTGCATTCCCTTCTCTAATGGACCACATTCTGTCAGACCTCTCCACTATGACCAATTGTCTTGGTTGGCCCTACATGGCATGGTTTATTTTCATTCAGTTAGACAATGTTGTGGCCCATGTTATTAGATTGACTAGTTTTCTGTGATTATGGTTTCAGTGTGTCTGCCCTCTGATGCCCTCTTGCAACACCTACCGTCTTACGTGGGTTTCTCTTACCTTGGACATGAGGTATCTATCTCTTCACGGCTGCTCCAGCAAAGCGCAGCCTTTGCTCCTTATCTTGGGGTATCTCCTAACCACCACTCCTCCTGACCTTGAACATAGAGTAGCTCCTCTAGGGCCTCCTGCGCCCGTGCATCCACCACTCTTTGGATGTGGGGTTGCTCCTTTTGGCTGCCGCCCCATCTGTATAGAGCTTCTTAATTTTTTGATGCAAAGAATATAATCAATTGGTTTCAGTGTTGGCCATCTGGTGATGTCCATGTGTAGAGTCTTATCTTGTGTTGTTGGAAGAGGATGTTTGCTATGACCAGTGCATTCTCTTGGCAGAACTCTATTAGTCTTTGCCCTGCTTCATTCTGTACTTCAAGGCCAAATTTGCCTGTTACTCCAGGTGTTTCTTGACTTCCTACTTTTCCATTCCAGTCCCCTATAATGAAAAGGACGTCTTTTGGGGTTGTTAATTCTAGAATGTCTTGTAGGTCTTCATAGAACCGTTCAACTTCAGCTTCTTCAGCATTACTGGTCGGGATATAGACTTGGATTACTGTGATATTGAATGGTTTGACTTGGAAAAAACAGAGATCATTCTGTTGTTTCTGAGACTGTACCCAAGTAGTGCATTTAGGGTACACTATTTTGACTATGATGGATACTCCATTTCTTGTGATTCTTGCCCACAGTAGTTGATATAGTGGTCATCTGAGTTAAATTCACCCATTCCAGTCCATTTTAGTTTGCTGATTCCTAAAATGTCAACGTTCACAGTTGCTATTTCCTGTTTGATCACTTCCAATTTGCCTTGATTCATGAACCTACCATTCCAGGTTCCTATTCAATATTGCTCTTTATAGCATTGAACCCTGTTTCCATCATCAGTCACATCCACAAGTGGGTGGTGTTTTTGCTTTGTCTCTGTCTCTTCATTCTTTCTGGAGTTATTTCTCCACTGATCTCCAGTAGCATATTGGGCACCTACTGACCTGAGGAGTTCCTCTTTCAGTGTCCTATCTCTTTGACTTTTCATACTGTTCTTGGGGTTCTCAAGGAAGAATACTGAAGCAGTTTGCCATTCCCTTCTCCAGTGGACCACATTTTCTCAGAACTCTCCACCATGACTCATCCATCTTGGGTGTCCCTACATGGCATGGCTCATAGTTTCATTGAGTTAGACAAGGCTGTGGTCCATGTGATTATATTGGTAAGTTTTCTGTGATTGTGACTCTGAAATATCCTAGGTCCAAGGTCAGAGAAACCCCAGTAAGACATTAGGCACTGGAACAGTTGTGAAGGGATACCCCACATCCACGGGCAAAGGAAAAGTCCCACCAAGATGGTAGGAGGGGCGAATTCACATTTAGAATGAAACTCCATTCCTGCCAGAGATGCTCAAAGGGCTCAAACAAACCTTGGGCACACCAGGACCCAGAGACCTTACAGAGACTGAGACAGAACTGTGTTTGAGCGCCTCCTGTGGAGGTATGGGTTGGCAGTGGTCTGCCACAGGGACAGCAGCTCTGGGTGTGGCTATTGCATATGTCCTCTTGGAGGAGGTCACCATTGACCCTACCATGGAGCTGCCAGAACTTGCATAGGACTAGGAAATAGACTCTTAGAGGGCCCAACAGAATGGAGAAAGGAACAGTGACCCCACAGAAGACTTGCCTGTGGGTGTCTGGGAGCATACGGCGAAGGTGTGGGGTTGGGGGCACGGACTGTAGCAGTGCATGCATGGGATCTTTTGAGGGAGGTCACCATTATCCTCATTACCTCCACTGTAGTTTGGCCCCAGGTAAATAGCAGGAGGGAACACAGATCCACTGATCAACAGAAAATTTGATTAAAGATTTACTGAGCATGGTCCTGCCCATCAGAACAAAACCCAGTTTCCCCCTCAGTCAGTCTATTCCATAAGGAAGCTTCCATAAGCCTCTTATCCTTTCCATCAGAGGGCAGACAGACTGAAAACCACAATCACAGAAAATTAACCAATCAAAAGTTTAAGGGATATTTACAACGTTATATACTTAATAAATGGTACAGCTAGGTCCTTTGACTCCAAACACCATTAACTTCACTATATAACACAAGCTAAGATTACACTGTACTCATTCGGCTGCTTTCTATAGAACAAGTTGCTTTATTCTCCTTGAGGTTATGATTTCAGCAAGTAAAACACATAAATACAGAGATAAAAGAATTACAATAAAAAACAAGTTTGTGTTAAGCCCCTACAGGAATTTGTCGTAAATTACACACAGACACATGCGCGTGCACACACACACACTTCAAATAAAAAGAGCCTAAGCCTTGAACAAGCTTACAGTATTGTAGAAAAAGCCAAAAAAGTACACTGGAAATTTGTATGACTTGCACGCAGACTTATAAGAATGCAAAATACTAGCACCCAAAGAAGATCTACATGGATCAGATGGATTAAAGAAGGCATGATGGAGGTGATAACATACAGATTGGGAACATAAGAGGTAAGAGTAAGAAGTAAGAAGTTGTTGAATTAGTAGAAAGGAAGTGGGATGAGTCAAGGGTGTTCAGTTGTGTCCAAGTCTTTGCAACTCTTTGGACTGTAGACTGCCAGGCACCTCTGTCGATGGGTATTTTCAGACAAGAATACTGGAATAGGTTGTCATTTCCTCCTCCAAGGGATCTTACTGACCCAGGGGTTGAAACTGTGTCTCTTCTGTCTCCTGCATTGGTAGGTGGGTTCTTACCACTAGTGCTACATGGGAAGCCATGGGTAGAAACAAACAAACAAAATACACATATTCTAGGTCAAGGGTAGAAAACAACAACAACAAAACAAATGTTCGAGATTAATGGAAGAAAAGAAGTAGACTAATTGTCAGTGGGAGCAAAATCATTTAAAAAAATTTTATTGGAGTATAGTTGATTTACAGTGTTGTATCAGTTTCAAGTGTATAGCAAAGTGAATCAGCTATATATTATATGTACATCGAGTCTTGTTAATATTCTTTACCCATATAGGCTATTAGAGATTATTGAGTAGAGTTCTCTGTGCTATACCATAGGTTCTTATTAGTTATCTATTTTATATATAATAGTTTGTATATGTGATTTTGCAGCACATGGATGGGCCTAAAGATTGTCATACTGAGTAAAGAAAGTCAGAGAAAGACAACATGATATTTCTGTGAAAGGGAGGGAAAAAAAGGTACAAATGAAATTACAAAACAGATATAGAGTCACAGATAACAAACTTGGGGTTACAAGGAACTAAGGGAGTGAGGTATACATTGAGAGTAATATCTTTTAAGCAGAGGAGGGACCTGTCATATATACACTTTCACTGAGACTAAGGAATAGAGGATTGACTACTGATAATTCAGAGGAAGTAATAATGCAAAGCTCTCCTGTAGTAGGAGTAGTATTAAAGTAGACTATCATCTGGGTCTAAGATCTAGGTCTCATTAGCTAATTATAATAAAATTTCATATATTGCAATGTTTTGCATATATTAATTTATAGTATTTATTCCTTATTACAACCCTGTGAATAGGCACTCTTAGTGCCTTTCCCTTGTGAGAAAACTGAGTCACAGTGTTTAAGTATTAACAGAGATGCCTGCAGTTTATGAGGGAGACACAGAAATTCTAACTCAGGAGGAGGCTCCAAAGTCTATGCTCTCACCCCCTATGCTACTCTGCTTCTTAGATGCTTGGTAGCTTCCAGAGAAGAGGGTGGCTGTTCCACACAGGGAAAGTCACACAGCTTCTTGAGTGTCAGATGCCTTGAATATACAAGTGGGCATGAACATAATTATTTACCTGACCATTCCATATTTTAAGATTGGGAGACATTGTATTATAATCAAAACTAGATTTTACTAATAAAGAGATAGTTTACTAATGTACTGTTTTTTTATAGTCATTTAAAAAATATCTCAAGAACTCAGTGCTATAGATTCATCCAGCTCAAGTTCTTCACAATCTAAGGAGATACTCTTTCTCTCTTTGCTACCAAATTTCAAGCCCTTCAAAAGATTCCTTAGTAGCACTCATTGGAAATTCAGTCGTAAACCTCCTTTATCATACTTACTTTTTTTTATAGGCAAGTTTTTATTTATAAAGGTTAATTATAATTCTCTTGAAAGCTTAAAATTTAATTTTTGTTATTGAGGCTCTTATGTAGAGATCCAGTATGTATTTGTTAGTAAAAATTTTAAACAATTTAACAGTGTAATTTACTATATAGACAGGAGAAATAACTTGAGCTTCACCAGCCAACACATTGGGAACTTAAGGAAATTATTTCTGTTGATGATGTGCTGCTGCTGCTGCTGCAAAGTCGCTGCAGTCGTGTCCGACTCTGTGCGACCCCATAGACGGCAGCCCACTAGGCTCCCCCATCCCTGGGATTCTCCAGGCAAGAACACTGGAATAGGTTGCCGTTTAGTTGATAAATGTTATTGACAGATATTACTCTATCAATGTCTTTGATTATTCACATCTACATGTGAATGTGTGTATGTTTGTGTTTATGTAGCTAAACTATGTGTCTGTGTCTGAGCAGGTATGTATGCTCAGCTGCTTCAGTCATGTCTGACTCTCTGCAATCCTATGGACTGTAGCCTGCCAATCTCCTGTGTCCATAGGGTTCTCCAGGCCAGAATACTGGAGTGAGTTGCCATGACCTCCTCCAGGGGATTGTCCTGACCCAGGGATCAAACCTGCATCTCCTGCAAGGCAGGCAGATTCTTTTATTGCTAAGCCACTGGGGTAGCCCAATCTATGTCTGTAGCAACAGGTAAATAATGATGATAGACTTAGCCAATGCTTCATGTCCAAATCACATTTCTCTCCCTCTTTCTCTGTCACATATATATGTATGTGCATACACAATATTTCAAGTAGAAAGTAAATCATTTATACTACTAGGTAACAAAGATTCCATCATTTATTTAATCAAAACTTAGCCCAAATTGAGATGACAAAGGAAAATACAGCATAAAACATGAAAGGAACAATGTATAGTATATATTTTTTTAAGAATCATAAAAATCAGAGTGTAAGGGTATAGACTCCGTCTAGTCAAGGCTATAGTTTTTCCAGTAGTCATGTATGGATGTGAGAGTTGGAGTGTGAAGAAGGCTGAGCACCCAAAGAATTGATGCTTTTGAATTGTGGTGTTGGAGAAGACTCTTGGGAATCCCTTGGACTACAAGGAGATCCAACCAATCAATTCTGAAGGAGATCAACCCTGGGATTTCTTTGGAAGGAATGATGCTAAAGCTGAAACTCCAGTACTTTGGCCACCTTATGTAAGGAGTTGACTCATTGGAAAAGACTTTGATGCTGGGAGGGGTTGCGGGCAGGAGAAGAAGGGGACGACAGAGGATGAGATGGCTGGATGGCATCACTTACTTGATGAACGTGAATCTGAGTGAACTCCGGAAGTTGGTGATGGACAGGGAGGCCTGGCGTGCTGTGATTCATGGTGTAGCAAAGAGTCAGACACGACTGAGCGACTGAACTGAACTGAACTGAAGGATATAGAGTGTGATGATAAGACTTCTCCTCAGAGAGACAAGACTAAAAGATTTTCCCATCCCTACTTGGCACACACCAGAGGCAGCAGCCACTTCTGCTCACAGTTCAAGTTCCGGTACTCATAGGTGAAAAGTGTTCCATGTGGCTACTACTCCTGCAACATTCAGAGCTATCTAAAGTTCCAAGCAAACTACACTGGTTTATATACACACAGAACTTGCCTACTATTATACAAATTATGAATTTTAGAAGAACCATTTCTTTAGAATAAATTGATAAAAATTAGATGAGCTATGTAAAATGTTATTACTGCACTCTTTTTGAAAATGTTGGTTTATTACTTTTCCTCACCCTGAATTTATGCAACATAAATAATAGACTCATTGCAATGAAGAATTTTTCACACATTCTATAAAGAATATTTTCAAGTAATTTTATTCATCAGATATATAATTAAACCTAGCAATAGTATAATCAACCAGAATCTTGAATCAATTACACATGACAACTTTGCTTTTCTCCCAGTGCATGCATAAAGCCACCATTTTAACATCAATACTATTTGAAGTCCTTGGAAAAGCAACTGCTTTTAAAGGTTAAAAAAATTGCCTTTAGTATTTTTCTAGTAATTTTTGTATAATTATAGTAAATCCATGTAATTTAAGCAGATGACACTTTTCTGGCAACTTAATTAAATTATTATGAGATAAATACTAATATAGTCAAGACCAAGAAACATGTCCATTAAAATACATGGAAGTATTTGATTCTGTCATTCATGATGTATTTCTTGATTAAATAAATCAATAAAGTTTATCATAGAATGATGTACATTTTAGTAATACTCATTAGGGATAAATATGGTTTATAAATTTTAGATAACTTAAAACTTTAGAAATTTTGTCTTCAGCCACTAGAATTTCCATAAAGTTAGAGAATCTGGGAACACAGATAAATAGTTTTAAAGTTTTATTGCTTATTTTTTACTTATTTTAAGGCTTAGAAATAATCTGAAGAATCAGAATTATTAACACTTACTTGGTAATTTTTTAATTCTTTGTCATACCAAGAGAAATATGTAAGATTTCTAACCTACTTCATAGTTGTCCTAAACAAAATGATTCTAAATTATGAAACGGCTTTTATTTTTCTTTCTAGAATCAATTCAATACAATAAATATTTATTTAATATATTACTATAATTATTATTTATAACCCAAGATCTTTCACTTCAAGTATAAGTTTATTAAGTCCTTGATATGATAAACATATATGTGAGTCAGTTATGAAAAGACTGTGCATAATATCATATTGTCAACCTCAGATTGACTAGCATGCAAACACTTACACACACTATACACACTGATATGCAAAACCATTAACACTAACAAATATCTACAAATATCCAACTCTAAAAACAATTTATGTGATTTATTTTGTAAGTTATTTTAAGTCAGGCTATTGCCAGGGCTACAAATTAGATATATATTATTTTTACATGTTTTTATCTTTTTCAAATTTAAATCTTCTGCTAGAACATGGTTTAATATATGTGAATTAATATATATGTATGCATAAATAATAAGATTTCTCGTAAGATTTGTTTAACTCAGGACTCTGGTTTTGAGTGTGTCAGATGTTCCCTTCCATCATTGCATGTCTTTACAGTATCTCTAATGGGAAGCAATTAAAAAAGTGGCCCTTCTTTTTTTTAACTAATTCATAATATATTTCTAATTGCACATTTTTAAAGATGTTAACTGTGATAAGAAAAAGAATCTACAATTTAAAAACAAAACTGAAAAACAATGGTTATATATCTAATTGTTGTAATGATACATGTAAAATTTATTCTCTTTATAAAGAGAATCTCATGTACTTATTATATGTACAGAAAGAATATAAATTACCAACATAGAATGACTGATAGATTTAGTCATATTCTTTTTACCAAATACTCTGGGCATAAGATTTTTTGGCAAATACTTAATTTTGATATGGAAAGGAAACAATCTATTTCTCATAGTTTTGAATGTATATCTGTAACTGATCAATGACTAGCTATGTCAGCTTATGAAGTGACAATGCTTAATAAATATTTTAAAATTTTTGCTATCATGACTATCTTAACATATTTATGGTTAATGAAGTTCACATGAAACAACACTGGTTTATACTTGTCCTGGTATAATTGTTGATAACAATTCTTTCCATTCTGAAAAGTGTCCTGGTTTGTAGGGTAAATTATACAGTAACCTTACAGATTTTAGTGTGTAAATAGTATTGTATGATTATTGCTCTGATACAGGCATGGGGAGGATAATGGCAAGCCCAGAGATGGTGACCCTATAGGAGATTTTAGCAGAATTATTAGATTTCTAAGAGGTGATAGTAATTTGCAGTTTCTTAAAGGACATCGAGGGCAGTGGAAACAAGTCATTAGGTATTGAGAAAAAGATTGTGTGCTCAAGTAAACAGTTCTTGGGAGATAGGAAAACACATTGGGAGCAGGGCAAAATGGAGCCTGAAATTTCATTAGGGTAGATAATAAAGTGTGCTTGTGCAGCACAATATGCTGCATCTTGAAACTTACAAGGAACCATGGAAAATTTTAGTTAGAATTGTAACTGCAAACAGTATGTTCTATTGGTTCCACCCCCGAGCCTCTGGTTATGTCTCTCCATCTTACACTAATAAAGTCTAAACACCAGCCACTGTCACGTTACTGAGACCACCACTAGCCTCTGAACTATTGGCCCTCTTCTCTCCACTCCTGCCCCATAAGGCAGCCTGGGTCCTGATTGTAACATGTGAAGCAGTCATCCCCCTGCTAAAACCTTCCAATGGATTAGTTATAGAAAACAAAACAACCTCTCAGTTGTTTCTATATGATCTGCCCCTTGTCAACCACTCCAATTTCATTTACCTCCAGTCTTTCATTTTTCTCATAGTTCAATTTAGTCGCTCATAGTACCTAGTACTAGGTAAATAAGGAAACATTTAAAAAACATAAATTAAAACCATTTTTAAAACATTACAAAAAAGTTCAGCAATTTCTCCTCACAATAAATCTCCAAAAGAATAATCTTATGTCATTCATCATGATACCCCAAATATGTAACTTTTTGTTGTTTAGTTGCTAAGTTGTGCCTGACTCCTTGTGATCCCATGGACTGTAGCATGACAGGGTCCTCTGTCCAGGGAATGCTTTTCCAGGCAAGAATACTGGAATGGGTTGCCATTCTTTCTCCAGGGGATCTTCCAAATCCAGGGATCCAACCTGTGTCTCCTGTGGCTCCTGCACTGGCAGATGGATTCTGAGACACCAGGGAAGCCCTATATGTAAAATATTGGAATGTAATAAGAATCCAAAGAATGAAAATGTGAAATTGACTTTTTAAGTTGCACAATATGATTACCATGTTAATATTTTAAGAAAATTACTAAATATACTTTAAATACTTTCTATGTTTTTTGTAATGTTTATAAAATTCCATTAATATGGATGTACAAATACATATCTGGGCTTTCCTGGTAGCTCAGATGCTAAAGAATCTGCCAGCAATGTGGGAAAGCCAAGTTTGATCACTCGATTGGGAATATCCCATGGAGAAGGGCATGGCCACCCCCTCCATATCCTTGCCTAAAGAATCCCATGGACAGAGGAGTCTGACGGGCTACAGTCCATGGGATCGCAAATAGTCAGACAGGACTGGGCAACTTTCACTCACTCATAATACATATTTAACAGTAAATATAAGATTCTTACATGCATTGACTTTTACTGTTTCCTTAGTATTTCTCTTCCTGCCAGTGTGTGTGTGTGCTTTTATGGGTATGTTTAGAGAGAGACAGAGAGGTTGGCTGGAGATCAAATTGGAAAATTTTTAAAAAAATGAAAACTATATATACATGATGTCTAATAATTTTAGTCATGCAGGTAAAAAGAAAACACTCTTCTACAGTTTACATGTGCAATATTGTATATTTTTATATAATGATTAATAGTTTGTATATATCCATAATAGACATACAGATAAAAGCCTTCTGGAATCTCTTGCTTAATCATATTAGCTTATATTTCAATTCAAAGTTTTTCAATAAAAAATAGGATTTTGTATCAAAAGTCATAAACAATTTTTGCCTTTGATCCAGTAATTCTAACAATTCATTCTTCAGTGACTAAAAATGTATGAAAATATTTTGCTCAAAGATACATGTTTGAGTGTAATTTTAATAAGGATGAAGGAAGACAGTCTCCGAGTTTCTCAAATTTGTAGAAAGGTTAGATCTATTATAATATACCTAACAATGAAATATTATACATATATAGTACAAGGATTTAAAATGCTAGTTAATAAAATTGGAAAATATTTATGAAATGTGTACTATATATGTTTATATTTTTATGTTTATGTATGTACATATTTATAAGTATCTAAAGAGAAAGAGAAATGTGAAACCAGGAAATAAATCTACAAAAAGTCTATGAAATGCATATTTTAACCTCTCTAAATCATGGATGCATTTTATATTCAATGGGATTTTATAATCACAGCCAGCCAGTTGGAGTCATGACATAGATGTGTGAAAATCTTCCTTAGCACCTTCTGGTAAAGTCACAAAGCTGTCAACATTAAAGCTGCTTAAATTTCATCAAGTATGGTTTTGTGATTAGATCAATTTTTTTTCTTTTCTTTTGTGACTTTACCCATATTTTCAAACAATTTGTATAACTTTTATTGTTGTTGTTCAGTCGCTAAGTTGTGTCTGATTCTTTGTTGACCCCATGAACTGCAGCATGCCAGGCTTCCCTGTCCTTCACTATCTCCTGGAGCTTGCACAAACTCATGTCCACTGAGTCCGTGATGCCATCCAACCATCTCATCCTCTGTTGCCCCCTCCCCATCCTGTCCTCAGTCTTTCCCAGCATCAGGATTTTTACAATGATCTTCGCATCAGGTGGCCAAAATATTGGCACTTCAGCTTCATCAGTCTTTCCAGTGACTATGCAGGATTGATTTCCTTTAGGATTGACTGGTTTGATTTCCTTGCTGTCCAAGGGACTCTTGAGCCACTAATCTCTTTTCCATATTTTTTCAAGCAATTTGTATAACAATTTGTACAGCTTTTATAAATAAGAAGTATTGATAAATCCTATTTAAAAAAGAACATAAACAAAACAGTAAATTGTATTTTGGGAAATCAGAAAGAGGTAAAAGGAATTTCACTGAAATACTGCCTTCTTTACTTCCTTTAATTTTTGAGAAAATGAGTTGTGTAGCATAAACAGGATTTTGAGTACAAATACAAATACACTTGGTGTTAGGTTCAGATTCTAAATAACCCTTAGAACCTATGACCTTGGTGAAATCACCACTATTGAGTCTTATATTGTTTTTTGATTTTTTGTTTGTTTGTTTTTATAAAAGAAGGAGATAATGTATTAGGTTTGGGAAAGTTTATAAATTAAATCACAGAAGTGAAAGTTTTTTAGAATTTTAATTTATAAGATCTCTAGATTATTTATTCTGCATTATATTCATAATGACAATTGAGGTCACTAAATTAAAGAAAAAAACTATTTTGGATAAGTTTTCTTAATATGGAAATGTTATGAAAACCTATTTTTAAATGATTCCTGAGTCATCCAGACTTTGAAAAGTCAGTTTTCTTTACAGATTTTTGTGGGATAATTTAAGGAACACAACATTTACCCATTTAAAGTGTACAGTTAAGATATTTTTACTAAANTTCAAAGTTTTTCAATAAAAAATAGGATTTTGTATCAAAAGTCATAAACAATTTTTGCCTTTGATCCAGTAATTCTAACAATTCATTCTTCAGTGACTAAAAATGTATGAAAATATTTTGCTCAAAGATACATGTTTGAGTGTAATTTTAATAAGGATGAAGGAAGACAGTCTCCGAGTTTCTCAAATTTGTAGAAAGGTTAGATCTATTATAATATACCTAACAATGAAATATTATACATATATAGTACAAGGATTTAAAATGCTAGTTAATAAAATTGGAAAATATTTATGAAATGTGTACTATATATGTTTATATTTTTATGTTTATGTATGTACATATTTATAAGTATCTAAAGAGAAAGAGAAATGTGAAACCAGGAAATAAATCTACAAAAAGTCTATGAAATGCATATTTTAACCTCTCTAAATCATGGATGCATTTTATATTCAATGGGATTTTATAATCACAGCCAGCCAGTTGGAGTCATGACATAGATGTGTGAAAATCTTCCTTAGCACCTTCTGGTAAAGTCACAAAGCTGTCAACATTAAAGCTGCTTAAATTTCATCAAGTATGGTTTTGTGATTAGATCAATTTTTTTTCTTTTCTTTTGTGACTTTACCCATATTTTCAAACAATTTGTATAACTTTTATTGTTGTTGTTCAGTCGCTAAGTTGTGTCTGATTCTTTGTTGACCCCATGAACTGCAGCATGCCAGGCTTCCCTGTCCTTCACTATCTCCTGGAGCTTGCACAAACTCATGTCCACTGAGTCCGTGATGCCATCCAACCATCTCATCCTCTGTTGCCCCCTCCCCATCCTGTCCTCAGTCTTTCCCAGCATCAGGATTTTTACAATGATCTTCGCATCAGGTGGCCAAAATATTGGCACTTCAGCTTCATCAGTCTTTCCAGTGACTATGCAGGATTGATTTCCTTTAGGATTGACTGGTTTGATTTCCTTGCTGTCCAAGGGACTCTTGAGCCACTAATCTCTTTTCCATATTTTTTCAAGCAATTTGTATAACAATTTGTACAGCTTTTATAAATAAGAAGTATTGATAAATCCTATTTAAAAAAGAACATAAACAAAACAGTAAATTGTATTTTGGGAAATCAGAAAGAGGTAAAAGGAATTTCACTGAAATACTGCCTTCTTTACTTCCTTTAATTTTTGAGAAAATGAGTTGTGTAGCATAAACAGGATTTTGAGTACAAATACAAATACACTTGGTGTTAGGTTCAGATTCTAAATAACCCTTAGAACCTATGACCTTGGTGAAATCACCACTATTGAGTCTTATATTGTTTTTTGATTTTTTGTTTGTTTGTTTTTATAAAAGAAGGAGATAATGTATTAGGTTTGGGAAAGTTTATAAATTAAATCACAGAAGTGAAAGTTTTTTAGAATTTTAATTTATAAGATCTCTAGATTATTTATTCTGCATTATATTCATAATGACAATTGAGGTCACTAAATTAAAGAAAAAAACTATTTTGGATAAGTTTTCTTAATATGGAAATGTTATGAAAACCTATTTTTAAATGATTCCTGAGTCATCCAGACTTTGAAAAGTCAGTTTTCTTTACAGATTTTTGTGGGATAATTTAAGGAACACAACATTTACCCATTTAAAGTGTACAGTTAAGATATTTTTACTAAATTTATAGAGTTGTGCAAGCTTTACTATGACCTAATTTTATAGCATATCTTTCACTCCAAAAATTATCCTCCTGCCCATAGAGGCAGTCAACCTCCAATCCCTCTCAAAGACCTTGGAAAACACTGGTCTGCTTAGTGTCTCTACATGTGTTTTTCCTGCATGTTTCATATGAAAGAATCATACCATATGTGGCTTCTTTAACTAATGTTTTAAGTTAATATATGTTTTAGCATATACAATAAATTTATTCCTTTTTCTTACTGAATGATATTTCATTGTATGCTTATACTAATTTTTTAAACCAAAATGTAGTTGATTTACAATACTATTTTAGTGTCAGGTGTAAAGAAGAGTGATTTGATATTTATATAAATTGTACAATACTTAAAATTTTGAAATATTGACTATATTCACTATTATTGTTGTTCAGTTGCTAAATTGTGTTTGACTTTTTGAGAACCTCATGGACTGTAGCATTCCAGACTTCTCTGTACTCTATCTTCTTGAGTTTTCCCAAGTTCATGATCATTCAGTTGGTGATGCTATCTCTTCGTTTGCTCCCTTTTGCTCTACCTTTGCCTTCAGTCTCTCCCAGCATCGGGGTCTTTTCCAATGAGTTGGCTCTTTGCATCAGGTGGCTGAAGTATGAGAGCCTCAGCTTCAGCAACAGTCCTTCCAATGCATATTCAGGATCGATTTCCTTTAGGATTGACTGGTTTTATCTCTTGGCAGTCCAAAGGACTCTCAAGAGTTTTCTCCAGCACCACAATTTGAAAGCATCAATTCTTCAGCACTCAGCCTTCTTTATGGACCAACTCTCATATCCGTATATTACTACTGGGAAAATCATGGCTTTGACTATACATGGCTTTGTTGGCCAAATTACTTCTCTCCTTTTAAGTAATGCTCTCTAAGTTTGTCACAGCTTTCCTTCCAAAGAGCAAGCATCTTTTAACTTCATGGCTGAAGTCACCATCCACAGTAATTCTAGAGCCCAAGAAAACAAAATCTATCACTGCTTCCAATTTTTTCCTATTTGCCATGAACTAATGGGACCAGATGCCATGGTCTTAGTTTTTTTTTAAATGTTGTTTTAAGCAAGATTTTTCATTCTTCTTTTTCATTCTCATTTTATTTCATTCTCTCTCTTCCTTTACATGTTCTGCTATCAGAGTGGTATTATCTAAATATCTGAGGCTGTTGATATTTCTCCTGGCAATCATGATTCCAACTTGTGATTCATCCAGCCAAGCATTTTGATTGATGTATTCTGCATAGAAGTTAGATAAGCAGGGTGATAATATACATCCTTGTCATAATCCTTTCCTAGTTTTACCAGTCAGTTGTTCATCAATGTCTGATTCAGTTGCTTCTTAACCCACATACAGGTGTTTTAGGAAACGGGTAAGGTTGTCTGGTACTCCCATCCCTCTAAGAATTTTCCAGTTTGTTGTGACCCACACAGTCAAAGTCTCTAGCATAGTCAATGAAACAGAAGTAGACATTTTTCTTTCTCCATGATCCAACTATGTTGGCAATTTGATCTCTGCTTCCCTTGCCTCTTCAAAACACTTCTTGCCCATCTGGAAATTCTTGGTTTATGTACTGCTGAAACTTAGCTTTAAGGATTCTGAGCATAAGTTTACTAGCATGTGAAATGAACACAACTGTACAATAGTTTGAACAAGCTTAAGCATTGCCCTTCTTTTGATTGCATTGAAACCGACTTTTCCATTCCTATGGCCACTGCTGGGTTCTCCAAATTTGCTGATATATTGAGTGCAACACTTTAATAGCATCATCCTTTAGGATTTGAAATAGCTCAGCTGGAATTTCATTACCTCCTCCAGCTTTGTAGTAATGTTTCCTAAGGCCCACTTGACTTCACCCTCCAGGATGTCTGGCTCTAGGTGAGTGATCATACCATTATGGTTAACTGGGTCATTAAGACATTTCTTGTATAGTTTATCTGTGTATTCTCACCACCTCTTCTTAACTTCTTCTGTTTATGTTAGGTCTTTATCATTTTTGTCCCTTATCATACTCATCCTTGCATGAAATGTACCCTTGATGGCCCCTGTTTTCTTGAAGCAATCTCTGGTCTTTCTCATTCTTTTTTCCCTCTATTTCTTTGCATTGTTCTCTTAAGAAGGCTTTCTTATCTCTCCTTGCTGTTCTCTGGAACTCTGCTTTCAAATGACTGTATCTTTCCCTTTCCTGTCAGCCTTTTGCAACTCTTCTTTTCACAGATATTTGCAAGTCCTTCTCAGACAACTATTTTGTCTTTTTGCGATTCTTTTTTAGAACAGTTTACTAATGATAAACCATGGCAAATAAATCCATGAAAAGATTCTTAGTATCATTACACCTTCAGTTCAGTTCAGTCACTCAGTCATGTCCGACTCTTTGTGATGCCATGAATCGCAGCACGCCAGGCCTCCCTGTCCATCACCATCTCCCGGAGTTCACTCAGACTCATGTCCATCGAGTCCGTGATGCCATCCAGCCACCTCATCCTCTGTTGTCCCCTTCTCCTCCTGCCCCCAATACCTCCCAGCATCAGAGTTTTTCCAATAAGTCAGCTTTTCACATGATGTGGCCAAAGTACTGGAGTTTCAGCTTTAGCATCATTCCTTCCAAAGAAATCTCCTTCAGAATGGATTGGTTGGATCTCCTTGCAGTCCAAGGGACTGAAGAGTCTTCTCCAACGACACAGTTCAAAAGCATCAGTTCTTCAGTGCTCAGCCTTCTTCGCAGTCCAACTCTCACATCCATACATGACCACAGGATAAACCGTAGCCTTGACTAGACAGACCTTAGTCGGCAAAGTAATGTCTCTGCTTTTGAATATGCTATCTAGGTTGGTCATTATTCCTTAGTGCCGTTCTAATTAATTTAAAAAAATTATCTCAGAATTATTAGGATATTTAAAATTAAAATGTCAAAATTAAAATTAAACATAGCAAATATTAGCAAGGATATGGAGTTACTGCAAATGTATATACTGGTAAGAACGTAAAATGGTAAATAAAAGAAAACTGAATGTTTCTCAAAGAATTAAACATACACTGTCACATGACCTACCCAGCAATTCTTGGGCTATAACCCAATAAAAAAGAAAGTTTCTATCCATAAAGAAACTTGTACATGAATATTCATGGAAAGCACGTTTTTGGCAACCAAATTTAAAATAATCTGATTGTCCATGTAAATATGTGTACATGTGGTATATCCATAGAGACAAAAGGGGTTACATATTATCTAATTCCATTTATATAAGTTTCTAGATGATACCAACTAATCTATAGTGACAGAAAGCAGATCACTAGTTTCCTTATAATGATGGTAGTCCAACTGAGCAACTTCACTTTCACTTTCATGCATAAATGTGGGTAATGACAGATATATTCATATCTCAATTGTAGTGATGATTTCACAAATGTATACATATGTCGACACTTTTCAAATTATTCAACTTTAGTATAAGCAGCTTATTATTTCACATCTATATTTCAGTAAATATGTTTAAAAAATGCAACATGAACAATAAATGCATATTTACTTTTCTATATCCACTCTTAGAAAATTCTTATTATAATAAACTAGAATTCTACTAAAAATGACAGTTAATATACTCATTTTCTCAATAACCTCCTGTGATTTCCCAAAGCATTGAAAGTTACTCAGTTCAGTTCAGTTCAGTCTCTCAGTCATGTCTAACTCTCTGCAACCCCATGAATTGCAGCAGGCCAGGCCTCCCTGTCCATCACCAATTCCTGGAGTTCACTCAGATTCACGTCCATCGAGTCAGTGATGCCATCCAGCCATCTCATCCTCTGTCGTCCCCTTCTCCTCCTGCCCCCAATGCCTCCCAGCATCAGAGACTTTTCCAATAAGTTAGCTTTTCGCATGTGGTGGCCAAAGTACTAGACTTTTAGCTTTAGCATCATTCCTTCCAAAGAAACCTCAGGGCTGATCTCCAGATGGATTGGTTGGATCTCCTTGCAGTCCAAGGGACTCTCACGAGTCTTCTCCAAAATCACAATTCAAAAACATCAATTCTTTGATGGTCAGCTTTCTTCACAGTCCAACTCTCACATCCATACATGACCACTGGAAAAACCATAGCCTTGACTAGATGGAATTTGGTTGGTAAAATAATGTCTCTGCTTTTTAATATGCTATCTAGGGTGGTCATAACTTTCTTTCCAAGGAGTAAGCCTGTTTTAATTTTATGGCTGCAATCACCATCTGCAGTGATTTTGGAGCCCCTCCAGAAATAAAGTCTGACACTGTTTCCACTGTTTCCCCATATATTTTCCATGAAGTGATGGGACCAGATGCCATGATCTTTGTTTTCTGAATGTTGAGCTTTAAGCCAACTTTTTCACTCTCCTCTTTCACTTTCATCAAGAGGCTTTTTAGTTCTTCTTCACTTTCTGCCATAAAGGTGGTGTCATCTGCATATCTGAGGTTATTGATATTTCCCCCAGCAATCTTGATTCCAGCTTGTGCTTCTTCCAGCCCAGCATTTCTCATGGTGTACTCTGTGTATAAGTTAAATAGGCAGGGTGACAATATACAGCCTTGACGTACTCCTTTTCCTATTTTGAACCAGTCTTTTGTACCATGTCCAGTTCTAACTGTTGCTTCCTGACCTGCATATAGGTTTCTCAAGAGGCAGATCAGGAGGTCTGGTATTCCTATCTCTTTCAGAATTTTCCACAGTTGATTGTGATCTACACAGTCAAAGGCTTTGGCATAGTCAAGAAAGCAGAAATAAATATTTTCCTGGAACTCTCTTGCTTTTTTGATGATCCAGCGAATGTTGGCAATTTTATCTCTGGTTCCTCTGCCTTTTCTAAAACCAGCTTGATCATCTGGAAGTTCACGGTTCATGTATTTTGAACATTACTAGCATGTGAGATGAGTGCAATTGTGCAGTAGTTTGAGCATTCTTTGCCATTGCCTTTCTTGGGATTGGAATGAAAACTGACCTTTTCCAGTCCTGTGACCACTGCTGAGTTTTCCAAATTTGCTGGTATATTGAGTGCAGCACTTTCACAGCATCATCTTTCAAGATTTGAAATAGCTCAACTGGAATTCCATCACCTCTGCTAGCTTTGTTCTTAGTGATGCTTTCTAAGGTCCACTTGACTCACATTCACACTTACTCTATAAAGAGATGCATATGTCTGATTCCAGCATCACATCTTCTATAGCAGTCATGTGCACATTGAATCACTTCAGTCATGTCCGACACTTTGTGATTCTATAGACTGTAGCTTGCCAGACTCTTGTGTCTGTGGGATTTTCTACTCAAGAATACTCAAGAAGTGCATTGCCGTTCCATGTCTAAGGGATTTTCCCAACCCAGGGGTCAAACCCCATGTCTCCTACATTAGCAAGGAGACACCACCTGGGAAGTTGAACTCCCTGAACATTTACCCATTCAGCTGCACATCATTTAATAGTAATAACACATTAATTTCATTTTTATAGTAATGTCAGGTGTTGCATATTGATTTCTCAAGTAGAAAAAAAAGTCCTGTCTTGTATTGGAATTTTAGGTTCAAGCTGTTTATTAAGTAATATTCTTCAAATACAAGACTGCAAGTAAAGAATGCAGCAAGACTGAACAGAGAGTAATTCTATAGTACAAGTTGAAGGAAGGAGGAGAAAGGGACGACAGAGGATGAGATGACTGGGTGGTATCACCAACTCAATAGACATGAGTACGAGCAAACTCCGGCAGATGGGAAGGACAGGGAAGCCTGGCATGCTGCAGTCCATGGGGTCGCAAAGCATTGAAGATAACTGAGCAACTGAACAACAAGACTAAAGGTAACTTGGCCCTGTACCCTCAGAAGTTCTGTCGCTAGACTATCGCTCAGAGTTGGACCCACAGGCCAGGATATTCAGGCCTCTGTTAATCACTGTTTGTGAGCTACCATGGTATTCTCTATGGTTGAGAGCACTGCCTTA
>SJYW01018647.1:88517-108862 GCA_006410735.1 Raphicerus campestris | reverse complement strand
GTCGTCCCCTTCTCCTCCTGCCCCCAATGCCTCCCAGCATCAGAGACTTTTCCAATAAGTTAGCTTTTCGCATGTGGTGGCCAAAGTACTAGACTTTTAGCTTTAGCATCATTCCTTCCAAAGAAACCTCAGGGCTGATCTCCAGATGGATTGGTTGGATCTCCTTGCAGTCCAAGGGACTCTCACGAGTCTTCTCCAAAATCACAATTCAAAAACATCAATTCTTTGATGGTCAGCTTTCTTCACAGTCCAACTCTCACATCCATACATGACCACTGGAAAAACCATAGCCTTGACTAGATGGAATTTGGTTGGTAAAATAATGTCTCTGCTTTTTAATATGCTATCTAGGGTGGTCATAACTTTCTTTCCAAGGAGTAAGCCTGTTTTAATTTTATGGCTGCAATCACCATCTGCAGTGATTTTGGAGCCCCTCCAGAAATAAAGTCTGACACTGTTTCCACTGTTTCCCCATATATTTTCCATGAAGTGATGGGACCAGATGCCATGATCTTTGTTTTCTGAATGTTGAGCTTTAAGCCAACTTTTTCACTCTCCTCTTTCACTTTCATCAAGAGGCTTTTTAGTTCTTCTTCACTTTCTGCCATAAAGGTGGTGTCATCTGCATATCTGAGGTTATTGATATTTCCCCCAGCAATCTTGATTCCAGCTTGTGCTTCTTCCAGCCCAGCATTTCTCATGGTGTACTCTGTGTATAAGTTAAATAGGCAGGGTGACAATATACAGCCTTGACGTACTCCTTTTCCTATTTTGAACCAGTCTTTTGTACCATGTCCAGTTCTAACTGTTGCTTCCTGACCTGCATATAGGTTTCTCAAGAGGCAGATCAGGAGGTCTGGTATTCCTATCTCTTTCAGAATTTTCCACAGTTGATTGTGATCTACACAGTCAAAGGCTTTGGCATAGTCAAGAAAGCAGAAATAAATATTTTCCTGGAACTCTCTTGCTTTTTTGATGATCCAGCGAATGTTGGCAATTTTATCTCTGGTTCCTCTGCCTTTTCTAAAACCAGCTTGATCATCTGGAAGTTCACGGTTCATGTATTTTGAACATTACTAGCATGTGAGATGAGTGCAATTGTGCAGTAGTTTGAGCATTCTTTGCCATTGCCTTTCTTGGGATTGGAATGAAAACTGACCTTTTCCAGTCCTGTGACCACTGCTGAGTTTTCCAAATTTGCTGGTATATTGAGTGCAGCACTTTCACAGCATCATCTTTCAAGATTTGAAATAGCTCAACTGGAATTCCATCACCTCTGCTAGCTTTGTTCTTAGTGATGCTTTCTAAGGTCCACTTGACTCACATTCACACTTACTCTATAAAGAGATGCATATGTCTGATTCCAGCATCACATCTTCTATAGCAGTCATGTGCACATTGAATCACTTCAGTCATGTCCGACACTTTGTGATTCTATAGACTGTAGCTTGCCAGACTCTTGTGTCTGTGGGATTTTCTACTCAAGAATACTCAAGAAGTGCATTGCCGTTCCATGTCTAAGGGATTTTCCCAACCCAGGGGTCAAACCCCATGTCTCCTACATTAGCAAGGAGACACCACCTGGGAAGTTGAACTCCCTGAACATTTACCCATTCAGCTGCACATCATTTAATAGTAATAACACATTAATTTCATTTTTATAGTAATGTCAGGTGTTGCATATTGATTTCTCAAGTAGAAAAAAAAGTCCTGTCTTGTATTGGAATTTTAGGTTCAAGCTGTTTATTAAGTAATATTCTTCAAATACAAGACTGCAAGTAAAGAATGCAGCAAGACTGAACAGAGAGTAATTCTATAGTACAAGTTGAAGGAAGGAGGAGAAAGGGACGACAGAGGATGAGATGACTGGGTGGTATCACCAACTCAATAGACATGAGTACGAGCAAACTCCGGCAGATGGGAAGGACAGGGAAGCCTGGCATGCTGCAGTCCATGGGGTCGCAAAGCATTGAAGATAACTGAGCAACTGAACAACAAGACTAAAGGTAACTTGGCCCTGTACCCTCAGAAGTTCTGTCGCTAGACTATCGCTCAGAGTTGGACCCACAGGCCAGGATATTCAGGCCTCTGTTAATCACTGTTTGTGAGCTACCATGGTATTCTCTATGGTTGAGAGCACTGCCTTATCTTTGAGTAGTGCCTTACACAGAGAATAAATAGTGCTTTCTCTGTGCCTACCTCCTGGAGGATGAGAAGCTCCGTGTTTCCAAAATCAGCTTAGATTTAGAGACATACTTTTGCATCTGATTGTATGTGCAAGTTTTATTCTACAATGGAAATGTCTGGAGCTGGTTCCAACTCAAGAACTTTTGACATCCATTGCCAGAAGTTTACGATGGGTTGGGAGTCATATCTTTTCTTTTGCTGAGATGGTCTGCCTCTGGGAACAGTTTAGAAAGATGGATTTTATGTTAGGTGAGAGTACTTGAATCAAAAAGCCTAGAGGTTTGTGAAAACAAAGTAACAACAAACAAAAAATACACATTGTTGCTGTCAACAGTAAAATTAGTCACATATGCCTTTAATTCCATGAGATTTGGGGATGTAAAAGACCCAATTTTTAAATCTTTGGTTGATAAAAGGGCAATTTCTAGGGATGTTTGTATGCAGGGGCTCCCAATCAATGTGAGATGCCTATTGATTAGTTGGTATAGAGAATTTATTTAAGTTTTTAGGTATCAGTTGTCCTATATGCTCCATATAAACAAATCAGCTTATTTACAATTGTTATCTGCAAATATAATGGTTTCTTTATTGTTATGTATCAGAATTACACCCCAGCTGTACAATTTTGGGTTTAGTTCTCATCCTAGAAAAGGCAGTACTTAGGAGGCATTAAATGCAATGTAAGAATTTGTTTTTCTTTTGTTCTTTTTTACCTTTTCTAGTAAAGATGACCAATACAAAAATGTTATGAATGCAATTAAATATTTGGACACCAATTAACAGTTTATGATGTCTGAATTTTTACTTAGCCTGTTGGTGGTATACTTAGATAATTAAAATACCTCTGTGGAAGGATGTCAAATGTATATGACTTTTCTTGAGTCAAGCATATTAGTTGTTGTATCCCGGATATGTATAGAAAGCAAAGTATTAGCAGTGTCAAAGACTGCATCCAAATGCCAGTAAAGGTAGCAAAATATTCGGTCACTATAGGGTTAGCAATAGTCATGTTCTTGTTAAAGCTTTGGTAGTTTACAGTGCAGTGCCAACAGCAATGCCTTTCAGAAAACAATGCGTGATACCAAACATCTGTAAATCTTATTTTAAAAACAATAATTTATCTCTAATATCATTCTATTGATATTAATAGAAAATTTATTATAAACATTTCCTATAAAAAGAAATATTTCTGTGAAAAAATAGACAATTCTAGGGCTGTGGCATAGAAAAATCAAACATGAACATGAAGCATCTTGCAGTACAAGGAAATAAGGAAGTAAAAGTGATTTGGGTATTTTATTTTATTTGTAGTATAGTTGCTTTACAATGTTGTGTTGATTTCTCCTGTACAATAATGTGAATCAGCTGTGTGTGTATATATACGTATGAGCCGACTCATTGGAAAATACCTTGATGCTGGGAAAGATTGAAGGTAGAAGGAGAAGAGGGCAATGGGGGATGAGATGGTTGGATGACATCACTGACTCAATAGACTTGAACACTGGCAAACTCCAGGAGTTGGTGAGGGAAGGAAGCCTGCCCTGCTGCAGTCCATGAGGTTGCAAAGAGCTAGACACAACTTAGCGGCTGAACAACAATAACAACAAGGAAATTCATATGAGCAATTAATAATAGTGCATCAATATTAGTTCATTAGATGTTCGTTGTAATTTTGTCTTACTAATGAACTAATATTGATGCACTATTATTATACATCAGTATGTATTATACACCATACAATAGTATGGTATGATGTTAATAGGAAGAGCTGGATGTGGGAGATATAGAAACTCTGTAGTAACTTGTAACTTCTCTATAAATCTCAAACTATTCTAAGATGAAACTTTATTTTTTAAAAGAACAAAACATAGGAAATATATTTAAACTGTAATTTCAAAATGTGCATGTGTGTGCTGTCTCAGAAGTTGTGTCTGATTCTTTGCAACCCTATGGACCGAGCTTGCCCAGCTCCTCAGTCCATGGATTTCTCCAGGCAAGAATACTGGAATGGGCGCCCAAGGATCCGACTTGCTTTGGCAGGCAGGATCTTTATCACTAGCGCCACCTATTTCAAAATAGACAAAACAATTGTGTCCACCAATAAATTATTTTCTGTTTTACATTTATAAAACTATATTATACATTTTTCTCTTAAATATGTTCAATAAAAATTTAGTATATTCAAAGAATAGATACCATCAATAATAAACTAAGCAATAGTTGCATGCACATATGTTTTCTTTCCCTGTTTAAATGTGGTTTTACATTGATGAAAGAAATCAAAGATGGTACAAAGGATGGAGAAATATACCATGTTCGTGGATTAGAAGAATAAATATTGTGAAAATGAGTATACTACCCAAAGCAATCTATAGATTCAATGCAATCCCTATCTAGCTACCAATGGTATCTTTCACAGAACTAGGACAAATAATTTCACAATTTGTACAGAAACACACACAAAAAAACCCTTGAAGAGTCAAAGCAATCTTGAGAAAGAAGATTGGAACTGGAAGAATCAAACTTCCTGACTTCAGCTATACTACAAACCTACAGTCATCAAGACAGTATAGTACTGGCACAACAACAGAAATATAAATCAATGGAACAAAATAGAAAGCTCCAGCATTATTCTATCTATAATGCTTTCATGGATAGAAAGCATTAAGTCTATGCACCTATGAACACCTTATCTTCTACAAAGAAGGCAAAAATATACAATGGAGAAAAGACAATCTCTTTAACAAATGGTTCTGGGAAAACTGGTCTGCCACGTGAAAAAGAATGAAACTAGAACACTTTCTAACACCATACACAAAAATAAACTCAAAATGGATTAAAGATCTAGACCTGAGACCAGAACCTATAAAACTTTTAGAGGAAAACATAGGCAGAAAACTTTCTGACATAATCACAGCAAGATCCTGTATAAGCCACCTCCCAGAGAAATGGAAATAAAAAAATAAATAAATAAATGGGATCTTATTAAACTTAAAAGTTTTTGCACATCGAAGGAAAGATGAAAAGGCAGCCTTCAGAATGGGAGAAAATAATAGGAAATGAAAGGACTGACAAAGAATCAATCTCCAAAATATACAAGCAGCTCATTCAGCTCAATACCAGGAAAACAAACAACACAACCAAAAAATGGGCCAAAGAACTAAACACACATTTCTCCAAAGACATACAGATGGCTAAAAAACACATGAAAAGATGCTCAACATCACTCATTATTAGAAAAGTGCAAATCAAAATCACATTGAGGTATCATCCCATGCCGATCAGAATGGCCACCATCAAAAAGTCTATAAACAATAAATGCTGGAGAGGTTGTAGAGAAAAAGGAATACTCTTACACTGTTGGTGGGAAGGCAAACTAGTACTGCCACTATGGAGAACAGTGTGGAGATTCCTTAGAAAACTGGGAATAAAACTGCCATATGACCCAGCAATCCCACTGCTGGGCATACACAGTGTTCAGTTTAGTTCAGTCACTCAGTGGTGTCTGACTCTTTGCAACCCCATGAGCCACAGCACGCCAGGCCTCCCTGTCCATCACCAACTCCCAGAGTCCCCCCAAACCCATGTCCATTGAGTCTGTGCTGCCTTCCACCATCTCATCCTCTGTCATCCCCTTCTCCTCCTGCCCTCAATCTTTCCTAGCATCAGGGTCTTTTCAAATGAGTTAGCCCTTCACATCAGGTGGCCAAAGTATTGTAGTTTCAGCTTCAACATCAGTCCTTCCACTGAATGCTCAGGAATGATCGCCTTTAGGATGGACTGGTTGGATCTCATTGCAGGCCAAGGAATTCTCAAGAGTCTTTTGTAATGCCACAGTTCAAAAACATCAATTCCTTGGCACTCACCTTTTTTTTATAGTCCAACTCTCATATCCATAGTAACCACTGGAAAAATGATAGCCTTGACTAGACGGACCTTTGTTGGTTGGCAAAGTGATGTCTCTGCTTTTTAATATGCTGTCTAGGTTGGCCATAACTTTCCTTCCAAGGAGTAAGCATCTTTTAATTTCATGACTGCAGTCACCATCTGCAGTGATTTTGGAGCCCCCAAAAATAAAGTCAGCCACTGTCTCCATTGTTTCCCCATCTATTTGGCATGAAGTGATGGGACTGGATGCCATGATCTTTGTTTTCTCAATGTTGAGATTTAAGCCAACTTTTTCAGTCTCCTCTTTCAGTTTCATCAAGAGGCTCTTTAGTTCTTCTTCACTTTCTGCAATAAGCGTGGTGTCATCTGCATATCTGAGGTTATTGATATTTCTCCCAGCAATCTTGATTCCAGCTTGTGCTTCTTCCAGCTCAGCATTTCTCATGATGTACTCTGCATATAAATTAAATAAGCAGGATGACAACATACAGCCTTGACGTACTCCTTTTTCTATTTGGAACCAGTCTTTTGTTCCATGTCCAGTTCTAACTGTTGCTTCCTGACCTGTGTATAGGTTTCTCAAGAGGCAGGTCAGGTGGTCTGGTTTTTCTGTCTCTTTCAGAAGTTTCCATACACACTGAGGAAACCCGAATTGAAGGAGACACATGTTTATTGTAGCACTCTTTACAGTAGCTAGGACATGGAAGCAATCTAGATGTCCATTAGCAGATGAGTGGATAAGGAATTTGTGGTATATATACACAATGGAATATTACTTAGCTATACAAAAGAACTCATTGAGTCTAATTTGAATTCTAATGAGGTGGATGAAACTAAAGCCTATTATATAGAGTGAAGTGAGTCAGAAAGAGAAACACCAATGCAATATTAATGCATATATATAGAATTTAGAAAGATGGTAGCAATGATCTTATATGCAAGGCAGTAAAAGAGACACAGATGTAAAGAACAGACTTTTGGACTCTGTTGGAGAAGGCAAAGGTGGGATGATTTGAGAGAATAGCATTGAAACATGCATATTAACATATGTAAAATAGACAGTGCAAGTTTGATGCATGAAGCATGGCGGTCAAAACTGGTGCTCTGGGACACCCAGAGGGATGAGAGAAGGGAGGTGAGAGGGAGTTCAGGATGGGGAGACATATGTGCACCCATTTGTGATTCATGTCAATACGTGGCAAAAACCACCAAAATACTGTAAAAAAAAAATTATGCTCAAGTTAAAATAAACTAATTTAAAAAATAAAAAGCTTTACATCTTAAAAAAATAAATTTTTTTAGTAAAATCTGCAGGATAGTTTATAATATAAAGAAGGCCGAATATTATTGAGATTATTTTTTGAAATTAAAATGAATGTGCTTATTTTTTCCTCAAGACTTGATAAAATATGTCATTTTATTCTTTAACAGAACATATTGTATTTAATTCAAAATACTTATTTTTTTGCTATTGTGACTTAAACAGCTCAGCACTTGATGCTGATTTTCCTGTGTAACAACCATATTGTAGATAGAATGCTGGCTCTCTGACAATACAAACACTTCACAGCTGAGAAATTTAAAACAAACTAAGAAATCAAAGTTTTCAAATATACCAAAGTTTAAAAAGTTCATAGATTTGAGGCATACTATCACTCTATTCTAATTCTAGAATATTCTTATAATTCCTTAAAAATTAAAAATCTTTCACCATTAAAATTCAAACAATTGAAAAGTAGGTTCAAATTATATTTGTGTAAAATAACTTTGTACTTTTCTATGACATATATGAGTGAAAGTTTTCATACACATGCACCCACACCAGTGCATATGAACATACAATTTTTTGACACATTATGCCTTAAACTAATGCTTAGTACAAGGTTTACATAAGTTTGTTTAATTTCTTAAGCTATACCTACTGAAGTTTGGGGGCAGTTATAACTTCATGGAACTATAGAAAGGTAGCTATCTACATTCTATCTTGAATTCTGTTGTAGAAAAAGCAGGTGAATCTACTTTCTTGAACTGCATGTTAAGAAAACCTGAATAAGAGCACTCAAAAATATTGAGGGGTTTATGTTTATATCTTGAAGAAGTCCAGCTGTAGGTAGTTCAGAGCTCAATCAGTAACCCAATGAAGTCATAAATATCTTAAGGCTATTCTATGTTTCGTCTTCATCATTCTTAGTGTTGATTTTCATTTTCATGTCTGAAAGATATTTCCTTCTTCTGACCTAGCCTATTCCAGGCAGAAAGAAAAGTTAGGTGGGAAAAGACTGAAGAGGCCAACTGACAATCCAGTTCCCCGTTAATAGACTTTCAAAAAGCAACCCCTCCCACACTACACAACCCAACCCTCATGACTGTCATTTATGGCAATGTTCAAGCCTGTCACATAAGTCCTTCTAACTATAAAGGAAGTCAGATGCTCAGATATTTTTTTACTAAAAACAGTAATTAAATCATCATTCTCATAGTTAAGAAAAGGAGACATGATACAGTATAGGTAGCTGACAGTATCTGCCACAATAAGTATGTTATTGAAAGCACTGTAGTTCAAGGTTTGTTTCCATGAGGTTTTTTTTTCCCCTAAGAATATAATTGACATATATTATATTAAATTATACAATATAATGCTTTGATATTTGTATTTATTGCAAAATGATCACCACACTTAATTAACAGACATCACCATACCTTGTTATATACATTTTTCCTTGTGATAAGAACTTTGAAGATCTAATCTCTTAGCAACTTTCAAATATGTGATATAGTATTATTAACAATAGTCAATATGCTGTTCATTACATCCCATGACTTATTTATTTTATAACGGAAGTTTACTTTTTGACCACCACCCATTTTCCCCACCTTCTAATCCTCTGAACTCTCAATGGCCTCAATTTCTAAATCAATGTTTAAGTTTTCTGAGATTTGGTTTTACATTAATAATTTGTGAGACTATGCTCCAGTAATTAAGGATATGTACTTTACATACTTTTCTTCATTTAATTCTTCCAGAAAACATTGTAAAATTTAAGTACGCTCATCTCTATATTTCAGGGGACTTCCCTGGTGGCTCCGCGATTAAACCATCTGCCTGGAATGGGGGAGACCTGGGTTCTATCCCTAGGTCAGGAAGATTCCCCTGGAGAAGGAAATAGCAGCCCACTCCAGTACTCTTTCCTGGAAAACCCCATGGATGGAGGAGCCTGGTAGGTTACAGTCCATGGGGTCACTAAGAGTCGGACACGACTGAGAGACTTCACTTTCACTTTATCTCTATATTTTACAGTTAAGAGCATTAAGTAGTCAAGTAAGATCTCGGGGTAAGATAATTAGAAGGGAAATAATTCAAAATTTATACCTAAAATTGTCTGAGATGTAAGATCACCCTGGGTATATGGAAAGAAGACAGGAAGATTCTTCTCAAGTTCTTTGAAACACATGATACCTATACTTGTTTTCAACTTAGAAAAATATCCTCNGAAAAGTTAGGTGGGAAAAGACTGAAGAGGCCAACTGACAATCCAGTTCCCCGTTAATAGACTTTCAAAAAGCAACCCCTCCCACACTACACAACCCAACCCTCATGACTGTCATTTATGGCAATGTTCAAGCCTGTCACATAAGTCCTTCTAACTATAAAGGAAGTCAGATGCTCAGATATTTTTTTACTAAAAACAGTAATTAAATCATCATTCTCATAGTTAAGAAAAGGAGACATGATACAGTATAGGTAGCTGACAGTATCTGCCACAATAAGTATGTTATTGAAAGCACTGTAGTTCAAGGTTTGTTTCCATGAGGTTTTTTTTTCCCCTAAGAATATAATTGACATATATTATATTAAATTATACAATATAATGCTTTGATATTTGTATTTATTGCAAAATGATCACCACACTTAATTAACAGACATCACCATACCTTGTTATATACATTTTTCCTTGTGATAAGAACTTTGAAGATCTAATCTCTTAGCAACTTTCAAATATGTGATATAGTATTATTAACAATAGTCAATATGCTGTTCATTACATCCCATGACTTATTTATTTTATAACGGAAGTTTACTTTTTGACCACCACCCATTTTCCCCACCTTCTAATCCTCTGAACTCTCAATGGCCTCAATTTCTAAATCAATGTTTAAGTTTTCTGAGATTTGGTTTTACATTAATAATTTGTGAGACTATGCTCCAGTAATTAAGGATATGTACTTTACATACTTTTCTTCATTTAATTCTTCCAGAAAACATTGTAAAATTTAAGTACGCTCATCTCTATATTTCAGGGGACTTCCCTGGTGGCTCCGCGATTAAACCATCTGCCTGGAATGGGGGAGACCTGGGTTCTATCCCTAGGTCAGGAAGATTCCCCTGGAGAAGGAAATAGCAGCCCACTCCAGTACTCTTTCCTGGAAAACCCCATGGATGGAGGAGCCTGGTAGGTTACAGTCCATGGGGTCACTAAGAGTCGGACACGACTGAGAGACTTCACTTTCACTTTATCTCTATATTTTACAGTTAAGAGCATTAAGTAGTCAAGTAAGATCTCGGGGTAAGATAATTAGAAGGGAAATAATTCAAAATTTATACCTAAAATTGTCTGAGATGTAAGATCACCCTGGGTATATGGAAAGAAGACAGGAAGATTCTTCTCAAGTTCTTTGAAACACATGATACCTATACTTGTTTTCAACTTAGAAAAATATCCTCAGCAAAGGAAAAACACACAAAGGAAAAGTTCATGGGGAGGCATGAATAAGAAGAGGCCACAGAAAAAAGTGCTCTGAGAAAACTGTGACAGTAATGATAAAGCCCATGTCTTTAAAATCATTAATGCAAATATTTTTCTCTTACTAAGTTTGGTTGAACTTTGTAGACCTACATATTACTAAAACTTAATTTTTAATGCAATTTCAGGTTTCATAATAAGACCCTTTAGAAGTTAGTCAATTATGGAAGATGATATTTGGATTTAAAGAAGCCTGGAAAAGTTTAAATTTCCTCAGATGTTCATGTTTTACTCTTATGTATTTACAAGTCTAGATAAATTAGACTTGACATCAGAATTTATAAGACTTAACCTTTGTAAGTTGAAGACAGCTAAAATGTTAGAAACCTATGAACTTACTATCCAATTTGTTCTTATTTAAAATATTGTAGGAAAACTCTCCAAGATGTTTTTTTATTCCAATTTCAGTGAAGTGAAAATAAACGTGATAACACATTTCAAGTTAAATTAAAATCTTTCAATGTAATCTTCTCAGTTTGAAGTTTTATGTCTCTTATTTGCAAGATACTCAATCAGTAGTAAAACTACACTGTAGAAAGTAGTAATAAGGTTTTTTTATTTCCCTTAAAAAAAAATTCCATCTGGTGGAAACAAATAGCAAAATGAAGTGAAGAAAAGTTCCTAAAAACACAGAGACTGAAATAAGACCAGCTACCATATTATTTTGCTAGTTTCTGAATAGGAAGTAATAAAAGTGAATAAGGACTATGTCTCTAGCTAACAGGCCAATAGAGAAATCAGGTAGATTTTCTTTTTGTTATTGTTGTTTTGTTTTCACATATACTAGATTTTTATTCTTTTATGTTTTTACTTTCTAAAATTAATTTTTATTTGGTATAGTTGACTTACGATGTTAATTTCTCCCGTACAGCAAAGAGAATCAATTACACATACACATTACACCTCTCTTTTTTAGATTCTATTCCCATATCAGTTGTTACAGAGCATTGAATAGAGTTTCCTTTCTATACAATAAATTCTTATTAATTAATGCATTTTATACATAGCAGTGTGTATATGTCAGCCCTAATCTCCCATTTTATCCCTTTCCCATCTTTTCCCCCTTGGTAACTTTAAGTTTGTTTTCTATATCTATGACTCAATTTCTGTTTGGTAGATAAATTCATTTATACCCACTTTAAAGATTCCACATATAATTGATATCATATAATATTTGTATCAAATATATCCTACAAATATTACTTATACTATATTGGTACACATTAATATATTTGTGCACACTGTCTTAAAGTAATCTTAATACTATTGTAAAAAAAAGAAAAAAAACACAGACCACCACAGTATGTAAAGATTTATTTTCAAATTCAAAAGGTAGTTCAGTATTGCTTTCATTTGTAGCCAAAGTCGTTATATTATTGAGATAGTTACCTATCTTGTTCATCATATCAAAAGTGAAAGTGAAGTTGCTCAGTTGTGTATGACTGTTTGGGACCACGTGGACTGTAACCTACCAGACTTCTCTGTTCATGAGATTTTTCAGTCAAGAGTACTGGAGTGGATTGCCATTTCCTTCTCCATGGGATCTTCCCAACCCAAGGATCGAACCCTGGTCTCCTGCATTGCAGGAAGACACTTCACTGTTTGAGCCACCAGGGAAGCCACTAAATTATAGTCAATTAGGAATGATTTATTTTGCAGAAGATATTTTAAAATAACTTTTAAAAATTAGGGAAAAAACTCGTAAAACTTCAACTATCAGCACTGGTGTAAAATTTCAAGAATGGATAAACTCAGCTGAGTTGTTGGGGTTCGGAGATACCATCTGTTCAATCTGTTTTTCAAACAATTTGTTTTAATGCCTTACTGTGTCTCATATTCTACTCATAATAAAGATACAGGAGATTTCCTTATGTAAAAACAATTTTTGTAACAATTAAAACCCAGAATATGACATTTAGCTCAGACATGAGTTCAGTTCAGTTCAGCTGCTCAGTTGTGACTGACTCATTGTGACCCCCTGGACTGCAGCACTCCAGGCTTTCCTGTCCATCACCAACTCCTAAAGCTTGCTTAGACTCATGTGCATCGAGTCGGTGATGCCATATAACCATCTCATGCTCTGTCGTCCCCTTCTCTTTCTGCCTTCAGTCTTTTCCAGCATCAGGGCCTTTTCCAATGAGTCAGTTCTTTGCATTACGTGGCCAAAGTATTAGAGTTTCAGCTTCAGCATGAGTCCTTCCAATGAATATTCAGGACTGATTTCCTTTAGGATCGAAATCAGTCTCCTTATTAAGTAGACAGACACTAGTGTTTAACTTTTACTTATTTCCTTTCACTGACTGAAGAATGAGTTTCTAACTGTTATACCATGCTGCTAGGAATCTTGCATTTTCTGTACTACATGATAATGTCCAAGTCACATTTCTACTTCCATATTTCATCAAAGAGGTTGTTTTAGGAAGAGATCAGATACTCGTGTACTAGAACATGCATGCTAAGATGATTCAGGCATATCCAACTCTGCAACCCCATGGACTGTAATCCATCAAGTTCCTCTGTCCATGGGATTCTCCAGGCAAGAATACTGGAGTAGGTTGCTATGTCTTTCTCCAACTGGAACATAGGACGTAAATTTAAGTAATATTCTTTTCCTTACTTAAATGATATCTTAAATGACTAGGTAGAATCTCTCTTAACTATACAGCCCATGGAATTCTCCAGGCCAGAATATTAGAGTGGGCAGCTGTTCCCTTCTCCAGGGGATCTTCCCAACCCAGGGATTGAACGCAGATCTCCCACATTGCAGGTGATTATTTACCAGCTGAGACCCCAGGAAAGCCCTCTTTTAATCTAAGCTATCTAATTTATGGATATAGAGATGTTTGTAATACTTCGTTATTATAGTTTTTTTGTTTGTTGAATCAGTAGTGCTAGCCTCTCCTTTATTTCTAGTAATTTGTGTCTTCTCTCTTGGTTAGCTTTGCAAAAGTTTGGATTTCTTCACATGCTATAGTTTGAGAGTTCCTATCATAGACCCTTTTAGAGCAAAAGTTTAGGAATATGTTTTGGTGAAAACATTTTGAAATAATGCAATTTAAATGAGGTTAACATTAGAGTTTTGAATTGTTCTGCCCCTTGCTCCTTGCTCTCCTACTATTTCTTTTCCATTTTTTCACTCCCTAGTTCCTTGTAAATAGTTTTGTTTAAAGAAACATTCACTCCATTTCCTAACGTATGAATACTACTACTTGTTTTCAAGCTTCGTTTAATGGGGTTAGTAATTAGTTACCTTTTAGAGTCTAGTTTCTTTGTCATCTGTCAGACTTCTTTTCTTATGAAATAATAAAATACATTCCACTATTTTAATATGAACTCAACTATCTTTGTAAGTAGGAACTTCAATAGCTTAAATACTTCTAATAACCTAATCTGCTGCTGCTACTGCTAAGTCACTTCAGTCGTGTCCAACTCTGTGCGACCCCATAGGTGGCAGCCCACTAGGCTTCTCTGTCCCTGGGATTCTCCAGGCAAGAATACTGGATTGGGTTGCCATTTCCTTCTCCAGTGCAAGAAAGTGAAAGGTGAAAGTGAAGATGCTCAGTCGTGCTCAACTCTTAGCGACTCCGTGGACTGCAGCCTACCAGGCTCCTCCATCCATGGGATTTTCCAGGCCAGAGTACTGGAGTGGGTTGCCATTACCTTCTCCATAACCTAATCTAGAGTTATCTTTTATGAGTTCAACAAAAGAGAGATATGTACTTGTTGTTTGTATACCAATAGGACAAGTATATGGACTTCCTGAGTAGCTCAGCTTGTAAGGAATCCACCTGCAATGCAGAAGATCTGATAGGATTCCTGAGTTGGGAAGATCCCCTGGAGAAGAGATAGGCTACCCACTCCAGTGTTCTTGGGCTTCCCTGGTGGCTCAGATGGTCAAGAATCTTCCTGCAGTGCAGGAGACCTGAATTTGATCCCTGGGTTGGGAAGATCTCCTGGAGCAGGGAATGGCTGCCCACTCCAATATTTTTGCCTGGAGAATCCATATGGAAAGAGGATTCTGGTGGACTACAGTCCATGGGGTCACAAAGAGTCAGACATGACTGACCCAATAGCACAGCAGCACAGCAGGAGTACATAGGAAACTATGGTTTCTTGCTTATATAAGTGATTTAAGAAAAATCAAGTTACCCACCAGTATTCATGAGACTCTCTGGCTAGGATAATATGGGCATTACAGTTAACTTTTCCTTTTAAATGCTCTTGTTGGCACTCCAGGAGATCTTCCTGACCCAGGGATCAAGCCAGGTCTCTTGAGTCTCCTGCATTTGCAGATGGATTCTTTACCACTAATGCCGCCTGGAAAGCCCCCATTTTTAAAATGTGCCAACTTGCTTCAGTAATATGCAACTCCATGGACCATAGGATTTTCCAGGCAAGAATAATGGAGTGGGTTGCCATTTCCTGCTCCAGGGAATCTTTTCAACCCAGGGATTAAACCCCCAAACTCATGTCTCCTGCATTGGCAAGTGAGTTCTTTACCACTAGTGCTACTTTGTAAATATATAGGTTCAATTAGGATTTCTCCTTCCCTATTCTTTTCCAAATTTCTATCTCTGTTGAGAGAAAAAGTTATCTGATTCCATTGCTAAGAGAAGGTGTCTTTAGATCCATTGGTCTGTCCTCTTCCTGTTTTGTGGGTCTTAGATAGTTTCTGTGACAATACATCATGTTAAATACTAGTTTCCCAGCCAACTTTTGATGACCAACTCTTGCTGACAACTCTTGCTGTGACACAGTCATAGCATCTACTGTATTTATGTTATGGGTCATCCCATCCCATGGCCTCCATTTAGGATCACTTCTGCTGCCAATACCAAATAACAGAGAAGGACCCCAGGAAAGGGAACCTTCTAAGTGCCTGAAAGGGCAGAGCTACAGAAAAAGATTGGCCAAAGAGGCCTTCTGATCACCAGCTACAAAACGCTCAAAACAAAAACAAAAACAAAAAACAAAACAACAACAACAACAACAAAAAAAAACACACAGATAGAGCCATAATTCCTGTGGTGGAGGCAGTCCATGTTCCTGCACACTTCAGTTCAGGAAGCTGTGCCACATTCACGCTCAACTATCACTGGGGCAGAGCTGCCACAGGAAAAAAGTCTTGCGCCTATGCATGCAGGATCACTTCAGTCATGTCCAACACTTTGCGGCCCTGGATGGGGGAGCCTGGTAGGCTGCCATCTATGGGGTCGCACAGAGTCGGACATGACTGAAGTGACTTAGCAGCAGCAGCAGCAGCAGAAGCGGAAGCAGACTGTGGCCTGCCTGGATTCTCTGACAGGGAGGGGGCTTCTCCAGGTAAGAATACTGGAGGGATATTGGTCAATAATGGTTGCCATACCTTTCTAGAGCATTATATCTCCTGCTGCCCTAGCCACCAACTCCCCTGAGTTCCTGGTGCTGCCATAAACCCTGTGACCCAAGTAGCTACACCACCTCCACACCTGACCCTCACAGGGGAAAACCCAAATCCTCCAGGGCAGCCTTGGGAGCAAAGCCCAGTGGACAAAACACATGTAGAGGTGGAATTAAAACCACAATTGAAACCCAGGCCCAGTGTGGCTAAGGAAGAAGACCCACAACCCTCCCAACAGCTATACAAGCTGAGGATTAAATCCGCAGGATCAACTAGGCAGACGCTGTGCCTATGGAATATATAAAAGCACATTGAGTGTTCCCACAAGACAAAACACACTAGTTCTGATAGCTGTGGATATTGGAGGGAGGAACACACAGAAGTAGGATGAGATGAGAATCTGAGCTGCCCCCACAGCAGGTTCAGAGATCAGCACAGTGTTGGAGGGCATCCTAGGGAAGTAAGGTGGACTGTGACTCCCACCAAAGGAAAGGATTCTGAGAGCAGAGTCTCAAGAAAAAAAATATATCATGCTTATGTTTAGACTTGTTATGTAGATTCTTTTGGATTTTTTTTTTTTTTTTTTTTTTTTTTTTTTTTTTTTTTTTAATGCTCTGTTTAAGTTGTTGATTTTATTGGCACTAGGAAATATAATTCAGCCTCTGAGTTTTTTTTTCCTCAGTCACATTTTTTTTGTTGTTGTTATAAACCTCTGCCTCTATGTTGGGCTTTTGCGGTTCTGTGGAGTTTTCCTTTTTTTCTATTTTTTCCTCTTTTTTAAAAATTTTAACTTTTAATTTTTTAAACCTATTATTATTTCTACATTTATTTCTTTGTTTGCTTTTCCTAGTGTTCTTTACCCCATGCACTTTAACATATATAAATCTTATTTTTTCTACTTGTATTTAACTTTGCACATCTATACTTTCTTTCTCTTCTTTCCTGTCAGCATATTTGTTAGTTTTATTTTCATTGCTTTATTTCCCAATTGGCACCTTGCTTTAGTTTTGTTTTCCAGCTTGTGCTTTAGTTTTGTTCTTTACTGGTAAATATTATTGTTGATTTCCTTTGTTTGCTAGATCAATCTACTTTATTTTGATAGACTGATTTGACTTTGCTCATGGGTGTATATGTATATGTGTATATTCCATTACTCTAATTATTATTTGCCTGATTTTGTAACTACCATTTCTATGAGGTTCATCTCTGGTTTCTCACTTTTTGATATATTTTTAAATCTCACTGAATGCCATGGCAAACCACTTGTGGAAAATTTCTTCCTCACAAGAAATCAAGCCCCGAGGCTTTGGAGTGGGAGCACTGATTCCAAGGACCCAGATTACCAGAGAGATTAAAGAAAGTAAGGAAAACCACTGGAACATTCGAGTATGACCTAAATCAAATCTCTTATGATTAAACAGTGGAAGTGAGAAATAGATTTAAAGGAGTAGATCTCATAGAGTGCTTGATGAACAATGAATGAAGGTTTGTGACACTGTACAGGAGACAGGGATCAAGACCATCCTCAAGAAAAAGAAAGTCATAAAAGCAAAATGGCTGTCTGAGGAGTTTTTACAAATAGCTGTGAAAAGAAAAGAAGCAAAAAACAAAGGAGAAAAGGAAAGATATAAGTATATGAATGCAGTGTTCCAAAGAGTGGCGAGGAGAGATAAGAAAGCCTTCCTTAGTGACCAATGCAAGAAATACAGGAAAAGAACAGAATGGGAAAGACTACAGATCTCTTAAAGAAAATTAGAGATACCAAGGGAACATTTCATGCAAAGATGGGCTCAATAAAGGACAGAAATGGTATGGACCTAACAAAAGCAGAAGATATTAAGAAGAGGTGACAATATTACACAGAACTGTACAATAAAGATCTTCATGACCCAGATAGTCACGATTGTGTGATCACTAACATAGAGCCAGATAACCTGGAATGTAAGGTCAAGTGGGCCTTAGAAAGCATCACTACGAAAAAAGCTAGTGGAGATGATTGAATTCTAATTCAGCTATTTCAAATCCTGAAAGATGATGCTGTGAAAGTGCTGCACTCAATATGCCAGCAAATTTGGAACACTCAGCAGTGGCCACAGGACTGGAAAAGGAGAGTTTTTAGTCCAAACCCAAAGAAAAGCAATGCCAAAGATTTTAACTTTTAAATCTTTGTGCTCAAACTACTGCACAATTGCACTCATCTCACTTACTAGTAAAGTAATGCTCAAAATTCTCCAAGCCAGGCTTCAGCAATATGTGAATTGTGAACTTCCAGATGTTCAAGTTGGTTTTAGAAAAGGCAGAGGAACCACAGAACATATTGCCAACATCCTCTGGATCATGGAAAAAGCAAGAGAGTTCCAGAAAAACATCTATTTCTGCTTTATTGACTATGCCAAAGCCTTTGACTGTGTGGATCACAACAAACTGTGGAAAATTCTTAAAGAGATAGGAATACCAGACCACCTGACCTGCCTCTTGAGAAACCTATATGCAGGTCAGGCAGCAACAGTTAGAACTGGACATGAAACAAAAGGCTGTTTCCAAATAGGAGAAGTAGTACGTCAAGGCTGTATGTTGTCACCCTGCTTATTTAACTTATATGCAGAGTACATCATGAGAAACACTGGGTTGGAGGAAGCACAAGCTGGAATCAAGATTGCCAGGAGAAATATCAATAACCTCAGATATGCAGATGACACCACCCTTATGACAAAAAGTGAAGAGGAACTAAAAAGCCTCTTGATGAAAGTGAAAGAGGAGTGTAAAAAGTTGGCTTAAAGCTCAACATTCAGAAAATGAAGATCATGGCATCTGGTCCCATCACTTCATGGGAAATAGATACGGAAACAGTGGAAACAGTGGCTGACTTTATTTTGGGGGGCTCGAAAATCACTGCAGATGGTGATTGGATCCATGAAATTAAAAGACGCTTACTCATTGGGAGGAAAGTTATGGCCAACATAGATAGCATATTCAAAACCAGAGACATCACTTTGCCAACAAAGGTCCGTCTAGTCAAAGCTATGGTTTTTCCAGTGGTCATGTATGGATGTGAGAGTTAGACTGTGAAGAAAGCTGAGCGCCAAAGAATTGATGCTTTTGAATGTGGTGTTGGAGAAGACTCTTTTTTTTTAATTTATCTTTTTTTCTTTTTTTAATATAAATTTATTTATTTTAATTGGAGGTTAATTACTTTACAATATTTTATTGGTTTTGCCATACATCAACATGAATCCTCCACAGGTATACACATGTTCCCCATCCTGAACCCCCCTCTCTCCTCCGTCCCCATACCATCTCTCTGTGTCGTCTCAGTGCACCAGCCCCAGGCATCCAGTATCATGCATTGAACCTGGATTGGTGATTCGTTTCATATATGATATTATACATGTTTCAATGCCATTCTCCCAAATCATACCACCCCTCTCCCTTTCCCATAGAGTCCAAAAGACTGTTCTATACATTTGTGTCTCTTTTGCTGCCTCGCATACAGGGTTATAATTACCATCTTTCTAAATTCCATATATATGCATTAGTATACTGTATTGGTGTTTTTCTTTCTGGCTTACACAGTCTGTATGATAGGCTCGAGTTTTGTCCACCTCATTAGAACTGATTCAAATGTATTATTTTTAATGGCTGAGTAATACTCCATTGTGTATATGTACCACTGCTTTCTTATCCATTCATCTGCTGATGGACATCTAGGTTGTTTCCATGTCCTGGCTATTATAAACAGTGCTGCATTGAATATTGGGGTACATGTGACTCTTTCAATTCTGGTTTCCTTGGTGTGTATACCCAGCAGTGGAATTTGCTGGGTCATAAGGCAGTTCTATTTCCAGTTTTTTAAAGAATCTCCACACTGTTCTCCATGTGGCTGTACTAGTTTGCATTCCCACCAACAGTGTTAGAAGGTTCCCTTTTCTCCACACCCTCTCCAGCATTTATTGCTTGTAGACTTTTGGATAGCAGCCATTCTGACTGGCATGAAATGGTACCTCATTGTGGTCTTGATTTGCATTTCTCTGATAATGAGTGATGTTGAGCGTCTTTTCATGTGTTTGTTAGCCATCTGTATGTCTTCT
>SJYW01018647.1:57964-86073 GCA_006410735.1 Raphicerus campestris | reverse complement strand
GGAATACCAGACCACCTGACCTGCCTCTTGAGAAACCTATATGCAGGTCAGGCAGCAACAGTTAGAACTGGACATGAAACAAAAGGCTGTTTCCAAATAGGAGAAGTAGTACGTCAAGGCTGTATGTTGTCACCCTGCTTATTTAACTTATATGCAGAGTACATCATGAGAAACACTGGGTTGGAGGAAGCACAAGCTGGAATCAAGATTGCCAGGAGAAATATCAATAACCTCAGATATGCAGATGACACCACCCTTATGACAAAAAGTGAAGAGGAACTAAAAAGCCTCTTGATGAAAGTGAAAGAGGAGTGTAAAAAGTTGGCTTAAAGCTCAACATTCAGAAAATGAAGATCATGGCATCTGGTCCCATCACTTCATGGGAAATAGATACGGAAACAGTGGAAACAGTGGCTGACTTTATTTTGGGGGGCTCGAAAATCACTGCAGATGGTGATTGGATCCATGAAATTAAAAGACGCTTACTCATTGGGAGGAAAGTTATGGCCAACATAGATAGCATATTCAAAACCAGAGACATCACTTTGCCAACAAAGGTCCGTCTAGTCAAAGCTATGGTTTTTCCAGTGGTCATGTATGGATGTGAGAGTTAGACTGTGAAGAAAGCTGAGCGCCAAAGAATTGATGCTTTTGAATGTGGTGTTGGAGAAGACTCTTTTTTTTTAATTTATCTTTTTTTCTTTTTTTAATATAAATTTATTTATTTTAATTGGAGGTTAATTACTTTACAATATTTTATTGGTTTTGCCATACATCAACATGAATCCTCCACAGGTATACACATGTTCCCCATCCTGAACCCCCCTCTCTCCTCCGTCCCCATACCATCTCTCTGTGTCGTCTCAGTGCACCAGCCCCAGGCATCCAGTATCATGCATTGAACCTGGATTGGTGATTCGTTTCATATATGATATTATACATGTTTCAATGCCATTCTCCCAAATCATACCACCCCTCTCCCTTTCCCATAGAGTCCAAAAGACTGTTCTATACATTTGTGTCTCTTTTGCTGCCTCGCATACAGGGTTATAATTACCATCTTTCTAAATTCCATATATATGCATTAGTATACTGTATTGGTGTTTTTCTTTCTGGCTTACACAGTCTGTATGATAGGCTCGAATCTTGTCCACCTCATTAGAACTGATTCAAATGTATTATTTTTAATGGCTGAGTAATACTCCATTGTGTATATGTACCACTGCTTTCTTATCCATTCATCTGCTGATGGACATCTAGGTTGTTTCCATGTCCTGGCTATTATAAACAGTGCTGCATTGAATATTGGGGTACATGTGACTCTTTCAATTCTGGTTTCCTTGGTGTGTATACCCAGCAGTGGAATTTGCTGGGTCATAAGGCAGTTCTATTTCCAGTTTTTTAAAGAATCTCCACACTGTTCTCCATGTGGCTGTACTAGTTTGCATTCCCACCAACAGTGTTAGAAGGTTCCCTTTTCTCCACACCCTCTCCAGCATTTATTGCTTGTAGACTTTTGGATAGCAGCCATTCTGACTGGCATGAAATGGTACCTCATTGTGGTCTTGATTTGCATTTCTCTGATAATGAGTGATGTTGAGCGTCTTTTCATGTGTTTGTTAGCCATCTGTATGTCTTCTTTGGAGAAATGTCTGTTTAGTTCTTTGGCCCATTTTTTGATTGGGTCATTTATTTTTCTGGAATTGAGGTGCAGGAGTTACTTGTATATTTTTGAGATTAGTTACTTGTCAGTTGCTTCATTTGCTATTGTTTTCTCCCATTCCAAAGGTTGTCTTTACACCTTGCTTAAAGTTTCCTTTGTTGTGCAGAAGTTTTTGAGTTTAATTAGGTCCCATCTGTTTCTTTTTGCTTTTATTTCCAATATTCAAGGAGGTGAGTCATAGAGGATCCTGCTGTGATATATGTCAGAGCATGTTTTGCTTATATTCTCCTCTATGTGTTTTATAGTTTCTGGTCTTACATTTAGACCTTTAATCCATTTTGAGTTTATGTTGATGTATGGTGTTAGAAAGTGTTCTAGTTTCATTCTTTTCCAAGTGGTTGACCAGTTTTCCCAGCACCTCTTGTTAAAGAGATTGTCTTTAATCCATTGTGTATTCTTACATCCTTTGTCAAAGATAAGGTGTCCATAAGGTGCGTGGATTTATCTCTGGGCTTTCTATTTTGACCATTGTTCTATATATGTGTCTTTGTGCCAGTACCATAGTGTCTTGATGACTGTGGCTTTGTAGTAGAGCCTGAAGTTAAGCAGGTTGATTCCTCCAGTTCCATTCTTCTTTCTCAAGATTGCTTTGCAAGTTCCTTGGACAGCAAGGAGATCCAACCAGTCCGTTCTAAAGAAGATCAGTCCTAGGTGTTCATTCGAAGGACTGATGCTAAAGCTGAAACTCCAATACTTTGGCCACCTCATGTGTAGAGTTGATTCATTGGAAAAGACCCTGATGGTGGGTGGGATTTGGGGCAGGAGGAGAAGTAGACGACAGAGGATAAGATGGCTGGATGGCATCACTGACTTGATGGACATGAGTCGGAGTAAACTCCAGAAGTTGGTGACGGACAAGGAGCCTTGGCATGCTGCAATTCATGGGGTCGCAGAGTCGGACATGAGTGAGTGAATGAATTGAACTGAACTTAAAGAAATAAAGAATAACCATACAGAGACAAACAACACACTGAAATTTAAAATACTCTAGAAAGAATAGCAGAATATATAAAGCAGAAGAATGAATCACTGAGCTGAAAGATAAAGTGGTTCAAATAACTTGTGAAGAGCAGAATAAAGGAAAAAGAATGAAAAAACTGTGGATAGTCTCAGAGACCTCTGAGACAATATAAAATGCACCAACATTTGAAATTAGTGGTCCCAGAAGAAGAGGAAAGGAAAAGAAAAGGTATGAGAAAGTTTTTGAAGAGATTAGAGTTGAAAATTTCCCCAACATGTAAAAGGAAACAGTACGTCAAGTCCAAGAGGCACAAAGAGTCCCATACAGGATAAGCCCAAGGAGAAACATGCCAAGATACAAACTCTTGAAACTAAAAAAAAAAAAAAAAAAAAAAAAAAAAAAACTAAACACAAAGAAAGAATATTAAAAGCAGCAAGGTAGAAGCAACAAGTAACAAAGAATGGAAATGCCATATGCTTAACAGCTGAACTTTCATCAGAAACACTGCAGGCCAGAATGGAGTATATTTAAAGTACTGAAAGGGAAAAGTCTACAACCAAGATTACTGTACCTGACAACTATATCATAAAATTGGTGGAGGAATAAAAAGCTTTTCCGACAATCAAAAGTTAAGAGAATTCAGTACTGTTGAGGTCCTTTAATGGACCGGAACATGGTGGTCCACAGTCGACCGATAAGAAAGTAAAAGAGAGAGAATGAGGCTGATATTCCTTTGTTTATGCAGAAAGCCAATAAAGCCCCTTCACGGGGCTTGCTCTGTTTTCGAATGCCTCAGGCTCCCTCTCGATGGGGTGAAGGTGCAGAGCACCTTCGCTAGAGGGTCTTAGAAGCCCGGGCAGGAAAGTGAACACAGAGGACCTCTGTGCTCCAGGAGATCAGCCTGAAAAAGAGAGAGAAAGCAAGACATGGGGACCAAAGCTGATGGAGTAAAGGTGTTTTAATCAACATGGTGTGGGCATATATACTGTAGTTATTCTCAACAAAGATAAAGATTAAAATTCCAGACTTACAAAACATAGGCATTCCATATTAAAGAGAGAAAGAGTTGTAAATAATCACTTTTACCATATGGTTCATAAAAAGGAAGAGGGTACTTATCACCGTATAGAAAAACTAGTGAAGGAAATGCCTGGATTCCTCAGTCCCCGGGAGAGGCTTGCCTCTCCTCTTAATTCTTGAATATTCAGGAATTAATAAGGAACAGAAAATTCCTGACAGATCCAAAACAGCACACAGGAAGCCTCCTGTTAAATGCTTCCTGACAAGTACCACCAAACCAACTTTACAACAAATGTTAAAGGGACTTATATAGTCAAGAAATACAAGAGAAGAAAAAAGATCTACAAAATCAACCCCCAAACAGTTAAGAAAATGCCCTAGCAGTGTATGTATTAATAATTACTTTAAATGTAAATGGATTAAATGCTCCAACCAATAGACACTGATTGGCTGAATGGATGCAAAAACAAGACTCATATATTTGCTGTCTACCAGAAACCCACTTCAAACCTAAAGACACATATAGAGTGAAAGTGAGAGGATGGAAAAATATATTCCTTGCAAATGGGAAGCAAAAGAAAGCTGGAGTAGTAATCTACATATCAGACAAAATAGACCGTAAAATAAAGAATATTACAAGAGATAAGGAAGGACACTACATAATAATCAAGGGATGAATCCAAGAGGAAGACATAACTATTATAAGTTACTATGCATGCAACATAGGAGCACCTAAATATATATGAGAAACACTAACAGACATAAAAGGGGGAATTGACAGGAACACAATAATAGTAGGAGTCTTTAATACCCCACTCACACCAATGGACAGATCATCAAAACAGAAAATTAATAAGGAAACACAAGTCTTAAATGATACATAACAAGAGATGGATCTCATTGAAATCTTCAGGACATTCCATCCAAATGCAGATGGAATAATAAATGCATCTTATTCCCAAGTTCCCATGGAACATTCTCCAGGATAAACCACATCTTGGGTCACAAATCTCAGGAGATTTAAGAAAATTAAAATCACATCAAGCATCTTCTCTGACCACAATGCAATGAGACTAGATATCAATTACAAAAACAACAACAACAAAACTGTAAGAAACACAAACACATGGAGATTAAACAACACATTTCTAAATAACCAACAGGTTACTGAATAAATCAAAAGAGAGATTAAAAACATTTCCAGAAACAAATGAAAATGAAAACACAACATTCAAAACCTATGGGATGCAGCAAAATCATTGCTAAGAGGGAAGTTTATAGCAATACAACGCTACCTCAAGAAACAAGAAAAACATCAAATAGACAACCTAACTTTATACCTAAAATAGTTGGAAAAAAGCAGAACAAAAACCCCAAAATTAGTAGAAGTGAAGAAATTATAAGGATCCAAGCAGAAATAAATTAAAAAGAAATGAAAAAACAATAGTAAAGATTAATAAGTAATAATAATTAAAGATTAATAAATAAAAGGTTTGAGAAGATAAACAAAATTAACAAACCTTTAGCCAGACTCATCAAGAAAAAAGAGAGAAGAATCAAATCAACAAAATTAGAAATGAAAAAGGAGAGGTTACAATAGACTACAATGCAGAAATACAAAGGATTTGGCCACCTCATGCTAAGAGTTGATTCATTGGAAAAGACTCTGATGCTGGGAAAGATTGCGGGCAGGAGGAGAAGGGGAGACAGAGGGGACGACAGAGGATGAGATGGCTGGATGGCATCACAGACTCGATGAACGTGGGTCTGAGTGAACTCCAGGAGATGATGATGGACAGGGAGGCCTGGCATGGTGCGATTCATGGGGTCGCAAGGAGTCGGACACGGCTGAGTGACTGAACTGAACTGAACTGAACTGATAAGAGACTCTTATGAACAACCATATGACAATACAGTAAATAACCTGGAAAAAAATGGACAGATTCTTAGAAAAGTTCAATTTTCCAACATTTAATGAACCAGGCAGAAATAGAAATTATGACCATCCCAATAGCAAGCACTGAAATTGAAGCTGTGATCAAAAATTTTCTCAAAAAAAACCCCACAAAAGCCCAAGACCAGATTGCTTCACAGAACTCTATCAAAGATTTAGAAAAGAACTAATGCCTCTCCTTCTAAAACTCTTTCAAAACATTGCAGAGGAAGGAACACTTCCAAACTCATTCTATGAAGCCACCATCACCCTGATACCAAAACAAGACAAAGACAACACATAAAAAGAAAACTACAAGCCAATATAACTGATGAACATAGATGCAAACATCCTCAACAAAATTTTAGCAAACAGACTCAGTAATATATCAAAAACCTCATACACCGTGATCAAGTTTATTCTAGGGATGCAAGGATTCTTCAATATACAGAAATCGATCAATATGAAACACCATATTAACAAATTGAAAAATAAAAATCATATGATAACTCAATAAATGCAGAAAAAGCATTTGACAAAATTCAGCACCATTTTATGATTAAAATTCTTCAAAAAATGTGCATAGAGGGAACCTACCTCCACATAGTAAAGGTCATATATGATAAGTCCACAGCAAACATTATTCTCCATGGTGAAAAACTGAAAGCATTCCTCCTAAGATCAGGAAGAAGACAAAGTTGTCCACTTTCAATGACTGTTATTCAGCATAATTCTGGAAGTCCTAGCTCCACTAATTAGAGAAGAAAAAGAAATAAAAGGAATCCAGATTGGAAAAGAAGGGATAAAACTCGCGCTATTTGCAGATGACATGATACTGTACAAAGAAAACCCTAAGGATAGTATTAGGTTTCCCTGGTGGCTCAGAGGATAAAGCGTTTGTCTGCAATGTGGGAGACACAGGTTTGATCCCTGGGTCAGAAAGATCCCCTGGAGAAGGAAATGACAATCCACTCCAGCACTCTTGCCTGGAAAGTCCCATAGATGGAGGAGCCTGATAGGCTACAGTCCATGGGGTCACAAAGAATCAGACACGACTGAGCGACTTCACTTCATTTCAAAGTATTAGAAAATTCAGTTCAGTTCAGTTCAGTTACTCAGTTCAGTTCAGTTCACTCACTCAGTTCAGTTCAGTTCAGTTCAGTCGCTCAGTCGTGTCTGACTTTTTGCGACCCCATGAATCGCAGGACGCCAGTCCTCCCTGTCCATCACCAACTCCCGGAGTTCACTCAGATTCATGTCCATCAAGTCAGTGATGCCATCCAGCCATCTCATCCTGTCATCCCCTTCTCCTCCTGCCCCTAATCCCTCCCAATATCAAACTCTTTTCCAATGAGTCAACTCTTTGCATAAGGTGGCCAAAGTACTGGAGTTTCAGCTTTAGCATCATCACTCACTGAGTGGTATCCAACTTTTTGTGACCCCATGAAGTGCAGCACGCCGGGCCTCCCTGTCCATCACCAAGTCCCAGAATCCACTCAGATTCACGTCCATCGAGTCAGTGAGGCCATCCAGCCATCTTATCCTATGCCGTCCCCTTCTCCTCCTGCCCCCAATCCCTCCCAGCATCAGGGTCTTTTCCAATGAGTCACCTCTTCACATCAGGTGGCCAAAGTATTGGACTTTCAGCTTTAGCATCAGTCCTTCCAATGAACACCCAGGACTGATCTCCTTTAGAATGGACTGGTTGGATCTCCTTGCTGTCCAAGGGACTCTCAAGAGTCTTCTCCAACACCACTGTTCAAAAGCATCAATTCTTCAGCTCTCAGCTTTCTTCACAGTACAACTCTCACATCCATATATGACCACAGGAAAACCCATAGCCTTGACTAGACGGACCTTTGTTGATAAAGAAATGTTTTGGCTATTTAATATGCTATCTAGGTTGATCATTGGAGAAGGCAATGGCACCCCACTCCAATACTCTTGCCTGGAAAATCCCATGGATGGAGGAGCCTGGTAGGCTGCAGCCCATGGGTTCGCGAAGAGTCGGACACAACTGAGCGACTTCACTTTCACTTTTCACTTTCATGCATTGAAGAATGAAATGGCAACCCACTCCAGTGTTCTTGCCTGGAGAATCTCAGGGATGGGGGAGCCTGGTGGGCTGCCATTTATGGGGTCGCACAGAGTCAGACACAACTGAAGTGACTTAGCAGCAGCAGCAGCAGCAGCAGGTTGATCATCACTTTCCTTTCAAGGAGTAAGCGTCTTTTAATTTCATGGCTGCAATCACCATGCAGTGATTTTGGAGCCCCCCAAAAATAAAGTCAGCCACTGTTTCCCCATCTGTTTGCCATGAAATGATGGGACCAGATTCCATGATCGTAGTTTTCTGAATGTTGAGCTTTAAGCCAACTTTTTCACTCTGCTCTTTCACTTTCATCATGAGGCTCTTTGGTTCTTTTCCACTTTCTGCCATAAGGGTGGTGTCATCTGCATATCTGAGGTTATTGAGATTTCTCCCGGCAATCTTGGTTCCAGCTTGTGTTTCTTCCAGCCCGGCATTTCTCATGATGTACTCTGCATAGAAGCTAAATAAGCAGGGTGACAATATACAGCCTTAACGTACTCCTTTTTCTATTTGGAACCAGTCTGTTGTTCCATGTCCTGTTCTAACTGTTGCTTCTTGACCTGCATATAGGTTTCTCATTAGGCAGGTCAGGTGGGCTGGTATTCCCATCTCTCTCAGAATTTTCCACATTTTATTGTGATCCTCACAGTCAAAGGCTTTGGCATAGTCAATAAAGTAAATAAAGCAGAAATAGATGTTTCTCTGGAACGCTCTTGCTTTTTTGATGATGGAGTGGATGTTCGCAATTTGATCTCTGGTTCCTCTGCCTTGTCTAAAACCAGCTTGAACATCTGAAAGTTCACAGTTCACACTTTGCCGAAGCCTGTCTTGCAGAATTTTGAGCACTACTTTGCTAGTGTGTGAGATGAGTAAAATTGTGTGGTAGTTTGAGCAGTCTTTGGCAGTGCCTTCCTTTGCAGTTGGAATGAAAACTTGCTAAAGGTAATCTGTGAATTTAGCAAAGTTGCTGAATACAGAATCAATACACAGAAATCTCTTGTATTTCTATATACTAACAATGAAAAATCTGAATGAGAAATTAAGGAATCAATTCCATTCACCATTGCATTAAAAAGAATTAAATAGGAATAAACCTACCTAAGTAGTCATAGAACTGTACACAGGAATTTATAAGACACTAATAAAGAAATTAATGATGATATAAATAGATGGAGAGTTATTCCATATTCCTGGGTAGGACGAATGCTGCTGCTAAGTCACTTCAGTCGTGTTCGACTCTGTGCAACCTCATAGACGGCAGCCCACCAGGCTCCCCCGTCCCTGGGATTCTCCAGGCAAGAACATTGGAGTAGGTTGCCATTTCCTTCTCTAACGCATGAAAGTGAAAAGTGAAAGTGAAGCCGCTTAGTCGTGTCCAACCCTCAGCGACCCTATGGACTGAGCCTACTAGGCTCCTCCATCCATGGGATTTTCCAGGCAAGAGTACTGGAGTGGGGTGCCATTGCCTTCTCCAGGTAGGAAGAATAAATATTGTGAAAATGACTATACTACCAGATTCAATCTACAGAGTCAATGTGATCCCAATCAAATTACCAATTTTTTTTTCATAGAATTAGAACACAAAATTTCAAAATTCATGTGGAAACACAAAAGACCCCAAATAACCAAAGCAGTCTTGAGTGAGAAGAATGGAGCTTCAGGAATCAACCTTCCTAACTTCAGTTCAGTTCAGTCGCTCTGTCATGTCCAACTGTTTGCGACCCCATGAATCGTAACATACTAGGCCTCCCTGTCCATCACCATCTCCCCAAGTTCACTCAGACTCGCATCCATTGAGACCGTGATGCCATCCAGCCATCTCATCCTCGGTTGTCCCCTTCTCCTCCTGCTCCCATTCCCTCCCAGCATCAGAGTCTTTTCCAACAAGTCAGCTCTTCGCATGAGGTGGCCAAAGTACTGGAGTTTTAGCTTTAGCATCATTCCTTCCAAAGTAATCCCAGGGCTGATCTCCTTCAGAATGGACTGGTTGGATCTCCTTGCAGTCCAAGGGACTCACAAGAGTCTTCTCCAACACCACAGTACAAAAGCATCAATTCTTCAGTGCTCAGCCTTCTTCACAGTCCCACTCTCACATCCATACATGACCACAGGAAAAACCATAGCTTTCACTACATGGACCTTAGTCAGCAAAGTAATGTCTCTGCTTTTGAATTCTTGACTTCAGATTACACTAAAAAGCTACAGTCATCAAGACAGTATGGTACTGGCACTAAAACAGAAATAGGGACAAATGGAACAAGATAGAAAGCCCAGAATTAGACCCATGCACTATGAGTACCTTATTTTTGATAAAGGAGGCAAGCATCTACAATGGAGCATAAACAGCCTCTTCAATAAATGGTCCTGGAAAAACTGTACAGCTACATGTAGAAGAATAAAATTAGAACACTTCCTAACACCATACAAAAAGACAAACTCAACATGGATTAAAGACTTAAATGTAAGACCAGAAACTATAAAACTCTTAGAGGAGAGCATAGGCAGAACACTTGATGACATAAATCAAACAAGATACTCTATGCCCCACCTAGAGTAATGGAAATAAAAACAAAAGTAAACAAGTGGGACCTGATTAAACTTAAAATTTTTTGTATAGCAAAGAAAACTATATGCAAGGTGAAAAAAACTACCCTCAGAATGGGAGAAAATAATAGCAAATGAAACAACTGACAAAGAATTAATTTCCAAAATATACAAGCAGCTCATACAACTCAATACAGAAAAACAAGTCAGTCAAAAGGTAGGAAAAAGACTTAAACAGACATTTCTCCAAGAAGACATACAGATAGCTGACGAACACATGAAAAGATGTTCAACATTGCTCATTAATAGAGAAATGCAAATCAAAACCACAAGATGTTACTTCACACCAGTCAGAATGGCCATTATCAAAAAGTCTACAAACAATAAATGCTGAGGGGGTGTGGAGAAAAGGGAATGCTCTTGCACAGTTGATGGAAATGTAAACTGATATAGCCACTATGAAGGACGATATGAAGATTCCTTTAAAACCTAGGAATAAAACCACCATATGACCCAGCAATCCCACTCCTAGGCATATACCCTGAGAAAACCAAAATTGAAAAAGACACATGTATCCAATTGTTCATTGCAGCACAATTTACAATAGCTAGAACATGAAAGTAACCTAGATGTCCATGAACAGATGAATGAATAAAGAAGTTGTGGTACATATGCACAATGTAATTTTACTCAGTGATAAAAAGGAACACATTTGAGTCATTTCTAATGAGGTGGGTAAACCTAGAACCTATCATACAGGGTGAAGTAAGCCATAAAGAGAAAGATAAATATCATATTCTAATGTATATGTATGGAATCTAGAAAAATGTTAATAAAGATTTACAGAGCAACAATGGAGAAACAATCATAGAGAATAGACTTATGGACATGGGGAGAGGGGGACAGAGGGTGAAATGTATGGAAAAAGTAACATGGAAACTTACATAACCATATGTGAAATAGATAGCCAAGGGGAATTTTCTGTATGGCTCAGGAAGCTCAAAAAAGGGCTCTCTATCAACCTAGAGAGGTACAATGGGGAGGGAGAAGGGGGGAGATTCAAAACGGATGGGATATATATGTATACCTATGGCTGATTTATATTGAAGTTTGACAGAAAACAACAAAAGTGTGTAAAGCAATTATTCTTCAATAAGAAATAAAATTTAAAAATTAATTTAGCTCAAATGATAGCATTTAGGTATTATTATTAACTTAGCTCAGCTACTATCATTTACATAGGTATAATTTTGATTATAAACTTAGAATAGAGTTTAAATAAAAAATGAATTTTTGAATCCAGATTTATGTTAAAATAGGTTTAAAAGACTTTACCCATAAGACAATTTGAAGACACATTATATTTTTATATTGCAGTGACAAAACTGTATAGGACAGTTTTAATATCATTTTACTGAATATTCCTGGGTTTTATATGACATAAATAAGAAAATAATGCAAAAATCATAAAAAATTACTTATTGTCTATCTATGTCTGAAGTATAAAGCTGTTTTAATTGGACAATGGCAATCAAATTAGTTAACTATTTGACAAAAGGTCACAAGGTTTTCAGCGTCTTATATATGACCAATGAAGAATAATTTGCATTAAGGTATTCCATATGAAGCTCCTGTTGAGATAGATAGATTGGTTGGTATATAGATACTGAATAGGTAGGTAGGTCAGTAGGCACTAGAAAAGTAGGTAAGAAGACAGATGGTTAAATAGATAAATGTGGAAGAAGAAACTGAAACAATATATTCTTTGATAATATTTTAGGAATTTAGTATTTAGGATTCTCAAATACTTAAATGTGTGAAAGCGATAAGAAACAGCCAAGTCCTGGTGATTTTTTTCCCTCATATTTAGGCATTAGAGAACTGTTATTGAAAAGTGAAAGTATTAAAATGACTATATAAGGACTGTAATTGGTAATGATAGCAATTACAGAGGCTTTTCTCTCAAATCGTAGTTCTGCTAAGGATACTTTTTTCTCAAATATTTGTTCTGCAATGTAGTGAATAGATATCCATCTATAAATTACCATTTTCCCATGACCGTGTCATTCCTTTTTTCACTGGACAAACAATAGTTTCGTCATTGAAATAGCACTTCCTTATTAGTGAAATGGGTAGGTTTGGTATTTTCTCATGGAATAACTAATATCCATTTAAAAAAAAACAAAACTAGGAAGGAATGTTCACCTTTCCTTGGGAATGATTACACAGATTTTCACTGTCAAGTCTGTGCTCTCGGGGCTTCCTAAAATATTGGTTGAAGTAATAGATTCTATTGATGTGTAATTTTCTCACAAGATATGTTAGAGATTTCAAGAGTGAAACTGACTAATTTCTACTTGTTGTTCTGGAGGGTACTGATAGGATTTATGAAAAAAAAAAAAGAAAAGAAAAACAAACTTTAGAGAGGTGTAGAGTGCTTCCAAATAATTTTATTAAAACATTGACTTGTCAGTCAAATGACCTCTTCAGAAACCTGGGAAATCTTTTGGTCACTACCTTTTTTACTTTCAAGCTAAATCTAATAATTCACTTTTGCTTATCTCTTTCTTACCATCTTTATTTTTACAGTTCTACACATCCAGCCTGAAGGTTTTTTTCTCCTCTTCACCTTGTAAACAAACCTACTTTTCCATCTCTCTTAAATATGTGGTTAAAACTTTGATTTTGTTTTTTTTACTAAGACTTTATTTTTTAATAATAAGATAATTAAAGAAAATTTGTGTATTAGATTCACAAATTGAGGGAGAGGTACAGAGATTTCCCATATATCCCCTGCTTTCACACATGAACAACTTCCCCCATTATCAACATCTCCCATCAGAGAAATACATTTATAGAAATTGATGAGCCTACATGAATATCACAATTATCCAAAATCTATGATTTAAAATATGGTTCACTTTCAGTGCTGTAAATTCTATAGGTCTGGACAAATGTATAATGATATATGTGTATCATTGTGGTATCATACAGAGTATTTTTGTGCTTCCTAGTTGGCACTAGTGGTAAAGAATCTGCATGCCAATGCAGGACATGTAAGATACATGGATTTTATCCCGGGGCTGGGAAGATTCCCTAAGGTAAGAAATGGAACCCAATTCCAGTATTCTTGCCTGGAAAATACCGTGGGCAGTGGACCGTGGCTGGCTACAGTCCACGGGGCCACAAAGAGTAGGACAGTACTGAGCACAAGCACAGTGCAGAGTATTTTCACTGCCCTAAATTCTCCCTGATTCATCTATTTATTCCTCCCTCCCACACACCCACCTGCAAACCCTGATCTTTTTACTGTCTTTTTACTGTGTTTTACCTTTTCCAGACTATTATCTAGTTGAAATCATATAGTGCACAGACTTTTAAGAATGACTTCTTTCTTAGTACTATGCATTTAAGGTTTCTCTACATCTTTTCATGGCTTGATAGTGAATTTTAGGGCAGAATTTTCCATTGTCTGGATGTACCACAGTTTATTTATTTATTCACCTAATAAAGGACATCTTTGTGGTTCAGATTTTTATAGTTATGAATAAAGCTACTGTAACTCTACATGTGCAGCTTTTTGTGTTAGGATAGAAGAAGTTTTCAATGTTTTGTGTAAAGCAATCCCACTGCTGGGCATACACACCGAGGAAACCAGAACTGAAAGAGACACATGTATCCCAATGTTCACTGCAGCATTGTTTATAATAGCCAGGACATGGAAACAACCTAGATGTCCATCAGCAGATGAATGGATAAGAAAGCTGTGGTACATATACACAATGGAGTATTATTCAGCCCTTAAAAAGAATAAATTTGAATCACTTTTAATGAGATGGATGAAACTGGAGCCAATTATACAGAGTGAAATAAGCCAGAAAGAAAAACACCAATTCTGTATACTGACACATATATATGGAATTTAGAAAGATAGTAATGATGACCCTGTATGTGAGACAACAAAAGAGGCACAGAGGTATAGAACAAACTTTTGGCCTCTGAGGGAGAGGGAGAGGGTGGGATGATTTGGGAGAATGGCATTGAACCATGTATACTATCATGTAAGAAACGAAGTGCCAGTCTATGTTCAATGCAGGATACAGGATGCTTGGGGCTGGTGCACGGGGTGATCCAGAGAGATGATATAGGGTGGGAGGTGGGAGGGGGCTTCAGCATTGGGAGATCATGTACACCTGTGGCTGATTCATGTCAATGTATGGCAAAACCAATACAGTATTGTAACGTGGAATAAAGTAAAAATAAAATTTAAAAAAAATTTAAAAAAAAAGAAGTCTGATTGTTGAATCATATAGTAAGAGTATATTTACTTTTTTGTGGGCAACTACCAAACCATCTTTACAAGTGGCTGTACCACTTTACATTGCCATCAGCAGTAATCAGAGTTCATGTTCCTTTACATCATCACCAGAATTTGGGGTTGCTGCTGTTCTTGATTTTGATTATTCTAATATGATTGTAGGTATATCTCCCTGTTTTAATTTGCATTTCCCTGATGGCATGATGCAGAACATCTTTCATACATTTATCTGATATCTGTGCCATCTCTTTTTGGTGAGCTATGTGAAAGTCCTTGGCCCATTAGTTAAATCAGTTTGCTTGTTTCTTGTTGTTCAGATTTAAGAATTCTTTGTATATTTTAGAAAATAGTCCTTTATTATATGTGTTTTTTGCAAATATTTTCCCCAGTCTATGATTTAGTCTTCCCATTCACTCGATGTTCTCTTTCACAGAACTCTGGTTTGTAAATTTAATTAAATTTAGCTTGTATTAATAAGTTATTCTCTCATGGATAATGCCTTTTGTGTTGTATCTGAAAAGTCCTGGACATATCTAAGGTAATTGAGGTTTTCTTCTACATTGTCTTCTAGGAGTTTTATAGTTTTGTGTTTTACACCTACATCTGTGATTCACTTTGAGTTAATTTTTGTGAAGGATGTAAGCTCTATGTATAAACATATACATTTTTTTTTTGCACATGAATGTTCAATTGCTCCAGCACCATTCATTGAAGATACTGTCTTACTCCATAGTATTGCTTTTGCTCCTTTGTCAAAAATCAGTTGATTATATCTGTGTCCCTTTTTGGGCTCTCTATTCTGTTTCACTGATCAATTTTCTTTTCTTTCCCTAATTCCATGCTTTCTTTGTTTTGTTTTAAATTAATTAGTTTATTCTGATTGGAGGAAAATTATTTTACAATGTTGTGATTGTTTTTGCCATACAGCAGCATGAATCTGCCATAGGTATACATGGCCATAGGTACACATGGTCCCCCCCCACCATCCTGAAACCCCTCCCTCCTCCCTCCCCACTCTATCCCTTAAGCTTACTAGCTTTGGGTGCCCTGCTTCATGCTTTCTTGGTTACTGCAGCTTTATAGTAAATCTGGAAGTCAGACAGTGTTGTTACTGGTGAATTCTTTTTCGTTGTTGTTGTTGTGAGATAATTTGGAGACAAAGCAGAAAGGTTAAGAAAGTAAAGTAAGAGTTTATTTAAGTAGGGATATGCTCTCAGAGGGAGAGTGGTCAGGCAGGTGAGGAGTTGCTGCACCGAGTTTCTTTGGTAAGGTAGTTATATGTCTGTGTTTCTCACTCAGTGGTGTCTGATTCTTTGGGACCCCATGGATTGTAGCCTGCCAGGCTCCTCTGTCCATGGAATTCTCCAGGCAAGAATACTGGAATGGGTTGCCATTCCCTTCTCCAGGGGATCTTCAAAACCCAGGGATCAAACATGGGTCTACTGCACTGCAGGCAGATTCTTTTCCTCTGATCCACCAGGAAAGCCCAAGCTGGTTATGAAGGCAAATAAATGAAAGGGTGGAATATTCACTGGTGAAAGAGGAGTTTTGGGGTCATATTCCCTGAGTTTCATCCCAACTTCATTTCCCTAAGGAAAGGTGGGATTTTTGTGCTTATTCAGCTTAGATCGGAAGTATCATGGTGTTTGTGCATGCTGGGTACTTTTTATCTGTAAGGCTAATTTTATTGTAATGAGAGCACAATGAGCAACATGTTGTATTCAGTCACAAGAGATAATCATCTTTTCCCACCTTTCTTTGTCTATACTACCCAGAAGACACTTATCACCCAAAATGTGTGGTTTCTGGTCAGTTCAAGGTTCCTGCTTTCCTGTGCCTATGGATCCCTGCTATTTACAAGATGTGGGATTTCCTGCCACCCAGCTCTTGCCCCCATTTCTCTGCTCATACCTAGCTATCTGCTTGCTCTAACAGGGTCAGTCTTCCAGCTTTGTTCTTCTTCAGTATTTTATTGGCTATTTTAGTGCTTTTAACTCTTCATATATACTGTAGAATCAGTTTGTACATATCAAAAAAAAATAACTTGCTATTATTTTGATTGTGATTGCATTAAATTTCTAATCAAGATGGGAATAACTTGAAGAGGAAAAGTTAAAATTTTACATAACTTCCTACTCCTTCTGCCTCTGTAACTTAGCTTGCTTCTTGCAAAGTTTGGATCACATAGGTCACATAGTCTCAGAAAGTGGGGACTTACAATAGTAGGAGAAGGAAATGGCAACCCACTCCATTATTCTTGCCTGGAAAATCCCATGGACAGAGGAGCCTGGTAGGCTACAGTCTATGGGGTCAGAAAGAGTCGGACACGACTGAGTGACTTCACTTTATCTTTATCATAATGCTAGGAACTAGAGCTTATCTCACTCACTCTTGTCCTGCTCTTTGCAACTACCCAGACCTTGCAAACCTGCTTAATCNACTATGGAAAAGTCTGGAAAGTTCTTAAAAATCTTGAAATATAACTGACATACAACCCAAGAATCCCACTGCTGGGCATACACACCGAGGAAACCAGAACTGAAAGAGACACATGTATCCCAATGTTCACTGCAGCATTGTTTATAATAGCCAGGACATGGAAACAACCTAGATGTCCATCAGCAGATGAATGGATAAGAAAGCTGTGGTACATATACACAATGGAGTATTATTCAGCCCTTAAAAAGAATAAATTTGAATCACTTTTAATGAGATGGATGAAACTGGAGCCAATTATACAGAGTGAAATAAGCCAGAAAGAAAAACACCAATTCTGTATACTGACACATATATATGGAATTTAGAAAGATAGTAATGATGACCCTGTATGTGAGACAACAAAAGAGGCACAGAGGTATAGAACAAACTTTTGGCCTCTGAGGGAGAGGGAGAGGGTGGGATGATTTGGGAGAATGGCATTGAACCATGTATACTATCATGTAAGAAACGAAGTGCCAGTCTATGTTCAATGCAGGATACAGGATGCTTGGGGCTGGTGCACGGGGTGATCCAGAGAGATGATATAGGGTGGGAGGTGGGAGGGGGCTTCAGCATTGGGAGATCATGTACACCTGTGGCTGATTCATGTCAATGTATGGCAAAACCAATACAGTATTGTAACGTGGAATAAAGTAAAAATAAAATTTAAAAAAAATTTAAAAAAAAAGAAGTCTGATTGTTGAATCATATAGTAAGAGTATATTTACTTTTTTGTGGGCAACTACCAAACCATCTTTACAAGTGGCTGTACCACTTTACATTGCCATCAGCAGTAATCAGAGTTCATGTTCCTTTACATCATCACCAGAATTTGGGGTTGCTGCTGTTCTTGATTTTGATTATTCTAATATGATTGTAGGTATATCTCCCTGTTTTAATTTGCATTTCCCTGATGGCATGATGCAGAACATCTTTCATACATTTATCTGATATCTGTGCCATCTCTTTTTGGTGAGCTATGTGAAAGTCCTTGGCCCATTAGTTAAATCAGTTTGCTTGTTTCTTGTTGTTCAGATTTAAGAATTCTTTGTATATTTTAGAAAATAGTCCTTTATTATATGTGTTTTTTGCAAATATTTTCCCCAGTCTATGATTTAGTCTTCCCATTCACTCGATGTTCTCTTTCACAGAACTCTGGTTTGTAAATTTAATTAAATTTAGCTTGTATTAATAAGTTATTCTCTCATGGATAATGCCTTTTGTGTTGTATCTGAAAAGTCCTGGACATATCTAAGGTAATTGAGGTTTTCTTCTACATTGTCTTCTAGGAGTTTTATAGTTTTGTGTTTTACACCTACATCTGTGATTCACTTTGAGTTAATTTTTGTGAAGGATGTAAGCTCTATGTATAAACATATACATTTTTTTTTTGCACATGAATGTTCAATTGCTCCAGCACCATTCATTGAAGATACTGTCTTACTCCATAGTATTGCTTTTGCTCCTTTGTCAAAAATCAGTTGATTATATCTGTGTCCCTTTTTGGGCTCTCTATTCTGTTTCACTGATCAATTTTCTTTTCTTTCCCTAATTCCATGCTTTCTTTGTTTTGTTTTAAATTAATTAGTTTATTCTGATTGGAGGAAAATTATTTTACAATGTTGTGATTGTTTTTGCCATACAGCAGCATGAATCTGCCATAGGTATACATGGCCATAGGTACACATGGTCCCCCCCCACCATCCTGAAACCCCTCCCTCCTCCCTCCCCACTCTATCCCTTAAGCTTACTAGCTTTGGGTGCCCTGCTTCATGCTTTCTTGGTTACTGCAGCTTTATAGTAAATCTGGAAGTCAGACAGTGTTGTTACTGGTGAATTCTTTTTCGTTGTTGTTGTTGTGAGATAATTTGGAGACAAAGCAGAAAGGTTAAGAAAGTAAAGTAAGAGTTTATTTAAGTAGGGATATGCTCTCAGAGGGAGAGTGGTCAGGCAGGTGAGGAGTTGCTGCACCGAGTTTCTTTGGTAAGGTAGTTATATGTCTGTGTTTCTCACTCAGTGGTGTCTGATTCTTTGGGACCCCATGGATTGTAGCCTGCCAGGCTCCTCTGTCCATGGAATTCTCCAGGCAAGAATACTGGAATGGGTTGCCATTCCCTTCTCCAGGGGATCTTCAAAACCCAGGGATCAAACATGGGTCTACTGCACTGCAGGCAGATTCTTTTCCTCTGATCCACCAGGAAAGCCCAAGCTGGTTATGAAGGCAAATAAATGAAAGGGTGGAATATTCACTGGTGAAAGAGGAGTTTTGGGGTCATATTCCCTGAGTTTCATCCCAACTTCATTTCCCTAAGGAAAGGTGGGATTTTTGTGCTTATTCAGCTTAGATCGGAAGTATCATGGTGTTTGTGCATGCTGGGTACTTTTTATCTGTAAGGCTAATTTTATTGTAATGAGAGCACAATGAGCAACATGTTGTATTCAGTCACAAGAGATAATCATCTTTTCCCACCTTTCTTTGTCTATACTACCCAGAAGACACTTATCACCCAAAATGTGTGGTTTCTGGTCAGTTCAAGGTTCCTGCTTTCCTGTGCCTATGGATCCCTGCTATTTACAAGATGTGGGATTTCCTGCCACCCAGCTCTTGCCCCCATTTCTCTGCTCATACCTAGCTATCTGCTTGCTCTAACAGGGTCAGTCTTCCAGCTTTGTTCTTCTTCAGTATTTTATTGGCTATTTTAGTGCTTTTAACTCTTCATATATACTGTAGAATCAGTTTGTACATATCAAAAAAAAATAACTTGCTATTATTTTGATTGTGATTGCATTAAATTTCTAATCAAGATGGGAATAACTTGAAGAGGAAAAGTTAAAATTTTACATAACTTCCTACTCCTTCTGCCTCTGTAACTTAGCTTGCTTCTTGCAAAGTTTGGATCACATAGGTCACATAGTCTCAGAAAGTGGGGACTTACAATAGTAGGAGAAGGAAATGGCAACCCACTCCATTATTCTTGCCTGGAAAATCCCATGGACAGAGGAGCCTGGTAGGCTACAGTCTATGGGGTCAGAAAGAGTCGGACACGACTGAGTGACTTCACTTTATCTTTATCATAATGCTAGGAACTAGAGCTTATCTCACTCACTCTTGTCCTGCTCTTTGCAACTACCCAGACCTTGCAAACCTGCTTAATCATGCCTGTCCATGTTAAGGTCAGGCATCCCTCTCCCCATCTTGACTGCTATTCTCTTGCACATTGAAACCCCTTAGTTTAAACCACCTTATTTCCCACTATAGTCTGTCTGTAAAATCCCTGTAACCCCTTTGTTCGGGCCTCAGAACTTGGAGTGTTAAGTCCTCTGGGTCTGTCAGGGTAATAAACCTGAGTTCTCCAACTCTCCAAGTGTGGTGCTTGGCTTCTCAATTACTAGTTTCTGCAACAAACTGACATCGTAACAATATAGACAATATTTAGTTTTCCTACACATGGATATGAACTATCTCTTCATTTATTTAGTTTTTCTTTCATTTAGTTGATCAGTGTTTTATAGTTTTCTAATATAGATCTTGTACATATTTGGTTAGATTTATACCTATTGTACTTTTTTAGTACTAATGTTGGAGAAGGCAATGGCAACCTACTCTATTGTCCTTGCCTGGAGAATCCCAGAGACGGGGGGAGCCTGGTGGGCTGCCATCTATGGGGTCCCACAGAATTGGACATGACTGAAGCAACTTAGCAGCAGCAGCAGCAGCAGTACTAATGTTAATGCTACTGGGTTTTTAATTTCAAATTCTACTCATTCATTGCTGTTGTGTAAGAAAGTAATTGATTTTTATGTATTAATTTTGTATCCTCCAACTCTGCTGGTTAGTTTTAAGTTTTATGAGTCAGTTCTTTCAGATTTTTGTCACAAATGATCATGTCATCTACAAAAATAATTATATCTCTTCCTTCCCAATCAGTATATATTTTACTTTCTTTTCTTGTTTACACTAACTAGAATGTCTATAGTACAAAAGTGAAACAGAGTGATGAGAGAAGACATCTTTGGCTTATTCTAATCTTGGTGCTTATTCTAATCTTGGTGGGAAAACAATATTTTTTACCATTAAGTATGATGTTCAGTCAGTCAGTCAGTTCAGTCACTCAGTCGTGTCTGACTCCTTGTGACCCCATTTATTGCAGCATGCCAGGCTTACCTGTCCATCATCAACTCCTGGAGCTTGCTCAAACTCATAGCCATCGAGTTGGTGATGCCATCCAATCATCCCATTCTCTGTGATTCCCTTCTCCTCCTGCCTTTACTCTTTCCCAACATCATGGTTTTTTCTAATGAGTCAGCTCTTCACATCAGGTGGCCACAGTATTGGAGCTTCAGCTTCAGCATCAGTTCTTCCAATGAATGTTCAGGACTGATTTCCTTTAGGATTGACTGGTTGGATCTCCTTGCAGTCCAAGGATCTCTCAAGAGTCTTCTCCAACACCACAGTTCAAAATATCAATTCTTTAGCACTCAGCTTTCTTTATAGACCAACTCTCACATCCATACACGATTAGTGGAAAGAGACACATGTACCCCAATGTTCATTGCAGCATTGTTTATAATTGCCAGGACATGGAAACAACACAGATGTCCATCAGCAGATGAATGGATAAGAAAGCTGTGGCACATACACACAATGGAGTATCACTTAGCCCTTAAAAAGAATAAGTTTGACGCAGTTCTAATGAGATGGATGGAACTGGAGCCGATTATACAGAGTGAAGTTAGCCAGAAAGAAAAACACCAATACAGTATACTGACACATATATATGGAATTTAGAAAGATAGTAATGATGACCCTGTAAGTGAGACAATATAAGAGACACAGAGGTATAGAACAGACTTTTGGCTTCTGAGAGAGAGGGAGAGGGTGGGATGATCTGGGAGAATGGCACTGAAACATGTATACTATCATATAAGAAATGAAGTGCCAGTCTATGTTCAATACAGGATACAGGATGCTTGGGGCTGGTGTACGGGATGAGTCAGGGAGATGGGGTGGGAAGGGAGGTGGGAGGGGGCTTCAGCATCGGGAGATTGTGTACACCTGTGGCTGACTCATGTCAATGTATGGCAAAACCAATACAGTACTGTAAAATAGAATAAAGTATTAAATTAAAAAAAAAAAGAAAATGGACTTTTGTCAGCAAAGTAATGTCTCTGCTTTTTAATATGCTTTCTAGGTTAGTCATAGCTTTTCTTCCAAAGAGAAATTGTCTTTTACCTTTATGGCTGTAGTCACTATCTGCAGTGATTTTGGAACCCAAGAAAATAAAATCTGTCACTGTTTTCATTGTTTCCCCAACTATTTGCCATGAAGTGGTGGGACTGGATGCCATGATCTTAGTTTTTTGAATGTTGAGTTTTAAGCCAGCTTTTACTATCTGCTCTTTCACTGTCCATAAGAGGCTCTTTGGTTCCTTTTCACTTTCTGCCACAAGGATAGCTTCATCTGCATATCTGAGTTTATTGATATTTCTTCTGGCAATATTTATTCCAGTTTAATGTTAGCTGTAGAATTTTTATATTCTTCATCAAATTGAGAATGTTTGGCTCTACTCCTTGTTTTCTGGGAGTTTCTATCATAAATAGTGAATGGATTTGGTAAAATACTTTTTCTGCCTCTATTGATAAGATCATGTGGTTTTGCTTTATTAGGCTATTGGTGAATTACATTAACTGATTTTTGAATGCTCAGTCTTCCTTGTTTAGCAAGAATAAATCCCACTTGTTTGCAGTATATAATTCTTTTTATACATTGTTGCATTCAACTTCCTAATATTTTATTGAGGACTTTTGCATTAATATCCATTAGGGATTTTAATCTACAGTATAAATCTTCTTTTCTAGTATATGTATTTTATAAATTTATGTTATAAATTGTATGCTATAAATTACCCTCCAATTATAGTTTTTGCTGCATCCCACAAATTTCTTAAGTTGTTTTTTAATTTTAGGAAAGAATGTTGTAAATTTTTTTCTCCAGATTTCTCTTTTGGTCCACATATTGTTTTAAGTATGTTGGTTAATCACCACATATTTTGATATTTTCTGGTTGTCTTTCTATTATTGACTTCTAGTTAAATTTCACTGTGATCTGAGAATGGACATTCTATGATTTATATTATTAAAATTTTTGAGGTGTGTTTAAAGTGAGAACATGGTCTATATTGATGAATTTTCGTGTGACCTTGAAAAGAATGTATATGCTGCTGTTGTTGGCAGATTAAGTCTATAAATGTCAATTATATCCAGTTGATGGATGATTTTGTTGAGTTCAGCTATGTCCTTACTCCTATTCTGCCTGCTTCATCTGTCCACTTCTGAGAGAAAGTTTTTACATCTACAACATGATAGTGGATTCACCTATTTCTCTTTCTAGTTCTATCAGACTTTGCCTCTCATAGTTTGATGCTCTATGTTAGGTGTATAAATATTAAGGATTGTAATACTTTCCTGGGAAAATAACCCCTTTATCATCACATAATGCCCTTATTTATCCACAATAACTTTATTTGCTTTGAAATCTTCTCCATCTGAAATTAATATAGCTTCTTCTGCTTTTTTTGATTAGTTTTGCTATATTTTCCTCCAACCATTTACTTCAAATCTATATATGTTTTAATATATATTTAAAATGAGTCTTTTGAAGACATTAGATAATTGGGTCTTGTTTTGTGGTTCAGTCTGACAATCTTTATCATTTAGTTGATGCATATGGACCATTGATATTCAGAGATGTATTTGAACTCATATCTACCATCTTTGTTACTGTTTTGAATTTAATGTTCTCCTTCTTTTTCCCTACTTTGCCTTCCACTCTTTGTATGCCTTTTGTAGTTTCAGATGAGCATTTTACATGATTACATATTTCCTCTTTTCTTAGCATATAGGTTATACTTCTCTTTTTTGCTATTTTTATGGTTGTCCCAGGGTAACCATAAATATTGCAATAGGTATTCACATATAGTTTAAGTCCATTTTCAAATGATAGTATGCCACTTCATGGGCAATGTGAGTACCTAGTAATAACAATTATTATTTCTTCCCTCCCACCAATTCTCCAGTTTAAGGTTAACAAATATGATAATTTTGTATCTAAATATTTATTGTAAGCTTTCAATTATGTTTAAATTCTGAACTATGTTTCCATAAAGACAGAGGCACATTGGTTTGTATTTCACAGGAAATAATTTATCTTTCGGTCACGAATATGAATGAATATATTTTGCCAGTGTTATAAGGATGATTTCAAACCCTAGCTAATTTCTTTCTCAAATTGCAACCATTTGTTTAATCTTTAATGAAAATAGAGACTAAAAACAAATGCTTAAACGTATCACTATGTGAAATTCTAATGACTAAGAAATCCCTGAAAGAGCAGTGAAACATGATTATTGGAAAGCTCAGAACACTAGCAAAGTTTACTTGCAAAGATTTTACAGAAGGCCACAAATTGTGTTTCCTAAGAGGAACTAGGACATATACATGTTATTTAGTAATGCATTGAAATTGCCTTATCTAGGGTGAGTATTGCACAAAAACTCCAAGTCTGTTATCTATCATAGCATGGCCCAGCACTCCACCTCATAGACAGCCACTAAATCATACTGGCCTTTGTCCTTTCATAATTTGTTGGCAGCCAGTGTCTCCATACAGGTTCTTAGGGACATTGATTCACCTCAGTTGTTAAACTTCTTCAAAGGACTCAATGCAACTTTGCATTTTTATCCATGTAGTTTTGTACAAACTAATCAGAATCTATGACTTTATGGTTAATTAAAATATGACCTGAGAAAGCTTCATGAAATTCAAAGGCATTTATCATTTTTTGTTAATCCTAACTTTTCTAGCACTTTTAGAGTAGCATATGTTGGTTCAAGTGAAAGCTGATCTTTGGAATCCTGAAACAAATATACAAAATCCCTCATATGTGCCTTCGGCTTACAACCCATGACAAGTTTTTTTTTTTTTTTTTTTTTTTTCTGCACATTGCAGATGCACCATCAGCTAGGAAAGAAGAATTTGCCGTCACTATGCCATAGGGCTTGAAAAATACAGGTTTTACCTTGACTATCTACTTCAGAAAGGACAAAGGCCACTGTCTTTGGTGACTATATCTTTTGCTGGTATTTTGAAGATATACAATATCAGAAAGGAGTCCTTCATCCTGGGCCTTCTCGGCTAGACTGTGCAAATGCAGTGCATACTCACTCTATTGCTCTTGACAAACAACAGGGCAGATGCAAGTCAGTCTGTAGAGCGATGCATGGTCGTGCTCAGGTGATAGGATTAAAGATAATCACTGACCTAAAATCTTGGCCTTTTTGAGACTGAGCGTGAGTTTCCTCAAATGACTAGTATATATAGGCTATTAACTCTATATCACCTGCTACAACCACATTACTGGCTAGAAGTAATCAAGCCAACACTTGTAGTCCTGGTTTGGTTAGCAAAGATGCAAGCCATGGGGACAGGTCACAGGAGACTTGTCAGAGAGGTCAGCTTCAAGGGACAGACTCTCTAGCTACATTGTTTTTACTTCCTGTAAAATTATGCCAAAGAGGATGTAACCAACAGTTTCCTTTGAGACCTTGGTTTGATGCAACAAATCTGAGTCAAATCACATGGCACCAGGTCTTTATATGAAGTGCCTGACAGCAAAAATGGAGTGTGACGTTATCTACCACCACCATATTCTTTATATAGGGTTTAGCCAAGGTCTTCTTTAATTTTTTCTTGGCAGCTGGGGAAGCTTTTAGCTGGTAGGAACAGCTCAGAGGTCTCAAGAAAATCTGTGTACCCATTTTGCTGAACTTGGAAGATTTTTTTCAAGTGAATGTCAAGATAGAAGTCATGCTGCAGTGGTCCCCACCTTAGCTTGGGCTCCAGTTGTGAGCAGCATTTGGCCTCAAGTTTCTGGGGTGAGAGGGATCTAAGGGTGGATCTAGTCTAGAAAGAACCCCTCTTGCAGGCCATCAGACTCCAGAGGTGTAGCTGGGTCCCCGCTGTCTGCCCATCACCTGGCTAGATGACTGACGTCTGACCTCATGATAGGCCTTCTTTCTTGAAGGAAGAGTTCTTTCTGCCCCTTTAGCCAAAGTGAAGGGTACCATTAAGGGACCTGAAGTAAATCAGCATGGGGTTGGTGGGGTGGGAGGTGGGCAGGTAGGCTCGGGTTAGTCAGAAAGTATGTTGAGGGCCTGGCTAGTGCCAGGCTGAGGCTGAGTAGGATGTTCCAGAGCCTGGGCAGAAGTCCTGCAGAGGCTAAGGCAGCCTCTGAGCCTTATCTATTTTGCCAAAAAAAACTTCAAAAAACATTCCTTGCATGATAAGTGTCCTGGTAACAAATTCCCTCAGTTTTTATTTATCTGAGAAAATCTATTTTTCCTTCACTTTTAAAGGATAACTTTACAGGTTATAGACTTCTATGCTGTTAGATTTTTTTCTTCTCAGCCTTTTTTTATACCCTAAACTCGTCTTTTAACTCACCAGGTATCACGAGTTGGGCAGAAATGAAATATTAGTGCAACATATAAATCTTCTCCAAGTCTTCAAATTCCTTATGCTCAGCTATTCTTACAAAAATAAAAGGAATTGGAAAATTAACTTTTAAATCAGTATTTCTAATTATATATATACCCTCTTTTGAGGTAAGTCCCCAAGTCAGATACTCAGGCCTGAAAGGTTCTTGCTCTCTATCAGAAAGGAACAAAATGTCTTTTCCACCTTTCGAAGGCAGAAATGAATTTTATAGTTTCATATAAAGAGTCAAAGTGTTACCTTTTTTCCTCTGCATTCTTGCTTCTTTTTCTCTTTCTCCCTGACTTGTGATGACAAGGAATGTGCATCTCAGAAGTGGAAGTTTGTCTCCCCTGGTAGCTAGTCCTCAGCTTGTCCTCCACAACCTCTCCTTCACCCAGTGTCTGAGTTAACCAACCCCTTCCCCTAGTGCCTGGGGTGAGAGTAAGGGGAAGGGCAGGGAGAAGAGGACAGAAGATAATGAAGAAGGTTAGAAATAGTTTTACCGCAGCTACCATCAATGAGACTAGAGATCTAAGAACTTACGTACCATATGTAGAAATCTCTCAGCACTTTAAATATTCCTCTCTATTCTAGCATGGTTACTGAGAAGTTGGTGGCAGTTTTTATCTTTGTTCCTCTCTGAGTAATGTGGTTTCTCCACCCCAATCCCTTGCTTTTTTCAGAGTTTATTTTTCTTTCCCTTTAATTTTCTGTAGTTTCAAAAAGATATGCCTAGCTTAAGGTGTTTTGTTTGTTTTCCTGTTGGTGGTGGTGGTGGTGGTGGTGTCATTTATCCTACTTGGTTTTCTCTGATGTTCCTGAATCTGTGGTTTGGTGTCTGATATTAATTTGGGGAAATTTTCAGTCATTATTTTTTTGTGTGTCTCTTTCTAGCTTTGCCTTAGGTTTTGGGAAATTATTTATAATTTCCCCAAAGGGTGAGCCTTCTCAAAAACTGAGGGTTACTGGAGTATTTAAAAATCATTCCATTACTGTTGCCCCTTCCTGAAGCCCAAGGGGATTTTTCTCTAATATTTAATCTGAGAACCTGGATGAATTCCTCATAGGAAATCCTGTGACTTAGAGTGATGGGCATCTGTGGCTGGGTTCCCCTTGAGTTTTTTTTTTTTAATTGATAATTCATTTATTAACTCTTTATTAATATTGAGATCCATTAATTGATTGATGTGCATTCTTTTTTTTTTTAATACTTTATTCTATTTTACAGTACTGTATTGGTTTTGCCATACATCGACATGAATCAGCCACAGGTGTACACGATCTCCCCATGCCGAAGCCCCCTCCCACCTCATTCCCCACCCCACCTCCCTGGATCATCCCATACACCAGCCCCAAGCATCCTGTATTCTGCATTGAACATAGACTGGCGCTTCATTTCTTATATGATAGTATACATGTTTCAGTGTCATTCTCCCAAATCATCCCACCCTCTCCCTCTCCCCCAGATGTCAAAAGTCCATTCTATACTTTTGTGTCTCCTATATT
>SJYW01018647.1:22934-55142 GCA_006410735.1 Raphicerus campestris | reverse complement strand
TTTGCTATTGTTTTCTCCCATTCAGAAGGCTGTCTTTTCACCTTACTTATAGTTTCCTTTGTTGTGCAGAAGCTTTTAATTTTAATTAGATCCCATTTGTTTATTTTCGCTTTTATTTCCAGTATACTGGGAGGTGAATCATAGAGGATCCTGCTGTGATGTATGTCGGAGAGTGTTTTGCCTATGTTCTCCTCAAGGAGTTTTATAGTTTCTGCTCTTACATTTAGATCTTTAATCCATTTTGAGTTTATTTTTGTGCGTGGAGTTAGAAAGTGATCTAGTTTCATTCTTTTACATGTGGTTGACCAGTTTTCCCAGCACCACCTGTTAAAGAGACTGTCTTTACTCCATTGTATGTTCTTACCTCCTTTGTCGAAGATAAGGTATCCATAAGTGTGTGGATTTATCTCAGGGCTTTCTATTTTGTTCCATTGATCTATATTTCTGTCTTTGTGCCAGTACCATACTGTCTTAATGACTGTGGCTTTGTAGTAGAGCCTTAATTCTTTTACCTCTCTGACTTGTCCACTCGGAGTCTCCAGCAGTTCTTCAATTAAAGCCCAGATTTACTATTTGCCCCTTCCAATTTCTAGTGGTGATTTCTATGTGGGATCTCTGCTCAGGTCAGGCATCACTCCTTGTCTATTTTATCTTTATCTCCAATCCTACGGACAGTTGTTTGCTCTGCGTCTTCCCCTCTCTAGGGAACCAAATAAAATTATTGATTTTTCATTTTTTTTCAAATTTTTGTCATTAGGATAGGGTCGTGACTTAAGCTCCTTATATCAGAACTGGAAACCAAACCCTAAACATGTCACTTTAACATATAATTAACATGATTTAATGCCTGCCAATAAGATCTACATGCCTCCCTTGTTAAATAGTGTGGCCCTGCACCAATATTTCCTCAAGTCATTCTGGACCACTTGATCTTCCTGTTTCCTCACAAGGAAGTAGAAAACACTAGAAGAAATTGGTACAGGCATATCTCAGAGATATTGTGATTTTTTGCTCTAGGCCACTGCAATGAAGCAAATATCGTAATAAAAAGAATCATTAGAAATTTTGGTTTCTCAGTGCATACGAAAATTGTTTTTTTCAGTCTACTCAGTCATGAGAGGCTACAGCCCCTCCCTGTCCTTCACCATCTCTTGGAGTTTACTCAAACTCATGTCCTTTGAGTTAGTTAGGCCATCCAACCATCTCATCCTCTGTCATCCCCTTCTTTCCCTGTCTTCAGTCTTTCCTGGCATTAGGATCTTTACCAGTGAGTCTGTTCTTTGCATCAGGTGGCCAAAGTATTGAAGCTTCAGCTTCAGCATCAGTCCTTCCAATGAATATTCAGGGTTGATTTCCTTTAGGATTGACTGGTTTGATCTCCTTGCAGTCCAAGAGACTCTCAAGAGTCTTTTCCAGCACCACAGTTCAAAAGAATCAATTGTTCAGCACTCAGATTTCCTTAAGGTCCAGCTCTCACATCCATACCTAACTATTGGAAAAACCATACTTTTGACTAGATGGAGCTTTGTTAGCAAAGTGATGTCTCTCTCTCTTTTTTAATAAGCTTTCTGGGTTTGTCATAGCTTTTCTTCCAAGGAACAGGTGTCTTTTAATTTGAGGGCTGCGATCAGCATCTACAGTGATTTTGGAGCCCTCAAAATAAAGTCTGTTGCTGTTCCCATTGTTTTCCCATCTATTTGCGATGAAGGGATAGGATCCGATGCCATGATCTTTGTTTTTTGAAAGTTGAGTTTAAGCCAATTTTTTCACTCTCCTCTTTCACCTTAATCAAGAGACTCTTTGGTTCCTCTTCACTTTCTGTCATAAGGGTGGTGTCTTCTGCATAGCTGAGGTTATTGATATTTCCCCCAGTGATCTTGATTCCAGATTGTGCTTCACCCATCCTAGCATTTCACCTGATGTATTCTGCACATAAGTAAGCAGAATGACAATATACAACGTGACATACTCCTTTACCAGTTTTTGAACCATTGCATCATTCCATGTCTGGTTCTAATTGTTGCTTCTTGACCTACATACAGGTTTCTAAGGAGGCAGGTAAGGTGGTCTGGTATTCACATCTCTTTAAGAATTTTCCACAGTTTGTTATGATCCACAGTTTGTGGTCCTACACAGCATTGTGGGTCCTACACACCCAAGACGGATGGGTGATGGTGGAGAGTTCTCACAAAAAGTGGTCCCCTAGAGAAGTGAATGGCAAACCACTTCATTATTCTTGCTTTGAGAACCCCATGAATGTACGAAAAGGCAAAAAGATAGGACACTGAAAGATGAACTCCCCAGGTCGCTAGATGGCAAAGATGCTAGTGGAGATCAGTGGAGAAATAACTCCAGAAAGAAGGACGAGATGAAGCCAAAGGAAAAGCAGCAGCTAGCTGTGGATATGACTGGTGATGGAAGCAAGGTCTGATGCTGTAAAGAGCAATATTGCATAGGAACCTGGAATGTTACATCCATGAATCAAGGCAAATTGAAGTAGTCAAACAGGAGATGGCAAGAGTGAATGTCAACATTTTAGAAATCAGCGAATTAAAATGGACTGGAATGGGTGAATTTAACTAAGATGACCATTATATCTACTACTGTGGGCAAGAATCCCTAAGAAGAAATGGAGTAGCCATCGTAGTCAACAAAAGATCTGAAATGCAGTACTTTGATGCAATCTCAAAAATGACAGAATGATCTCTGTTCGTTTCCAAGGCAAACCAATCAATAACCACAGTAATCCAAGTCTATATCCCGACCAGTAATGCTGAAGAAGCTGAAGTTGAATGGCCCTATGAAGACTTACAAGACCTTCTAGAACTAACAACTAAAAAAGATGTCCTCTTCGCTATAGGGGACTGGAGTGCAAAAGTAGGAATTCAAGAAACCCCTGGAGTAACAGGCAAATTTGGCCTTGAAGTACAGAATGAAATAAGGCAAAGGCTAATAGAATTTTGCCAAGAGAATGCACTGGTCATAGCAAGCACCCTCCTCCAACTACACAAGAGAAAACTCTACACATGGACATCACCATATGGTCATCATCACAATCAGATTGATTATATTCTTTGCAGCCAATGATGGAGAAGCTCTAAACAGTCAGCAGAAACAAGACCGGGAGCTGACTGTGGCTCAGATCATGAACTCCCTATTGCCAAATTCATATTTAAATTGAAGAAAGTAGGGAAAACCACTAGACCATTCAGGTATGACCTAAATCAAATCCCTTATGATTATGCAGTGGAAGTGAGAAATGGATTTAAGGGGCTAGATCTGCTAGACAGAGTGCCTGATGAACTATCGATAGAGGTTTGTGGCATTGTACATGAGACAGGGGTCAAGAGCATCGCCAAGAAGAAGAAAATGCAAAAAAGAAAAATGGCTGTCTGAAAAGGCCATAGAAATAGCTGAGAAAAGAAGAGAAGTGAAAGACAAAGGAGAAAAGGAAAGATATACCCAATTAAATGCAGCGTTCTAAAGAATAGCAAGAGGAGATAAGAAAGCCTTCCTCAGTGATCAGTGCAAAGAAATAGAGGAAAGGAGGAAAGGAGTAGAGATCTCTTCAAGAAAACTAGAGATATCAAGGGAACATTTCATGCAACGATGGGCTCAATAAAGGACAGAAATGGTATGGACCTAATAGAAGCAGAAGATATTAAGAAGAAGTGATAAGATTACACAGTAGAACTGTACAAAAAAGATCTTCACTACCCAGATATTCACGATGGTGTGATCACTCACCTAGAACCTGACATCCTGGAATGTGAAGTCAAGTAGGCCTTAGGAAGCATCACTTCAAACAAATCTGGTGGAGGTGATGGAATTGCAATTGAGCTCTTTCAAATCCTAAAAGATGATGCTGTGAAAGTGTTGCACCCAACCGGCCAGCAAATTTGGAAAACTCAGCAGGGGCCACAGGACTGGAAAATTTCAGTTTTCATTCCAATCCCAAAGGAAGACAATGCCAAAGTATGCTCAAACTACCACACAATTGCACTCATCTCACATGGTAGTAAAGTAATGCTTAAAATTCTCCAAGCCAGGCTTCAGCAATACGTGAACCGTGAACTCCTTGATGTTCAAGCTGGTTTTAGAAAAGGCAGAGGAACCAGAGATCAAAATGCCAACATCCGCTGGATCATGGAAAAAGCAAAAGAGTTCCAGAAAAACATCTATTTCTGCTTTGTTGACTATGCCAAAACCTTTGACTGTGTGGATCACAATAAACTGTGGAAAATTCTAAAAGAGATGGGAATGCCAGCCACCTGGCCTGCCTTTTGAGAAATGTGTATGCAGGTCAGGAAGCAACAGTTAGAACTGAACAGGAAACGACAGACTAGTTCAAAATAGAAAAAGGAGTATGTCAAGGCTGAATATTGTCACCCTGCTTGTTTAACTTATATGCAGAGTACATCATGAGAAACGCTGTGCTGGATGAAAGACAAGCTGGAATCAAGATTGCTGGGAGAAATATCAATAACCTCACATATGCAGACGACACCACACTTATGACAGAATGTGAAGAGCTAATGAGCCTCTTGATGAAAGTGAAAGAGCAGAGTGAAAAAGTTTGCTTAATGCTCAACATTTATAAAACTAAAATCATGGCATTTGGTCCCATCACTCCATAGCAAATAGATGGGGAAACAGTGGAAACAGTGACAGACTTAATTTTGGGGGCTCCAAAATCACTGCATATGGTAACTGCAGCCATGAAATTAAAAGATACTTATTCCTTGGAAGGAAAATTATTACCAACCTAGAAAGCATATTAAAAAGCAGGAACATTACTTTGCCAGCAAAGGTCTATCTAGTCAAGGCTGTTTTTACCAGTAGTCATGTATGGATGTTAGAGTTGGAGTATAAAGAAAGCTGAGTGCTGATGATTGATGCTTTTGAAGTCTGGTGTTTGAGAAGACTCTTGTGAGTCCCTTGGACTGCAAGGAGATTCAACCAGTCCATGGTAAAGGAAATCAGTATTGAATATTCTTTGGAAGGACTGGTGTTGAAGATGAAACTCCAATAGTTTGGCCACCTAATGTGAAGAACTGACTTATTTGAAAAGACCCTGATGCTGAAAAAGTTTGAAGGTGGGAGGAAAAGGGGATGACAGAGGATGAGATGGTTGGATGGTATCACCAACTCCGTGAACAACTCCGGAAGTTGGTGATGGACCGGGAGTCCTGGTGCGCTGTTGTCCATGAGGTCAGAAAGAGTTGGACACAACTGAACTCCTGCACTGAACTGAACAGTTTGTGGTGGTCCACTCAATCAAATGCTCTAGCATAGTCAGTGAAGCAGAAATAGAATTTTTTTCTGGAATTCTCTTGCTTTTTCTGTGATCTAATGGATGCTGTCAATTTGATCTCTGGTTCATCTGCCTTTTCTAAATCCAACTTCCTTATTGCATTCCCTAAGTGTACAGTAGCATGTTTAAAAACCAATATACATACCTTAATTAAAAAATAGTTTATTGCCAAAAAATACTAACCATCATCTGATAACACAGAATTGCCACAAACCTTCAATTTATAAAAAAATGTAATATCTGCAAAGTGTAATAAAGTGATGGACAATAAAAGATTTGGCTGTATTTAGGAATCTTTTTTCTGCACATCCAGTTGTAACATAACAACTATTTACTATTTTCTCCACATTTACTGTCTGCCTAGAAACTGAGTGCATAGGTATCTCATTTTTCCAAAAACTCTCTGCTAAATACCTTAGTGTAGTGTTGTTGGGGAGACTGTAGCAATGTGGTAAGGAGGGGAGAATTCTGATAGTGTCACAGAGCAGGGAAGTTAAATTATTCTTGTATTATAAACCCTTTTATTTGACTCCCAGCTCTTAGCCCCTAAAATATAGATCAAATTAATAACAATACTTTTCATCCCTTCTTTCTTTATCTTTTCTAATAGCTTAGGAATAGACTTTTGAATATTAAAAGGTTGAACTGCTTCTCCACTGGGAACAAGATAAAGGAGAGAAGAGAAAAATTCTAAGCTTGATTGTGAAGTCAAAGCTAATGATTCTGTGATTTTGCAAAGGCTGAAACCCACATGCAACAAAGCCTAAGAATTCTGTCACCATGCCTCTATCCTCGTCCCAAAGTGTGATAAAGACTGGTTAGTATTAGGTACCAGTTACTGAAGAAACCATTTTTTGTTAAAGTATAGATACATATTTTAGTTTGTCTATTTATAAAAATGTCACTATATATTATGAGAACAGTCATTCAGTTTCAGTGTTTTAGAATATTGTTTTGCTTTGTGAAAGTTTAAATTTTAATACAATTTTATTTACATATTTTGTCTCTTTTTCTCCTATATTAAACACTAGTGTTCTGCTTTATTGATGTGTAATAAGTAGTACTAGCCCACTGCTCTCAACAATCACCAGTGTCCTGTGTCCAGTATTTTACTGGACTTTGGAGATCACTTTATGCATTTACCACCCTCTGCTGCTATTCAGCAAAATGTCGTGACAACATTCTTAGGGCATTTAGAGACCTAAAACATCCTACGTGGTATTTTTCACTCTGATTGATTTGGGATCTATAACTGCTCTCAAATGAATAAAAAGCAAGAAAGTAATTTTGCTCTGTCAAATAACTCTCAATGAAAATGATCATTGTATTTTCTTATAGGAAAAGAGGGGAGGTCTAGGAGATTTTTCAGTGATGTTTATTTAATCCCTTACCAAATTAGATTGTAAAAATCAAAGAATTGGCACACCCATTACATAGATTATATTTAAATACATCAATAAACCACTTGAAAAAAATGTGAACTTAAATGTAAAAATGTATATACATATGTATGATGTTTGTCCACAAGAATATGATCATTATTTTAGAAAATAGAAATCATACTACTTATTTGCATTTGTACATTATAAATTTTACTCAAGTAAATATATGAACATTTTAATGTTTTTCATTAAAATCCTTACTATATTACAGCTTTTAGTGTAGAGTTGTGTCAATTTTATTAAACTAGTCTCCTGTATTGAATGATTATGCTATTTCTAAATTACCATAATCATAACAAAGTTTCAGTGAATAATCTTTCATATAAATGTATTACTGATCTTAGACTGAAGTTATAGAGAAGAATTTTCTATGAATAGCCATTTTATAATTTTTGACTTAATCACTAATCATGGTGTTAATATTAGCACAGTTATTATATTTTTATCAATTTTAATTTTGTACAACTCATTGTATTTTCAGTTTCAACCAGAAAACTCATTGTTTTTATATAATTTTAAAATTATTCTTATAGTCTGTCAGATATGGAGTAGATTAATCTCTCTTATATTCCATTCATTTTGTAATTTTATGTTAATTTTTAATCACATTGAAAGCTTCACATATTGATTCTGTCAACTGTAATATTTTTGATGGTCTATTTTCAATTATATTCAGTTTTAAAAGCCCCTTTCTATCCCAAGACCAGATACATTAATATTGTAATTTATATTTTCTGTGTTTAATTTGGCATATGTTTCTTTAATTTTTAGTTTCTGCTCCTATAAAATGTTTGAAATTATAGTGTATACTGTATACACCATGTGCACTGGTGTGTGATGTAGTGCAGAGCTCAAAATATGAAAAATCTTAATACTTTTCAAAAGTTAATTTTACTATTTAATTTTTTCTGAGAGTTTAGACGCCTGCTTGGTTAATTTCTTTTTATAAATGTATATTTACTTTGACTTCGTATACCAAGTTAACATTTTAAATTACTATATAAAATTCCATTGAATTTTGAATGGAATATTATTAAATATTTACCTTTTTAAGCTATAGTATTTTTTGGATATCTCATAACTCATTCAAATGTATGTAAGATTTTCCAGCTTTTTTTGTTTTTCAAAGTTATCTATATTTTAAAATAGAATGGAGTCTTAACTTTCCATTAATTTCAATATGCTGTCTTATTTTCCACTTATTTTAATACAAAATATTATTTTTCATTTTGGAGTGTATCTCCATTGTTTATATGAAGCCATTTGTTGTTGTTGTTGTTTTGCATTCTTATTTTCCTGTAATAAACTCAATCCCATTTAAAAAAATACATTGTGGAATTTACAGATGTAAAGAACAGACTTTTGTACTCTGTGAGAGAAGGCAAGGGTGGGATGATTTGAGAGAATAGCATTGAAACATGTATATTGCCATATCTAAAATAGATCGTCAGTCCAGGTTCGATGCATGAGACAGGGTGCTCAAGGCTGGTTGCACTGGGATGACCCTGAGGGATGAGGTGGGGAGGGAGGTGGGAGTGGGTTTCAGGATGGGGAACACATGTACACCCATGGCTGATTTCATGTCAATGTGTGACAAAAACCACTACAATATTGTTAAGTAATTAGTTTCCAATTAAAATAAACTAATTCATATAGAAAAATACATTGTGGGATTTAATTTATTATTGGGGTGGCCAAAAAGTTCATTCTGCTTTTTCCATACCATTTTATGGGAAAAGCTAAATGAAGTTTTCAACCAACCCAATATCTTATTGAGTCCTGCCTCATAAAGCAGTGGGAGAGTAGAAGATGCAAACTACTGGGTAGGAGATGCAAACTATTGGGTAGGAAGATAGGCTCAAGGATGTATTGTACAATACAGATAACATAGTCAATATTTTCTGATAATTGTAAGTAGAAAGTAACTTTTAAAAATTGTCTAAAATTTTTAAAGTAACTTTAAAAAAGAATTCTGCCTCAATATTGATAAATTTGCTTACGTTATGAAAGGGTAGCTGCACCTAACCCAGATTTTGACTATCTAAGTCCTGGCTCAAGTGCTTGAAAAATCTTCTCCGCCATAAGCCCAGCAGAACAACACTTGATGTAATACTTACTTGGAGGAGTATATTACATTATAGACTGGAGTGAATGTGAACTTAATTCACTGGGTTCATTCTGGTCTATAGTGTAATATATTCTTTTGGTCCCTGGGTCAGGAAGATCTCCTGAAGAAGGAAATAGCAACCCACTCCAGTACTCTTGCCTGGAAAATCCCATGGACAGAGAAGCCTGGTGGGCTAGAGTCCATGGGGTCACACAGAGTTGGACACAACTTAGTGACTAAATGACAATACAGGTTTGTGTTGTTACTTATTCAAGGTTTGATAGCAATTGTGAACATAATATGGGAAGCTTTTCATCTTTTCTAAATTGTGCTTATGTAACAGCAGTCAAATATTTCTTCCTAATGTTAAAGTAGTACGCTTTGAAAACTAGCTGTAATCATCTCTTTTAATTATAGTAATATGTCTGAAAACTTTCTCTAATTTTATTCTTAATTGTTGTTTTATTTTTGAGTTTTCCTTGAGACAATATGAATTGTTGATATATATATTTTATATAAAACAATCTAATCCTTTCATCTTTTATTAGTATAAAGTTATATATACAATTTATTTATAATTAGAAATACACAGTGCCTTCAGGCACCACACATCTACATCTAGTAATACTACTTCAACTCATATAAAAGGTGATGAAGAAGGCAGCCAAGGTTTAGTGGAACCTTAGCAGGAAAGTGTTGCTTTCTTTATTATGCTACCTCAAGATCAATTATAGTTTGCTGATAACTTCAAATAAATAAATCTTGATTTTTTAAATGAATTCTATAGTTCATATTTTAGTTTATAAATGCTACTCTCATTTTTATTACTTTCTTTTGTCTCACCATCATGTTCATTAGCTTTCTACCTTACTGATTTAATACTCAAGTTTTTCATTTTTATATAGTAATGCAAAATTTTATGTTAATATCCTTCTGCTTACAGAGTACATCATATGCCATATATTTTGAAATATGGTGTTCATATTAATTTCAAAAGAATCCTTTTCTTCTTTGACCTGAATATTTGAATAAAGTTTTTTTGTGTTTTGTTTATTTAAATATCCAAACAAAATTCTTCCTAAATTGTTTTATAGATTACTGTGATCTCAAATAAAAATAAGAGCATTTCACTTTAGTAGATATAAGATGAGTTTACAACGCTTAGTCGTCCAAGGGCACCTTCTTCTAAGATATTGTGAGGTCAAATCCTGTAAAAAGCAGATACAAATATAGGTTTTGAAATAGAAGAGAATTATTAGAGAGAAATATCATTAAAGATTAAAGAGGAACAAGCAATTGAAGCTGCCTATAGTCTGTATTGCAGGTTTGACATTTGTGAAGAAGAGTGAGGTAATTAACACTGGGAAGGAAGAAACTCAGATTGGAACCTAGCTTTATGAACATTTTAGCCAAAATAAGGGTGTCCTCAAAGTCACTGACCGGAAGAATTCCACATCTTGCAGGAATGGGCCTGTATTGTTTCCATGTTCCCATTGTCACTATTCACTGACGAGATTATCTACAATAGAGTAGATGAGGCATTCCATAAATTCCTGGATAGCAAATTCTGACTAAGACTCTATTGAAGAAATAGGTGGTTGCTTATCCAAAAGAGGTATTCATTCCTCTGAAGACAAATCTCAGGCCCTTCCAGGATAAAATAAGTCAAAGTAGTCAACTTGCCATTTAGTCATATAGCTTACTCATGCCCTTTCTTTCTATGGAGGCTCAATCCAGATGCACTTTTTCTATGTTATAATGACCAGACCCTAGGCATGGTCAAACTTAATGATTTGCTACTTCTTACAGAACTGGGCTCAAGATAGGCAATTCTGTACACATTGTTGCTTAGAGAACACAGTTCTTTAGTGGATGATCTGGAATTACATATTAGTTTCCCTCTAGCATTCCCACTTTCTTCAACCTTTTTATTCTTTCAGTCACTTGGGACATCTTTTTCTCGAGACATCTATGAGCCACTCTAATAATTTTCTCCATCCACTGATGTACTTGCCAGAAGTTCCAAAAAAAAGTGACCTGAAAGGAGTGAATTCTTGCTTAATCCACTCTTACATTTGCCCGCTCTTGATATATCAGTCTCAAAATCCAATCTCATTCATGCTTCCCAAGGTCCTATGGGAACATACTAGCATATTCTTGTAGCTTTTAGGTGAGTAATGTCTTTCCTCCATTGTCAAGACCAGCATGTTCAGTGTAGCGTTACAGTCAAACTAAACCCTGGCTATTGTCCTGGCAATCAGGAAAGGAGGTAAGGAATCTTTGGAAATACCTATCAACAGGGAGATGTTTCTGCCGTATACTAACACTAGATGTGTCCTCACTTTACTAAGGAAGAATGCATCACCTGTAAGTGTTCTAAGGACTCAGAACAGAACACCCTCAGAGCATTCCTACAGATCTACCCACTTCATGTTTCAGGATCCCAGAAATTCCCAACTGCAGCCTTGATATTAGCATGAAATACCTGATTTTTGGCTGAAATTTAAATTTCCTTATGTAAATGTCTCTGAAACTCTGTCATTCAATCAGCTCCTCAGTCTTTCTGTCTGCTGTGTCTCTTTTCATTGAAGGATATAAGAGGCCTCTTATTTAGCTTATAACTGTTAATGTTTCCCGTGCACAACTGCTAAGTTACTTCAGTCGTGCCCGACTCTTAGTGATGTTTCTCAGCAAGCATCAATTTCAGTTCAGTTCAGTCACTCAGTCATGTCCTACTCTTTGTTACCCCATGAACTGCAGCATGCCAGGCCTCCATGTCCATCAAAAACTCCTGGAGTCCACCCAAACCCATGTCCACCGAGTGGGTGATGCCATCCAATCATCTCATCCTCTGTCGTCCCCTTTTCCTCTTGCCCTCAGTCTTTCCCAGCATCAGGGTCTTTGCAAATGAGTCACCTGTTTGCATCAAGTGGCCAAAGTATTGGAGTTTCAGGTTCAACATCAGTCCTTTCAAAGAACACCCAGGACTGATCTCCTTTAGGATGGACTGATTGGATCTCCTTGCAGTCCAAGGGACATTCAAGAGTCTTCTCCAACACCACAGTTCAAAAACATCATCTTTGGCTCTCAGCTTTTTTATAGTCCAACTCTCACATCCATACATGGCCACTGGAAAAACCATAGCCTTGACTAGACGGACCTCTGTTGGCAAAGTAATGTCTCTGCTTTTCACATGCTGTCTAGGTTGTTCATAACTTTCCTTCCAAGAAGTAAGCGTTTTTTAATTTCATGGCTACAATCACATCTGCAGTTATTTTGGAGCCCCCCAAAATAAAGTCTGACACTGTTCCCACTATTTCCCCATCTATTTGCCATGAAGTGATGGTACCGGATGCCATGATATTAGTCTTCTGAACATTGAGCTTTAAGCCAACTTTTTCACTCTCGTCTTTCACTTTCATCAAGAGGCTCTTTAGTTCCTCTTCACTTTCTGCCATAAGGTTGGTGTCATCTGCAAATCTGAGGTTCTTGATAATTCTCCTGGCAATCTTGATTCCAGCTTGTGCTTCTTCCAGTCTAGCGTTTCTCATGATGTACTCTGCATATAAGTTAAATAAGCAGGGTAACAATATACAGCCTTTATGTACTCCTTTTTCTATCTGGAACCAGTCTGTTGTTCTATGTACAGTTCTAACTGTAGCTTCCTGACCTGCATACAGGTTTCCCGAGAGGCAGGTCAGGTGGTCTGGTATTCCCATCTCTTTCAGAATTTTCCAGTTTATTGTGATCCACACAGAAAATGGCTTTGGCATAGTCAATAAGGCAGAAATAGTTGTTTTTCTGGAACTCTCTTGCTTTATTGACGATCCAGTGCATGTTGGCAATTTGTACTCTGGTTCCTCTGCCTTTTCTAAAACAGGCTTGAACATCTGGAATTTCACAGTTACACATATTGCTGAAGCCTGGCTTGGAGAATTTTGAGCATTACTTTACTAGTGTGTGTGATGAGTGCAATTGTGTGGTAGTTTGAGCATTCTTTGGCATTGCCTTTCTTTGGGATTGGAATGAATACTGACCTTTTCCAGTCTTGTGGCCACTGCTGAGTTTTCCAAATTTACTGGCATGTTGAGTGCAGCACTATCACAGCATCATCTTTCAGGATTTGAAATACCTCAACTGGAATTCTACCACCTCCACTAGCTTTGTTCGTAGTGATGCTTCCTAAGGCCCACTTGATTTCACAATCCAGGATGTCTGGCTCTAGGTGAATGATCACACACACCATCTTGATTATCTTGTCGTGAAGATCTTTTTTGTACAGTTCTTCTGTATATTCTTGCAACCTCTTCTTAATATCTTCTGCTTTTGTTAGGTCCCTACCATTTCTGTCCTTCATGGAGCCCATCTTTGCATGGAATGTTCCCTTGGTATCTCTAATTTTCTTGAAGAGATCTCTAGTCTTTCCTATTCTGTGGGTTTCCTCTGTTTCTTTCACTGATTGCTGAGGAAGGCTTTCTTATCTCTCTTTGCTATTCTTTGGAACTCTGCATTCCAGTGAGTATACCTTTCCTTTTCTCCTTTGCTTTTCACTTCCCTTCTTTTCATAGCTATTTATAAGGCCTCCTCATACAGCCATTTTGCTTTTTTTCATTTCTTTTTCTTATGGATGGTCTTGGTTCCTGTCTCCTGTACAATGTCACGAAGCTCTGTTCATAGTTCGTTAGGCACTCTATCTATAAGATCTAGTCCCTTAAATCTATAACTCACTTCCACTGTATAATCATAAGGCATTTGATTTAGGTCATACCTGAATGGTCTAGTGGTTTTCTTCACTTTTTTGAATTTAAGTTTGAATTTGGCAATAAGGAGTTCATGATCTGAGCCACAGTCAGCTCCTGGATTGTTTTTGCTGACTGTACAGAGTATCTCCATCTCTGGCTCCATAGAATATAGTCAATCTGATTTCAGTGTCAACCATCTGGTGATAACCACATGTAGAGTCTTCTTGTGTTGTTGGAAGAGGGTGTTTCCTATCACCAGTGTGTTCTCTTGGCAGAATTCTGTTAACCTTTACCCTGCTTCATTCTATACTCCAAGGCCAAATTTGCCTGTTACTCCAGGTGTGTTTTGACTTCTTACTTTTGCATTTCAGTCCCCTATAATGAAAAAGACATCTTTTAGGGTTGTTAATTCTAGAAGGTCTTGTAGGTCATCATCGAACCATTCAACATCAGCTTCTTCAGCATTACTGGTCGGGATATATACTTGGATTACTGTGGTATTGATTGATCTGCCTTGGAAACTAACAGAGATCATATTGTCGTTTTTGAGATTGCATCCAAGTAGTGCATTTCAGACTCTTTTGTTGACTTTGATGGCTACTCCATTTCTTTTAAGGGATTCCTGCCCACAGTCATAAATATAATGGTCATCTGAGTTAAATTCACCCATTCAAGTCCATCTTAGTTCACTGAGTCAATGTCAATGTTGTCCACTGGAAAAGGGAATGGCAAACCACTTCACTATTCTTGCCTTGAGAACCCCATGAACAGTATGAAAAGGCAAAAAGACAGGACACTGAAAGATTTACTCCCCAGTTGAGTAGGTGCCCAATTTACTCTTGGAGAACAGTGGAGAAATAATTCCAAAAAGAGTGAAAGGATGGAGCCAAAGCAGAAACAACACCCAGTTGTGAATGGGACTGGTGATACAAGCAAGGTTTGATGCTGTAAAGAGAAAGCATCAATTTAGTATAAGACTAACCAGTTAGTTCCATTGTCCTTTTAGCTGCAGATACCCTTGTATGTTTCAAAATGCTTGAAATATTGCACCTGAAAGAACACTCCCCTACATTAACATGTTTTCTCATATCACCCTAGGAATGTTAGTTCATCAGTTTATTTATTTTTTGGCCACAAGGCAATGTAGGATCTTAGTTCCCTGACTGGAGATGCAACTCTCACCCTCTGCATTGGAAGCTTGGAGTCTTAACTACTGGTCCACCACGGAAGTCCCCTCCACCCCTACTTTTTACTAGGGACTCTAAGTGACCACATAGTACTCAGAATGACATCTTCTTGCCTGCCTGATGGTGAGTGAGTCAATCTTAAATTCCTACCCTGTGCCTATTTTTGTAGACAAATCTTGGATCTTCTGAGAAACAGAAGTAAAGATGAGATTACATGTATAACAGATATATAGGTGGAAATAACAATTAAGGAGAAATATCAGGAAACCAAACTAGACAAGAAGAGTCTTCTGACATAAAGTATGTTTTCCATCAGTGAGGAAGAGAGAGAAGGAAGGGGGTAGGCTGCAATAGTGTTCCAAAGCAGATTAAACCAGGATGCAGGGGCAAACACAGGAAGAGAACTGCATTAAGACCACTTTTCTGCCCAGTCATCAATGGGTAGAAGTCTTTGGAAAGGATGTCCATAATATGAAAATGGTAGTGGATCTGGAAAAGCAGCAACTGGGGTTGCAGTTAGTTCCACTAACTGTAGTTAGTGTACAATTAGTTACACTCTCTGTGACAGATCTGAGAAGCACATTCTCATGGCTTGCACAGATGGTGTCTCATGTTCAGTGGAAAATTATTTAAAGTATCCTTCACTTTCCCAGAGCCTTTAACTCTCTCCAGTCAAAGATATTTTGAAGACGCCCTTCTAGGCTTTTCTCTACATATTCCTGCTTTTTTTTTGCAAAGAAATTTGAGGTTCCTCTTTGTTGTCTTTTTAAACCTGATTTAATAAGGAAAAATTCCTAGGGTCTTGGGGTTCCTTAGCGTCTTTTAATTTTGTGGCTGTAATCACCATCTGCAGTGATTTTGGAGGTCCTCAAAAGGAAGGGGCTGCCTTTGATTTTCACATTTACACAGGTATACTGAGGTCTTTCTTTAATTTTCGTTGATCATTTAATTCTGGTTTTGGAGAGGAAAAATAGAGAACCTGTTAACCTATGTATCTTATTCAAAAGTTCCCCTGATCCCAGTTGAATTCACCAACTTAATCTATGTTTCTAACTGCACAATAAGTCTTGTCCCCACTCACATCCTTCTAAATGCAAATGAATGAGATCTCTGAACTGAGACGGTAATTTGTTTTAGGTAGGGTATCTCCTTGGCCAGAAGTAAAGTTGAATACATAGATGAGAAAATACATTCAAAATGAACATTTTTTCACAAAAAGTTAGCATAAAAGCATGGATTTTATTAAACCCAGTAGAATTATCATTTCACAATTAAGCTTTTCTGAAAGATTACTTGTACATATATAGAGTTATGACCAACCTAGATAGCATATTCAAAAGTAAAGACATTATTTTGCTGACTAAAGTCTGTCTAGTCAAGGCTATGGTTTTACCTGTGGCCATGTATGGATGTGAGAGTTGGACTGTGAAGAAGACTGAGCGCCGAAGAATTGATGGTTTTGAACTGTGGTATTGGAGAAGACTCTTGAGAGACCCTTGGACTGCAAGGAGATCCAACCAGCCCATTCTGAAGGAGATCAACCCTGGGATTTCTTTGGAAGAAATGATGCTAAAGCTGAAACTCCAGTAATTTGGCCACCTCGTGTGAAGAGTTGACTCATTGGAAATGACTCTGATGCTGAGAGGGATTGGAGGCAGGAGGAGAAGGGGACGACAGAGGATGAGATGGCTGGATGGCATCACTGACTCCATGGATGTGAGTCTGAGTGAACTCTGGGAGTTGGTGATGGACAGGGAGGCCTGGCGTGCTGCGATTCATGGGGTCGTAAAGAGTCGGACACGACTGAGTGACTGAACTGAATTGAACACGAATATATTCATTAATTTGGGAATTATCTTGTCTTTTGTGAAAGTTAAAATTTTATAAAATTAATATGAGCTAATTAAATTCTTAGAATTAATCTTTCAAGAAGTTTACATACTTGCATTAAAAAAGACCCAAAAGAGCACAGAGAAGCCATTTTGTCCTGAGGCCATTGGAATTGAAATAGTCACAAAAAGCTTGAATTTTTTAAAAAAGCATTCATATATATTTTATAAGAATATTTAACTTAAATCATTTTCCTCTACAGTCTCTGGCAAATAATTTTAGATAGAACCAAGGTTTCTATTGAAAATGTATATATAGATTGGTGTTCTTATATTTATAATTCAGTGTGATTAGAAACAATTTCAATGTTTCTAATGCTTTTTTTCAGTTGAATAAAGTAAGAAGTTAAATAGAAAAATAAAACAAAACCAAAAAATATTTTTTAAACTCATAAATAAATTTGAATACAGATTTTTAAAAATTTTATAATTTCCTCCAATATTTTAGAATTGGATTAACCACAAGGTAATTTAACAGCATTTTAAAATAATTTCCTTTTACTAAATTTTTCCAAAGCAATAGAAACAGTTTTTATAAAATTAATATGAGCTAATTAAATTCTTAGAGTATTAATCTTTCAAGAAGTATACATACTTGCATTAAAAAAGACCCGAAAGAGCACAGAGAAGCCATTTTGTCCTGAGGCTATTGGAATTGAAAACACACACACACACACACACACACACACACACGGACACAGAATTTCTTTAGCACATAAATATTAGCAAATTGTATAATGCACAATTAAATCATCTAGTACTTGTCACAGTTTTAACTGGCATGAGAGAATTGAGAATAACCTCAATGGACTTAGTAGGCATTCAACTTCAAGTAACTTCAAGTGCCAAGAAACTCTTCGTAAGTAACCCAATAGTCATCAGTGTTTGTAGACAGAATAGAGTAAATAGATTGAAATATAGCATGTTGCTTAATTAGAAGGTGATTGTGGAAGCTTGTACTGTACATGTGATTTCTACATTTAGGGTTTTATTTTATTTATTTTTTTTTGTAAACAATATGACAATATGCTATAGCAACATACTCTTTGAAGAAAAATGTATAGTAGTGTCTAGACACACTTGAATAAGCTATTCATTTCCAAATATTTGATTGTAAAATTTGTGAGATAACTTAAGCCATTTAATTAAGAATCAATTGCAATCATTAAAAAATACACTAATTGAGCCCTTAAAAAAGCCATATAATCGTATTAAACAATTTCATAATTATTCTCACTGACAGAAAAATAAAGATGAAAGTATTACTTACTTTATTAGGGGGACTATCCCACAATTATTCATATTCACTCATTAATTGATATAGACATTTGAAGTATCTCCTTAATTGAGGAAAATGATTATTGGCCTAGGATAAAAAAAATTAAAATCAGCATAAAACATTATGTGAGAGGGTACTTGAATTTTAGATATGCCAATTTAAAATTGGTTTTGTATTTAAGAAAATTGTACTGTTTATCACTTATATCCTGTGTTTAGTTTTAGCTACCTATGGTCAAAAATCTCTGTTTCATAGCTCTAGTTGAGGGTTCTCATAATACACCTTGAAAACATCTAAGTAACTAGCAAACAGAATACCTTACTTGATAGAAATCATTTTTTTACTCTTTCTGGATAATATGACCTATGTAATCTAATTTTTTATTTCAAGGTTTTATACAGGGAGAATTTCCCCCATGGACTTCCTGAAATAATTTGAATGAACAAGAAGTTCAATATTTAAGCATGCAAACCAAATTTCCTGTGTATTTCTTATATCTAAAAGTTCTTATAAATTCCTAAAGAATAGCTTCATTGACATTTGAATTTTAAGTTGTTTCTAAATATCATTTGTATTCACTAAATTTATTTGTATAAGTACTTCAGTTACCACAAGTACTTCTTATCATAATTCTACTTAGCACACCCATGTGGGACAACATACATGTATTAATAACTAAAACTTTTAAATTCAACTTTATTGGGTATGTAAACTTTATGGAAAATACATGGGGAAACAGTGGAAACAGTGTCAGGCTTTATTTTGAGGACCTCCAAAATCAATGGTGATTACAGCCACAAAATTAAAAGACACTTACTCCTTGGAAGGAAAGTTATGACCAAACTAGATAGCATATTAAAAAGCAGAGATATTATTTTTCCAACAAAGGTCCATCTAGTCAAGGCTATGGTTTTCCCAGTGGTCATGTATGGATGTGAGAGTTGGACTGTGAAGAAAGCTGAGTGCTGAAGAACTGATGCTTTTGAACTGTGGTGTTGGAGCTGACTCTTTTTATTTTTTGGTTTTATTTATTTTTAATATAAATTTATTTAATTTTAATTGGAGGCTAACTACAATATTGTAATGGTTTTGCCATACATTGACATCAATCCGCCAAGGGCATACATGTGTTCCCCACCCTGAACTCCCCCTCCCTCCTCCCTCCCCATCCCATCCCTCTGGGTCATCTCATTGCACCAGCCCCAAGCATCCTGCATCATGCATCGAAGCTGGACTGATGGTTTGTTTCACATATGATACTATACATATTTCAATGCCATTCGCCCAAATCATCCCACCCTTGCCCTCTCCCACAGGGTCCAAAAGACTGTTCTATACATCTGTGTCTCTTTTTTTGTCTCGCATACAGGGTTATCATTACCATCTTTCTAAATTCCATATATATGCATTAGTATAATGTATTGGTGTTTTTCTNTTTTGGGTTCCAGTTTATATACCCTTTCTGTGTTTCCTGTCTAGGGAAGATCCTTTAGCATTTGTTGGAGAGCTGGTTTGTTGGTGTTGAATTCTCTCGGCTTTTGCTTGTCTGTAAAGCTTTTGATTTCTCCTTCATATTTGAATGAGATCCTTGCTGGGTACAGTAATCTGGGCTATTGGTTATTTTCTTTCATCACTTTAAGTATATCATTCTCTCCTGGCCTGAAGAGTTTCTATTGAAAGATCAGCTGTTATCCTTATGAGAATCCCCTTGTATGTAATTTGTTGTTTTTCCCTTGCAGCTTTTAATATTTGTTCTTTGTGTTTGATCTTTGTGAATTTGATTAATATGTGTCTTGGAGTGTTTTGCCTTGGTGNATTGAAAGATCAGCTGTTATCCTTATGAGAATCCCCTTGTATGTAATTTGTTGTTTTTCCCTTGCAGCTTTTAATATTTGTTCTTTGTGTTTGATCTTTGTGAATTTGATTAATATGTGTCTTGGAGTGTTTTGCCTTGGTGTTATCCTGTTTGGGACTCTCTGGGTTTCTTGGACTTGGGTGATTATTTCCTTCCCCATTTTAGGGAAGTTTTCAACTATTATCTCCTCAAGTATTTTCTCATGGTCTTTCTTTTTCTCTTCTTCTTCTGGGACTCCTATGATTCGAATGTTGGGCCGTTTAACACTGTCCTGGAGGTCTCTGAGATTGTCCTCATTTCTTTTAATTCATTTTCCTTTTTTCCTCTCTGTTTCATTTATTTCTACCATTCCGTCTTCTGCCACATTTATCCTATCTTCTGCCCCCATATTCTATTGTTGGATCCCTCCAGAGTGTTTTTAATCTCATTTATTGCATTATTCATTATATATTGACTCTTTTTTATTTATTCTAGGTCCTTGTTAAACCTTTCTTGCTTCTTCTCAGTCCTTGTCTCCAGGCTATTTATCTGTAATTACATTTAGTTTTCAAGATTTTGGATCATTTTCACTATCATTATTTGGAATTATTTATCAGGTAGATTCCCTGTCTCTTCCTCTTCTGTTTGGTTTGATGGGCATTTATCCTGTTCCTTTACCGGCTGGGTATTTCTCTGCCTCTTCATTTTGTTTATATTGCTGTGTTTGGGGTGGCCTTTCTGTATTCTGGAAATTTGTGGAGTTCTCTTTATTGTGGAATTTCCTTGCTTGTGGGTGGGGTTGGACAGGTGGCTTGTCAGGGTTTCCTAGTTAGGGAAGCATGTGTCAGTGTTCTAATAGGTGGAGCTGGATTTCTTCTCTTTAGAATGCAATGAAGTATCCAGTAATGAATTATGAGATGTCAGTGGGTTTGGAGTGTCTTTGTGCAGCTTGTATATTGAAACTCAGGGTTATGTTCTTGTGTTGTTGGAGAAATTGTGTGATATGTCTTGCTCTGGAACTTGTTGGCCCTTGGGTGGTGCTTGGTTTCAGGTAGGTATGGAAATATTTGATGGCTCCTATCAATTAATGTTCCCTGGAGTCAGGAGTTCTCTGGTGTTCTCAGGATTTGGACTTAAGCCTCCTCCCTTGGTTTTCAGTCTTATTCTTACAGTAACCTCAAGACTTCTCCATCTATGCAGCACTGATGATAAAACATCTAGGTTAAAGACGAAAATTTTCTCCATAGTCAGGGACACCCAGAGAGGTTCACAGAGTTACATGGAGAAGAATAAAGAAAAAAAAATTTTTAATAAATTAAAAAAAAAGGAGAAAGAAGAGAATAGGGAGGAGGGAGATAGAGGTGACCAGGAGGAAAAGAGGGGGAATCAAAAGAGGAGTGAGCAAGCTAGCCAGTAACCACTTCCCTATGTGCTCTCCACACTCTGGATCCCTCAGAGATGTTCACATAATTATACAGAGAAGAGAAGAGGGAGGAAGGAGACAGAGGTGGCCAGGAGGATAAAAGGGGGGATCAAAAGGAGAGAGAAAGATCCAGCCAGTAATCAGTTCCCTAAGTGTTTTCCACAGTCCGGAACACACAAAGAGATTCACAGAATTGGGTAGAGAAGAGAAGGGGGAGGGAGGAGATAGAAGTGAGCTGGTGGAGCAAAAGGAGAGTCCAAAGGGGGAGAGTGCAGTCAAGCCAATAATCTCGCTCCCAAGTGAAAATGGGTAATGAAGATTGGGTTCTTAAAGGTTAAAAATTGATAACAAATGCCAAAAAGCAAAGATTAGAAATCTAGAGTAGAGGTTGGATTCTCAAAAATACAATATTAAAGAAAAAAAAGTCAAAAAATTATATATATATATGTATATATATATATGAAGTTTGCTTTAAAAAGTAGGGTCTTTTGTGCAAAGTAATAGTAGGTTATAAAAATGAAAATTAAAAGAATAATAAAGGGCTTAAAATTTAAAAAATTAAAGAATGATAATAGTAAAAATATATCTAGGACTTTGTCTGGTGTTGTTGTGGACATTGTGGGATCAGTTCATTTTCGGATAGTTCCTTGATCCAGCTTATACCTCTCAAGACCTATAGGCCCCTTCCTATGTAGTTAATGCTAACTACAGAGTTAATCTATTGCACCTGTCATTTCCAAGGCGATTCCCTCTGTTTTAGCTTCTTCTGTTTGCTGGTCTCTTCAGTGTTTAATTTCTGCCCTGACACAAGGGTTGGTGGACACTTTTTAGGCTCACTTGTTCAGTTGTGCTGTGGGAAGGGAGTGGTGCTTCAAACAAATAACACTGGCATGTGCTTGCAGTGTCTCACCACACTGGGTTTGTCCCTGCTCACTGCGTGTGTGCTTTCCCAGTCTGCACTGCTTAGGCTCTAGGTTGTCCTGCTGGGAAATGTCTGAGGCCAGCCCTGGTTTGTATGTACTTCCTGCTCAGGTTCAGGTATTCAGATAGTCCTCAGATGCACAAACTCGGTAGGGCCTGTGTTTTGTGCCCTTCCCAGATCGGAACAGCTCAGGTGACCAGGTGTTTGGTGAGCGCAGTTGCTGCAACTTATCGCCTCCCCCATCCCTGCCTCTGGGTTTTCTGGGTGTACAACTGGCACACCTTCTCAGGCTGATGTTGACCATCTAGAGTCCCAAGAAGTCTTGGTTAGCAAAGAAGCCTGCTTGCAATTTGGTAGATAATGCCTCTCTGGGGCCGCAATTGTCCTCTTCCGGCTCTGGCTGCCCTAGTCTACCTGTCTCCAGCAGGGGATGGGCCGGTCTGCAGCCAGCTAGCTCTGCTCAGTCCTTTGTTTTGTGAGCGGGCCTGGTGGTGTCTTAGGTTGGGGCTTTTTGGGGTAGCTATCCCACAGTCTGGTTTGTTGTCTCAAGTTAGTTCCCTCAGATTGCCCTCATGGCATTCAGGCCTGGTCCTTACTCTAAGCAATGCAGCCCACACCTCCCTGCCCAGCCCCCGCTTGCTAGTGGCAGGTGCAGGTGTCTACGCTGCTTCTCCGCTGGGAGTTACCATTGGTCACATAATCTGTGGGTTTTAATTATTTATTTATTTTTCCTCCTAGGTATGTTGCCCTCTGAGGTTCCGAGGTTCATCACAACTCACTAGTGAAAGTGTTTCCTGGTGTTTGGAAGCTTCTCTTTTTTTCAAGACTCCCTTCCCGGGATGGAGTTCTATCTCTGCCTCTTTTATCTTTTTATCTTTTATATTTTTCCCTACCTCCTTTCGAAGACAATGGTCTGCTTTTCTGGATGCCTGATGTCTTCTGCCAGCATTCAGAAGTTGTTTTGTGGAATATACTCAGTGTTCAAATGTTCTTTTGATGAGTTAGTGGGGGAGAAAGTGGTCTCCCTGTCCTATTCCTCTGCCATGTTAGGACTGCCCCTGGAGAAGACTCTTGAGAGTCCCTTGGACTGCAAGGAGGTCCAACCAGTCTATCCTAAAGGAGATCAGTCCTGGGTGTTCATTGGAAAGACTGATGCTGAAGCCATAATACTTTGGCCACCTCATGTGAAGAGTTGACTCATTGGAAAAGATCCTGATGCTGGGAGGGATTGGGGGCAGGAGGAGAAGGGAACGACAGAGGATGAGATGGCTGGATGTCATCACCGACTTGATGGCCTTGAGTCTGAGTGAACTCTGGGAGTTGGTGATGGACAGGGAGACCTGGCATGCTGCGATTCATGGGGTCGCAAACAGTCGGATATGACTGAGCGACTGAACTGAACTGAACTCAAGTTTATGAAAATAATGTTTCAAATATACTAGTGCTTCAATGTTTATGAACAGTATAACTCTAAAATGAACAGGAAAATACTGGCAGGTAAACTTCACTATCCATTTTTATCACAACTTTGTTGCATTTATGGCTGCTATTTAGCACTCCAGTCAGGATGCTCAGTGCTTTGAGCATGAGAAAAACTATTAAAATTATTCCATGTGATATGAGAGTGCCCTTTATTGGACTTGTGCTACTGACTCTGCTTGAAAATTGCCAAGTTTTAGAACAGCTGCTCAGATTTTATTACTAATGCATCAGAGATGCTTAACCTGTGCACTTCACTTTCCTATTGCACTGTCTTCCTTGTGGACTAACAAGGCATTAACAGTGGGAATGGAGAGCTGTGTTCCTCTTATGAAATTGTGCCCAACCTAGGTTGTCAAACAACCCTAAAGTCATCCTTTTGTTTTTAAAGAATCATAGTTTTTATTTCCTTCCTTCTTTCCTTTCTTTCTCTTCCTTATTGTCTTCCTTCCCTTTCTTTTTCTGTATATCTCTCTGTCTCTTTCTTTCTTCATTCCCTCTTTTCCTTTTTCTCTCTCTCCTCTTTTTTTCTTCTAATATCTTACTGAAAATCTGTTTTCCAAAGAGTATGAAAACATACTACCTATGACTTTCATATAGGAGGTAGTAAAAATTTAACATTTAAAAACTATAGCTATGAATATGGTGTTTTATGACTTTGAAGTACTTCATGTTATTGAGTTGAGTGCTTTAACATAGAGGGGCAAGAAACCCAGTAGAGAAAAGTCTTATAATTGTGTGCTCCTTAAAAGACATTCATAAACTAACTTCTTTATATATATATATACATATATATATATAAATTTATTTATTTTAATTGGAGGTTAATTACTTTACAATATTGTATTGGTGTATGGCATAAACTGCTTTCTTGACTGAATATTTTCTCAGCAAAATAAATAATGCTTCTTTATAATGCAGCAGGCTAGTCCTTTAATTTAGACATAAAAAGCTGATTGCACAGGTTTTCCTAAGTTCAAATACAAATACAGAATATTTTATTAAGAGGCCCACAAGGTATGTCATACAGGGAATAAATCTCTTTAGTCGTATAGCTAAAAACAAAGGATAAATGATCACCCAGTGCCATATATATATTCATGTTGCTCTCCCTCAGTGTAGCCCTTACAGTCAGCCATTGTGAATCTGCTCTTTACAGCATGATTTAGAGACCCTCATTTTGCCTTCCACTGATCATTGCACTTTCCAAAGTGAATGAATTGTAGAAGCCGAGGAGATATGCTTACCTGAAACCTGTTTTTTGTCTCCCTCCTTCACCATGGAACTTAGGTCCTGGAATTACCTTTAGTTCTTCCATAGTCCTTTTATCCAATACTACACAAAGCTGATTTTACTGCTGCTGTGCTCATTGCTAGGCCCTAATAATATACCTGGGCTTCCATCTTTGCCTGAGCCTTCTTGGATGCAAAGGCTAAGTAATGTTCCTTTTAGTGAGAGAAAGTGCAGGGACCAGGGCAGTGGTGGAAGGAGGAGTGAAGAGGTTCCACTGGGTGCCCATGTTTGTACTCTTGACCTGGTCCTACAAATGTACTTGTTTTGCATAATCTCCGTTATTTCTGTGAACTTCTAGAAAGACAAAAAAAAGTCAATTATCTTTATATCCCAAAGCCTAGCATGTTTTTTTGGGGGGGTTTGGTACTTACTTAGTAGGCTTTTTCCAACTTTAACTAGAGAACATATCCTTAGGCAAAATCTAATTTGTGAATTTTTCTATTGAGTCTGCATAGTATTTAATTATTATTTTGACACTTGGGAAATTCTACACAATAATCTGACTTCTCAGAAAAAAATCTGAAAAACACCAGTCCCAACCATGTTTCCAAGTGCTATCTGCAAACACTAGCTTATTCCTCATCTCCAACAAATATCCTGTCGTTTGTTCAGTTTCTAATGGTTGAGAGATCCCCATGTTTTTACTTACAGCAATTTCAATGTTATGAGTCACCTTCCTGGATCCTTTAGGCAGCTGCAAATATGTGATATTTGCAAAAAAAAAAATGCATGAAATGAATGATAAATTAAAACATAGAAGATAGTACTAGATCAATATTAAAAATCTGTATCAAAATTATTAAATTTTAATAACTTAGTAGTTATTATTTCATTTAAGTTTAAATTCATAAGCCAATATTAAAATTCTGACTGTCTTGGAGTTGCTATTAAAACTCTCCTGTGAAGAGATTGATTTGTACAAATGGACTTCCACTAGCTCTGTATCAGTGAAGTTTAATTCTTAAATTTTGTACAAAATTATTCATGGTTTCTTTAGTCTTAACTGTTGAATGTTAAAAATCCTTAATTAATATTCCTAATCAGATAATTTTTGAGAAAGAAACTTTAAAATATCTGCTTTGTGTCTGAAATCAACGATTTCAAATTCTTATTTCTCAAAAGGGCTGTTATAAATTTGTGCCTCAAAAGAGCATGATATCATAAATATATTTTCCCTTTTGAAAATATCACTTTATCCCATTGGACTAAAAAATTTTATTGTTATTATTTTTCTTTTCATCATGTAATGGTATATAATTTATGATAGAACCAAATGCTAGGTGCTTTATTAAGTATAGATATATATTTCACATTTCAGTTATCATGGTAACTTTGAATGTATCATGTGATACCATTTATTATGAATGAAATAATCTACCTTTATATCACATCTCTTATTTGAAGAAGTATTTTTCTAATAGTCCTGTAAAATATGTAATAGTTCATCAGTGATGACATTTGTAGTATAGCTGTGATAACCAGCGAGGAAAGGAAGAAAAGCATAGAGGAGATATTTCTAAATAAATAGTAAAGTCATTTTGTTCTGTGTGTGATGAAAAGAAAATCAAAAAGGATACCTAAATTTTGCAATGATAATTATAACCAGTTGCCCATCATGAACTTCTCCAAGCCTCCAAGGCCATCAGATGACGCTTTCAAATATATTACTCTGTTTTGGAAAGTAAACATTATATTCTAGTTGAATTACAGAGAAGATAGGTTAAATATGATTAAGAATCTATATCTAAACCTTAAACTTATACAGATATTTTATAAAATCTCAGCTTTCATCCTAAATGATTAGATTTGAAAATATTAGATTTGAAAGCCTTCATTGGTTACATTTATTAATATTTTATTCAATTGTCTTCTGTATTCCCGGTAGAAATTTTACTTAATGTTGATAATGTTAAAACTCTTAAGCCCCCGCCCCATTGTATATTTTCTTTGTCTGTCTAACAATAGTATTATCCTCCTGCCTGGACAACTATAGAATAGGCCTGTGTCACAGTACATTTTCTTGGTTGTGAGCTTCAAGCTGCATTGAAGCCACAGTCTGTCAGTGAGTCCCCCAGAGACACAGGAATTTTATTGATCTGGCTTTCCTTCATGTTATCTTTCAATTCTTCTTTTGACTTGACTTTTAGTGAATCAGTTAAAAGCTTACTGCTGGGGCATGAGAATTCAGTGACAGATTTCAGTGCTGTACCCCTTATAAAGATATTTGGCTGCATGTAAGATACGGTTTAGTTGTCAGTCCTTAGCGCACAGCTGACACCTTAAAATGATCCATAATCTGTTACAGGATTACTCATGTGAGAGCTCCTACATAGACTGTACAGCCTGTTGGAATGTCAGTGTCAGTGTTTTACTCTGTACATAGGCATCTAACAGTAAGCGGTCTCGTGACAAGGTCTAGATGTGACAGTTTCAGAAAGCAAAACTATTATGAAAAATTGGGCTAAAACAAATGGCATAACCATCTGCAGAGATGCCTTTTCCAAAGACATAGTTTATAAATATGTTGCCTAGAAAACTTGGTGAAATAATACAATCAGTTGCAAATCAACTTTCAATTATAGAGGAAGATACAATCTAATTATAGTTTGTGTGTTTGAATAAAGATGTACAAATATACTGTTACAGATGTATGATGGGATAAATGAAACAATTTTATGTTCAGCAGTCATCACAAGACTGAAAAAGGTCAGTTTTCATTCCAGTCCCAAAGAAGGGCAATGCTAAAGAATTACAATTGTGCTCATTTCACATGCTAGTAAGGTTATGCTCAAAGTCCTTCAAGCTCAGCAGTATGTGAATGGAGAAATTCCAGATGTACAAGCTGGGTTTCAAAGGAGTAAAGGACCTAGAGATCAAATTGCCAGTGTTCCTTGCATCATGGAGAAAGCAAGGGAGTTCCAGAAATGGAATGAACATCTGCTTCATTTACTATGTTAAAGCCTTGACTGTGTGGATTATAACAAACTGTAGAAAATTCTTAAAGAGATGGGAGTGCCAGACCATCTTACCTGTCTCCTGAGAAACCTGTATGCAGGTCAAGAAGCAACAGTTAGAACTGGACATGAAACAATGGACTGGTTCAAAATTGGGAAAGGAATACAATAAAGTTGTATATTGTCACCCTGCTTATTTAACTTATATGCAGGGTACATCATATGAAATGCTGGGCTGGATGAATCGCAAACTAGAGTCAAGATTGCCAGGAGAAATATCAGCAGCTTCAGATATGAAGATGATACCACTCCAATGGCAGAAAGTGAAGAGGAAATAAAGAACCTCTTGATGAGGGTGAAAGAGGAGGCTGAAGAAGCTGGCTTAAATTAAATATTTAAAAAAACTAAGACCATGGCATCCAGTCCCATCTTCATGGAAAACAAAAGGGAAAAAATGTAAGAGGGTCAGATTTTATTTTCTCGGGCTAAAAAATCACTGCAGACAGTGACTATAGTCATGAAATTAAAAGACACTTGCTCCTTGGAAGAAAAGCTAAGACAAACCTAGACAGCATATTAAAGAGAAGAGTCATCATTTTGCAGACAATAGTTAAAGCTATGGCTTTCCACTAGTCATGTGTAGATTTGAGAGCAGGACCATAAAGAACACTGAGCACAGAATTGATGCTTTCAAATTGTGGTGCTAGAGAAAACTCTTCAGAGTGCATTAGACTGCAAGATGAAACAAGTCAATCCTAAAGGAAAGCAACCCTGAATATTCATTGGAAGGACCAATGTTGAGCTGAAGCTCCCATAATTTGACCACCTAATGGGAAGAGCTGGGTCACTAGAAAAGACCCTGATTCCAGGAAAGATGGAAGGCAAAAGGAGAAGGGGGTGGCAGAGGATGAAATGGTTAGATTGCATCACTGACTCAGTGGACATGAATTTCAGCAAACTACTGGAGATAGTGAAGGACAGGGGAGCCTGTCATGCTGTTTGGGTTGCTAAGAATCTTACATGACTTAGCAACTGAACAACAAGAAACTTAGGAATAACTTTGGAAAATGTAAACTATTTTCAGAGATTTCAATAGCCACCTTTTTAAGCCAGCATAATTATGTTCTCAGTTTATGTAGTGGTATATGAATTAAAGTATAACTTAAGAAATATTGGGTGCATATTATAGCCAATACACATTCTTTGGTATTATTTAATCATGGGAGGATCTAGAGCTGTTACTAAATCTACCAGATGGCTGAGGCTTCAGAAAACTAATTTTTGGAGGTCCCTGTCTATGTAAACAATTAGATTAAATACTGTTTCACAAAAATTCATAAAATGTGTAAGCTCTAGTGATTTGTCAGTGAAGATTTAAAACAATGGATAGAGGAGATGTATTTATCACCCCAGCAGTATACATGAAGAGTTTTTCTTAGTGCCCATGCACCATCTCATCTTTATTGTCAACTGTGCCATAATTGGTTAATTTCATATCTCACACCAAGACATAAAGGAAAAAATGCTGTACCACTCATGATGCCATGGTTCTTCAGGACCTAACTATATTTAACAATATAGATTTTCTTGCTATGTAGTTAATGTTACTTATATCATTACTCATTTGTATTTTCCCAAAAGATATGTTCAAATCCTGACCCTTGGAATGCTTAACCTCTGGTGAATGGTGACCTTATTTATAATCAAGCTAAAATGAGGTCATATGGGGTAAATGCAGTGATTTGTTTCTTTGTAAGAAGAGGGAATTTTGTTACAGATGCAGAAGACACAGGAGAGAAGACCATGTGACGATGGAGGTCAAGATTATTATTATTATTGTTTTGCATTCCTTGGTTCCGGGCTTGTATTTATGTATTTATTTGGATTTAATTATTATTATTTATTTTTATTTTACAATATTGTATTAGATTATGTTTTGTATGTCTACAAACCAAGAAACTCCAAGAATTTCCAGCAACCACCAAAAACTAGGAGAGAAGCATGAAATTATTTTTCCCTCAGAGCCTTCAGAAGGAATCAACTCTATTAAAGCCTTTATTTTGAACTTCTGTCTTCCAGAAATGTGAAAGACTAAATTCATATTGTTTTAAGCCACTCAGTTTATTGTAATTTGTTATGGCAGCCCTAGAAAGCTAATACACTGGTGATGCTGCCTCATCTAAAATGTCACCCAAGAAATAATGAGTGTCAGTGGCTCTCTCCAAGATTGCTACTTTGATTCATTGTGGAGCCCTACAACATCACCCTCTCAGTCCACAGCTCCTAAAAAACACAGATGAGACCTACTGGGTTGATAATGAGGCTCTGTATGACATCTGCTGCAGAACCCTAAAGGTGACAACCCCCACCTACGGTGACCTGAACCACCTGGTGTCGGCCACCACGAGTGGGGTCACCACTTGCCTGCGCTTCCCAGGCCAGCTCAATCTGACCTGCAGAAGCTGGCTGTCAACATGGTGCCCCTCCCCCCACCTGCACTTTTTCATGCCCAGCTTTGCCCCGCTAAGCAGCCGGGGCAGCCAGCAGTACCAGGTGCTGACGGTGCCTGAGCTCACCCGGCAGTTGTTCGACGCCAAGAACATGATTGCCACCTGTGACCTGCGCCACGGCCGCTGCCTGACCATGGCTGCTGTCTTCCGGGGCCGCATGTCCATGAAGGAGGTGGAAGAGCAGATGCTTAACGTGCAGAACAAGAACAACAGCTACTTGGTGGAGTGGATCCCCAACAACGTGAAGACGGCGGTGTGTGACATCCCGCCCCACCCCGCAGCCTGAAGGTGTCGGCCACCTTCATTGGCAACAACACAGCCATCCAGGAGCTGTTCAAGAGCATCTCGGAGCAGTTCACGATCATGTTCCTGTGCAAGGCTTTCCTGTACTGGGGCACGGGCAAGGGCATGAACATGATGGAGTTCATCGAGGCCAAGAGCAACATGAACGACCTGGTGTCTGAGTACCAGCAGTACTAGGATGCCACGGCCGAGGAGGAGGGCGAGTTCGAGGCGGAGGCAGAAGAGCTGGAGCTGGAAGGCTGAGGCCGTGGGAACTCTTTATTCACTCACAGCCCACTCTGAAGTCTGTCTCACTGTGTGTGTAATGTTCTTTCCTGTCTTGACATCACGTGCTGTACAGCCACCACCATTAAAGCGTTTCCATGGGGGAAAAAAAAAAACCCATTAAATTTGGACATATTAAATTTACCATTTGGAATTTAATAGCATAAATGTAGAACAGCACAATGTCGTCTCTTGAACTCTTTAGATCATCAGTTCAGTTCAGTTCAGTCGCTCAGTCGTGTCCGACTGTTTGCAATTCCTCGAATTGTAGAACGCCAGGCCTCCCTGTCCATTACCATCTCCTGGAGCTCACTCAGACTCACGTCCATCGAGTCCGGGATGCCATCCAGCCATCTCATCCTCAGTCGGGACTTCTCATGCCCCCAACCCCTCCCAGCATCAGAGTCTTTTCCAATGAGACAACTCTTCTCATGAGGTTGCCAAAGTACTGGACTTTCAGCTTTAGCATCATTCCTTTCAAAGAAATCCCAGGGTTGATCTTCCGAATGGACTGGTTGGATCTCCTTGTAGTCCAAGGGACTCTCAAGAGTGTTCTCCAACACCACAGTTCAAAAGCATCAATTCTTCGGAGCTCAGCCTTCTTCACAGTCCAACTCTCACATCCATACATGACCACAGGAAAAACCATAGCCTTGACTAGATGAACCTTAGTCAGCAAAGTAATGTCTCTGCTTTTGAATATACTATCTAGGTTGGTCATAACTTTTCTTCCATGGAGTAAGTGTCTTTTAATTTCATGGCTGCAGTCACCATCTGCAGTGATTTTGGAGCCCCCCAAAATAAAGTCTGACACTGTTTCTACTGTTTCCCTATCTATTTCCCATGAAGTGATGGGACCGGATGCCATGATCTTTGTTTTCTGAATGTTGAGCTTTAAGCCAACTTTTTCACTCTGCTCTTTCACTTTCATCAGGAGGCTTTTTAGGTCCTCTTCACTTTCTGCCATAAAGGTGGTGTCATCTGCATATCTGAGGTGACTGATATTTCTCCTGGCAATCTTGATTCCAGCTTGTGTTTCTTCCAGTCCAGCGTTTCTCATGATGTACACTGCACAGAAGTTAAATAAGCAGGGTGACAACATACAGCCTTGACTTACTCCTTTTCCTATTTGGAACCAGTCTGTTGTTCCATGTCCAGTTGCTTCCTGACCTGCATACACATTTCTCAAGAGGCAGGTCAGGTGGTCTGGTATTCCCATCTCTTTCAGAATTTTCCACAGTTTATTGTGATCCACACAGTCAAAGG
>SJYW01018647.1:0-20696 GCA_006410735.1 Raphicerus campestris | reverse complement strand
ATCTTTGTTTTCTGAATGTTGAGCTTTAAGCCAACTTTTTCACTCTGCTCTTTCACTTTCATCAGGAGGCTTTTTAGGTCCTCTTCACTTTCTGCCATAAAGGTGGTGTCATCTGCATATCTGAGGTGACTGATATTTCTCCTGGCAATCTTGATTCCAGCTTGTGTTTCTTCCAGTCCAGCGTTTCTCATGATGTACACTGCACAGAAGTTAAATAAGCAGGGTGACAACATACAGCCTTGACTTACTCCTTTTCCTATTTGGAACCAGTCTGTTGTTCCATGTCCAGTTGCTTCCTGACCTGCATACACATTTCTCAAGAGGCAGGTCAGGTGGTCTGGTATTCCCATCTCTTTCAGAATTTTCCACAGTTTATTGTGATCTACACAGTCAAAGGCTTTAGCATAGTCAATAAAGCAGAAATAGATGTTTTTCTGGAACTCTCTTGCTTTTTCCATGATCCAGCAGATGTTGGCAATTTGATCTCTGGTTCCTCTGCCTTTTCTAAAACCAGCTTGAACATCAGGGAGTTCACAGTTCACATATTGCTGAAGCCTGGCTTGGAGAATTTTGAGCATTGCTTTACTAGCATGTGAGATGAGTGCAATTGTGCGGTAGTTTGAGCATTCTTTGGCATTGCCTTTCTTTGGGATTGGAATGAAAACTGACCTTTTCCAGTCCTGTGGCCACTGCCGAGTTTTCCAAATTTGCTGGCATATTGAGTGCAGCACTTTCACAGCATCATCTTTCAGGATTTGAAACAGCTCAACTGGAATGCCATCACCTCCACTAGCCTTGTTCATAGTGATGCTCTCTAAGGCCCACTTGACTTCACATTCCAAGATGTCTGGCTCTAGATTAGTGATCACATCATCATGATCATAATCACTACATTCTTATAATGTGATCCTCTGCAATACTGATGGCACTCCTGCTTATTTAGTGAGGAATATAGGCAGAGAACCTGTGCAAGAAGTACGAAGAGACATCTAAATTCCAAAAAGAATGCTTCTCTTTGAGCATGGCTCAAGACTAACCCAGGAGAGCACGATATCATGACTTTTTTTGGAGCCCAATCAAGAACATCATTTGGAATTTAATATTGCAGACCAAAACCCTCAAAATCTCTTACAGGAGATACACAGTTACCTCTTGGTGAATGGAACTTGTAGCACAGAAATCTGCAGGAGTTATGGGGTGAATACACTGAGTACCAACAATAGAAGTTGCAGAGGGTGAAAATGATAGTCACGCAGTTATGTCTGACTCTTTTGATCCAATAAACTATAGCCTCCCAGACTCCTCTATCCATGGAATTCTCCAGACATGAATACTGAAGTGGGTTGCCATGCCCTTCTCCAGGGGATCTTCTCAATCCAGGGATCAAACCCAGGTCTCCTGCCTTACAGGCAGATTTTACCATCTGAACCACAAGGATGTGTTTATCCCCAGGTGCTGTAAACTGAAGGAGGCCCATATTTTTGGCCAAAAGGTTGGCAAGAGGCTTAGGCCTCCAAGTTCTAAGGGAAGTACTGAAAAAAATATTGTAGGAAATGATATATTTGTTGTAAATATTACCGAGCATCCATATGCCCTCTTTGTCATTCTAACATGTAACTTGAAGTTCAACCTTGGAGAAAACAATTTATGAAAAAGTTGACAATTTTGTAAACAAAAAAGAAAGATACAAAGGACTTGACTTTTAAATAATGAAGTTGGACTTATGAGTGAATCCATGTGAAGCCAACACTAGCTCTGGATTTCCACCTCCCTATTTACTCTGAGTAAGACCTGGGTGGTACACAGTTATCTAATTGATAATACCATGGATTTGAAGAAGGATAACATTAGGGGCAAGGAAACCCCCTTGCTATTATTTGGATTAAGTGTTTGGACTACATGATGAAAACTATGATACTGGAGAAATTAAATTAAACCTAATATATTGTTAAAAACTTGATACCTCAATCCATAATCTGTTACAGGATTACTCACCCTAGAGCTCCTACATGGACTATATAGCCTGTTGGAGTGTCAGTATCAGTACTATCCTTTGTGAAGTGAAGTGAAGAAGTTGCTCAGTCACGTCCAACTCTTTGCGACCCCGTGAACTGTAGCCTGCCAGGCTCCTCTGTCCATGGGATTCTCCAGGCAAGAATACTGGAGTGGGTTACCATTTCCTTCTCCAGGGGATCTTCCTAACCCAGGGATTGAACCCGGGTCTCCCGCATTGGAGGCAGACGCTTTAACCTCTGAGCCACCAGGGAAGCCCACTATCCTTTATATATAGGTATTTAATGATAAGCAGTCTTGCATTTTAAGGGACAAGGTCTAGAAAATGACATTTTCAGAGAACAAAACTATTAGACTGAACAAATAGTATAGCCACCTACCAGTGAAAACAATAGTACCTTTGTTTGTTGTCAGTCACTGTGTTAGACACGTCTGTCATTTTATCTAAATTCTTACTCTCTCAGGTCGTAAAGCAACATCTTTAACCCTTGAGTCTTGAGTCTCATGTCCCAGGACACAAAAGGCAATGCCATCTGTTAAAGTGAAAAGAGTACTGTCAGTGACTTCAGGACTGAGAAATTATGAGTGACTCAGCATCCACTGTAAGAATATCAAGAAGCCAACAAAGCATAACCAGTATGATAGCTCTCTCAGCAGGCATTATTCTCATTTTACAGGTGAGCAATCTGAAACTCACTGAGTTTGAGCAAGTTGCAAAAATCATGTGCCTTATAACTGAAATCACTCAAATTTCATCCCCAAACTGTTTGGTTTCTAAAAACTGTGGTGTTTCCATCATATTAAGTATATACTTTATATCATATTTTTATCACCAGACTCATAATACACAGCACACATCACTGGAGCACCTGTTGACAAGGGCATGAACTTATTTATTATCTATCTATTCTTTGCTTAATAGTTTCTACTCTGAAACAAATCTTGCTAGATCAGAAAAGAGCCAATGCAAACATCCAGTGCCTTCAAATTCAAACTTAAAATCTCATCTATTAAAATACAGATTTCCTGAATTACATAGAAATTAAGAGGTGAAGTAATTGAGCTCCATGTTATCTAAAATTTACCCTGAATACAAAATTTATCAGTTTTGGAAACTTTAGTAAAACTCTACTTCTGTGATTGTGTGTGTATATGTGAAGCAGAGAAACAGAGAAATAAAGAGACAGAGACGGGTTGATCTAAGCAAAGAGCTATTTTATGCACCAAACAGCTGTCATCCTGGCTATGCTTTATTGGCTTCTTGATATTCTTACAGTGGATGCTGAGTCATATTTTCTCAGTCCTGGAGTCACTGTCAGTACTCTTTTCACTTTAACAGATGACATTGCCTTTTGTGTCCTGTGACATGGGACTCAAGACTCAAAGGTTAAAGATGTTACTTTAGGACCTTAATCCACTACACACACCCCTAAGTTTCTCCAGATGCAGAAAGAGTTGTTTGGTCTCTGAGAACTTTCACATATGATTTTGTAGAAACAACCCCTCCAGAGATCACCCAGTTTTCTGCTCTTTGTCTAGAGCAAACATTTTTTTTGTAATGAAACAAATGTTAAATATTTTTGCTTTTACGAGCCAAATGTTCTCTGTCATGACTATCCAACTCTGCCATTATAATGTGAAAGCAGCCATACGTAATATGAATGGCATGGCTATATTCTAATAAAACTTTATTTACAAAAACAGGTGGCTGATGCAGTTGGTCCATGGGTTGTAGTTTGCTAACCCTTGATATAGGGTATCTCTATGTTATTTGTCTTCTTTTACCATAAGTATATTCAGTTTTGCACTATCTTGAATAAAATTTCGCTATATAAAAGAATCGGCAAATCATTCTGAAATAAAATATTTGGGAAAAATTATTCTGAAATATATGTATTATTTTGTTTACCAATTTTTCAAACAGAATTTCAAATCCTTATTGTCTATCTCAGCATATTTCTTCTCTATAGATGCACACACCCCAGTCTGATATTGATTTTCTCCTCAACAGTCTAGTTGTACAACCACCCCACAGTGATACAATGTTCATTTTATTCCTGTACCTCCTTTTTTTCTACAATCTCTACTTTCTGAAATTCTCACCTAGACATTACCTACCTAAATCATGGTCATATTTCAATGTGTAGAGCTAGAATGAACATGAATTTTTATTGTTTGCCTGAGTACTCTAATTGTTGGCAATATTTATCTAATTTAACTAATAACTTATGGCATTAATTGTCATGACCAATTATTCCCTCTGTGTGTGTGTATGTGTATGAGCGGGTGGATATGACTATGTGGGGGTGTGTTTTAATGCTGCTGTAGGATCTAGGTCGGAGAAGGCAATGGAACCCCACTCCAGTACTCTTGCCTGGAAAATCCCATGGATGGAGGAGCCTGGTAAGCTGCAGTCCATAGGGTCACAAAGAGTTGGACACAACTGAGCTACTTCACTTTCACGCATTGGAAAAGGAAGTGGCAACCCACTCCACTGTTCTTGCCTGGAGAACCCCAGGGATGGGAGAGCCTGGTGGGCTGCCGTCTATGGGGTCTCACAGGGTCAGACATGACTGAAGCAACTTAGCACCAACAGCAGCAGCAGGATCTGGATATTACTAGTTTGCATTCTAATAGGCAAGACAGTCATTTGAGTAGCTGTTGCCATGTATTTTGCTTGCATTAAGCAATATTATGTGTTATATTATTCCTTCTCATTAAAATTGTAATATAAATGAAGACAGAAAACTGTTCTATGTTTCATATATACCTCACACAATAACTAGATAAGCGGATGTGTCTTTATTTCCCGAACTCAAAAACAAAATAGTGAATTAAATCAAAAAGTGAAGTTTCTGTTTTAAATTACAAGTATTATAAAAATTTAATATAATTTGCCACATTTTCCAGCTTTTGTATTTGTAAGTGCACCATGGGTTTTACACCTGCAGGTTAATTCTTAATTTCCTTCTAAAGTTAGAGTTTCAGTTAAGAATAAACCATGTTTTGACCTGACATAAGGGAGCAAAGACACAGATTGAGTGAAAGGTCAGAAAGCTTAGGAGAGAAAAGATACTTGGGCTACTTGTAAACAGACTGCAGCTCTCTCTTTTAAACGTTTTATTGTCTAATAGGGGAAAAAAGCCTTTCTCCATGAAGCTACTGTTAATTCAGGGGAAAAAAGGAAGAAAGAGATAGGTAAAAAATGATATCAGAAAGCATTTTTCTTGATTTCTTTCTTCCATATACATGACAGATGTGTATTCAGGGAAATATATACAACCACAGGCCTGGTGTGTGTCATTTACAAAAGGATTCAGTATCTTTTCTTTAAACATCATTTACTTAATTGAGATATTAAAATTTTGATTCCTGAATCAAGTAACAAGATGTGTCAGAATTATGTATCGGTCACAAATGGCATAATTATAAGTCACTTGAATATTGTTAAAAAATATATTTCTCACCAGTCTTACAATTACTTACAAGCAAGCAATCTACCTAATTTTCTTTAACATAACTATGATGGCAGAGGCCCAGTATTTAATTTAGAACTAACTCCTATCAACTAATGGTTCAATTTGACACCTTGTTGCTATATACTAACAGGGATGAGATTTTGTAAAGGTTTTGGCAGAGATTCAGTCATCACAGCTGCTCTTGTATGATCACTGCTTGATAAAACAGTTTTTCCCACCTCTAAATACCCTATTTTCAAGTGTAATTTTGCTGTGAGAACTTCTTTTATCCTTTTTTACACATAAATCCTTCCCCTTAGGAAATTCTCTAACATTGGCTACTAACTGCTATTACTCACAACTATTACTCATCTGTGATATCACTGTAAAATAAATCACCAGAAACCATCCAATCAAATACCACAGGGAGGGTAGTATTTTATTGTTAGAAGATTGGGGTAGAGGAGATTCTAGGCAAAAGAAACAACACATATCATGAGTATATCATAAAATTATTAAACTGCTAAAGACATTACACTCATATCTTTATAGCATTTTTTTATTCTTATAGACAAGGTGAAGATATTGGGAGATATCCAGATTCCGATTCCCAATTGCAGATATTGAGAATATTTAGAAAGCACTACACATAGACTAGATCCTAAGGTCCTGCGTGAAAGCATGAACAAAATGAGTTTATTTTGGCATCGTACTTAAGGACATTAGAATAAATTTTAGCTCTAAGTTTCTCATTATACAACTAGCTTAAATACAGCTTTTTGTTAATATAATATTGATATGTAGCTATTTTGATTGGTATTTTTTGGATTGTGATTATGTAAACTCTAAACTTCAGGAAAACTCTGGGCTTTGAAATGTACATGATTAAATTTTGTATTCTGAGCCTACTAAGTTCACCTCTGAATGATATGCCAAAGTGCTCATAACCAGTATATTATAATAGACTTGCAAATATGGCACTAACACCAAAATTTCTCATTTGATCCATTATATCTTGTTTGCCTTGGACTACACTAATTTTGAGTCTTAATTAGCTCTGTCTCTTCTGCTCAGGCAATCTTACTGGCATATCAGTTGTCTTCCTTGTAGTCTTTCAACTTTTCATTTTGTTCGCTCAAATTTGAATGATGTCTAATTTAACTTGTCCTTGGTATCCATTGGCTGTTAAACTGAGAGCAAATATCACTTGACACAGAATCACTACCAGCAGCTATCACAGAAGTCTATGTCTGCTGCTGCGGCTGCGGCTGCTGCTAAGTTGCTTCAGTCGTGTCCGACTCTGTGCAACCCCATAGACAGCAGCCCACCAGGCTCTGCTGTCCCTGGGATTCTTCAGGCAAGAACACTGGAGTGGGTTGCCATTTCCTTCTCCAATGCATGAAAGTGAAAAGTGAAAATGAAGTCGTTCAGTCGTGTCTGATTCTTTGTGACCCCATGGACTGCAGCCTACCAGGCTCCTCCATCCATGTGAAGTCTATGTCAGAACCCAACAAATGTGTGGTTTTGAGATGTAATATTATTAATTGTACAATAGCACATAATTAAGAGTCAATTTAGATGGTGCATAATTTTTTAAAAGTGTGCCTTCAATGGCAGAATCATTCTATGTTGCCTTCCCTGTAATATTTTCCTTCCCTACTGATTCAATTTATATACTTAATTAAACAAACATGTGTCCCAACTTTGATCCCTTTTATAGTTGGATATCTATAAACAATTTTATATATAGTGCTGCTAAAGAATACCTTTGTTTCCTTATTGATTATATCAAAGTCCAAACATAAAGGATTTTGAACAGAGCTGGCTTCATAAGTATGACTCCATACACTTACACAGGGTCTTATACTGAGAAGTATACACACTTCGTATGGTTATCTACCTCTTTGTCTTTAAATTCTTAAGAATTTTGAAACAATTTAAGTTTTACTACACTTGACAAATTATCAGCCAGCCTTCTTTTGAAATTTGGCAAAGGTGGTAGTAAATCTAGCCATAGGTGATTTTTGATATTTATTAGATGAGAACTCCCAGGATACAGGAAAAGCTTTAATTCGAAAGATATTGTGCGGACTACTTGGCTGGCACTATTGTTCTAGAAGTTAGTGCAACAAATGGACAAAAATCTGTTCATTATAAAATTTATGTACCAGGAAGAGAAACAGATAATAAATAAACAGAAAGGCTACTACATTGTATGCCAGATTTAAGAACTAGAGAAGAAATTAAGGTATTATAAGAGGAATGAAGAAAAAGAGAGACAGACAGGCAGATATTATCACCAGGACAGAGATGTGATGAAATTTAGCATCATCTCTCTTTTTACTGAAATTGTCTGTGTCTTAGGAAAAACTGCATAACTGAGGTTATTGATATTTCTCCTGGCAGTCTTGATTCCAGCTTGTGCTTCTTCCAGCCCAGTGTTTCTCATGATGTATTCTGCATAGAAGTTAAATAAGCAGGGTGACAGTATACAGCCTTGACATACTTCTTTTTCTATTTGGAACCAGTCTGTTGTTCCATGTCCAGTTCTAACTGTTGCCTCTGAGCTTCATATAGGTTTCTCAAGGGGCAGGTCAGGTGGTCTGGTATTCCCATCTCTTGAAGAATTTTCCACAGTTTATTGTGATCCATACAGTCAAAGGTTTTGGCATAGACAATAAAGCAGAAATAGATGTTTTTCTGGAACTCTCTTGTTTTTTCCATGATCCAGCAGATGTTGGCAATTTGATCTCTGGTTCCTCTGCCTTTTCTAAAACCAGCTTGAACATCTGGAATTTCATGGTTCATGTATTGCTGAAGCCTGGCTTGGAGAATTTTGAGCATTACTTCACTAGTGTGTAAGAGGAGGCCTGGCATGCTGCAATTCACGGGGTAGCAAAGTGTTGGACACGACTGAGCAACTGAACTGAGCTGAACTGAACTAGGAAAAAAATCTCCTCTCTGACCTTTTAATATGAAAAAGGGTTGTGTTAGTCTGTTATTAGGTGAGAAAACAGAATTGGTAGAAAGTTTTCCTGAGAAGTTATTGAAATCAAATTTGTGATTGATTAAAATCTGTCTCTGGCTCAGAACAAGTTCTTTATTGTGGCAAATGGTGGAGTGAAGGTGTCTATGATGAAAGTATTACCTTTAATTCTTCCAAATAAATTGTTTCTGTCCTAAGGTAAGCACACAACCAGAGATATGATGAGTCTGGGTATTTGTAAAGGGAACATGACATCTTTGCAAATATATTTGAAGATTGATAAGAACATGTGAAGGTTATAAAGCCAAGATGATCAATTTTCCAAACACTTAAAAAAATAATAAATACCAGAAAATTAGCCTCATGGTATTACACAGTCTATCTTGGAAGACATTTGATCTTGTCCAAAACATCCATTGAGACATTGGTCCATGATTTATTTATTAATATAAACATTTCACTTAATTAATTTTTATATTATTTTTTATTATATTTCATGATGAGTTTTGGATTTCACATTTATTCTTGTTCTTCTTCATCATTAAATTACTTTTTGGTAAATGAACAATTTCTCTCAAATGTATATAGACCTGATTATTAGCGTTATGTTTGTTACATGCTAACAGTCTCTCCAGAAAAACATCTATTTCTGCTTTCTTGACTATGCCAAAGCCTTTGTGTGGATCACAATAAACTGTGGAAAACTCTGAAAGAAGTGGGAATAACAGACCACTTGACCTGCCTCTTGAGAAACCTATATGCAGGTCAGGAAGCAACAGTTAGAACTGAACATGGAACAACAGACTGGCTCCAAATAGAAAAAGGAGTATGTCAAGGCTATATATTGTCACCCTGATTATTTAACTTATATGCAGAGTACATCATAAGAAACGCTGGGCTAGAAGAAGCACAAGGTGGAATCAAGATTGCCAGGAGAAATATCAGTAACTTCAGATATGCAGATGACATTATCCTTGTGGCAGAAAGTGAAGAGGAGCTAAAAAGCCTCTTGAGGAAAGTGAAAGAGGATAGTGAAAAAGTTGGCTTAAAGCTCAACATTCAGAAAATGAAGATCATGGCATCTGGTCCCATCATTTCATGGCAAATAGATGGGAAACAGTAGGAACAGTGTCAGACTTTATTTTGGGGAGATCCAAAATCACTGCAGATGGTGACTGCAGCCTTGAAATTAAAAGACGCTTACTCCTTGGAAGGAGAGTTATGACCAAATAGATAGCATATTTAAAAGCAGAGACATTATTTTCCCAACAAAGGTCCATCTAGTCACGGCTGCAGTTTTTCCTGTGGTCATGTATGGATGTGAGAGTTGGACTGTGAAGAAAGCTGAGCACCAAAGAATTGATGCTTTTGAACTGTGGTGTTGGAGAAGACTCTCAAGAGTTTCTTGGACTGCAAGGAGATCCAACCAGTCTATCCTAAAGGAGATCAGTCCTAGGTGTTCATTGGAAAGACTAATGATGAAGCTGAAACTCCAATTCTTGGGTCACCTCATGTGAAGAGTTGACTCATTGGAGAAGACCCTGATGCTAGGAGGGATTGGGGGCAGGATGAGAAGGGGACAACAGAGGATGAAATGGCTGGATGGCATCACCGACTCAATGAACATGAGTTTGGGTAAACTCCAGCAGTTGGTGATGGATCGGGAGGCCTGGCGTGATGCAATTCATGGGGTCACAAAGAGTCGTACACGACTCAGCGACTGAACTGAACTGAACTGAACAATCTTTATATTATGAATTTGATTTTGTTAGTATCATCATGAGGTTGATAACCTTTTCTTAGTGTGACCACCAAAAATCTTGATGATAACTTATACATGTTTTTTTCAGTTCATCTTTTTAGCACTTCATTAGATCTCCAAATTAAAAGATTTGGTGCTACCATCAGCTTTTGAAATTTTCTATGCCCAGCCTTCCACTGCATTGTTCATCCTGTGGTTGCTGTTCAGTTGCTGATGTGTGAACATTCCAAGTTTCTTGTGGAAATCATGGACCTTCTAGTTCTTTGCCTCTGTCATGCCTTTCAGGGACATATACTCTCTCCACATAATCTATTTGGTTATCTAATTTTTTTTTTTTTGCACTCTCCACAATGGAAAAGGAAATGGCAACCCACTCCAGTAATCTTGCCTAGAGAATTCCATGAACAGAGGAGCCTGGCAGACTACAGTCCATGGGGTTGCAAAGAGTCAGGCATGACTGAGCAACTATCACTCACTCACAATGTACTCAAAAGTTTCATTCACATCTTCCAAAAGCATATATGAGAGTCCAAGAACATGAATACATGCTTAGAGGTGTTACTTATCATATACTTTCATGTTAAAGCCAACAAAAATAATTTTTGCCACAGTGATTATGAAAAGTGAAATAAGGATTCTTTTACTTGTGCCTTTGGTTAAGAGTAGTTGAATCACACACATATTTGTAATCTCAAAATCCATCACACACAGTGAAAGATTATAATGTTGAAAAGTTTTTCCCATGCAAATGCAATATATATATATATATATGTATATATAATCTTTTCATCTGTCCATTATTATGCAAAATCAATACTACTGTGTAACTCAGTACTGTGCACTGTAAATATCTGAGTGAACAGTGTTGATGCCATCTTGAAGTTGCCATTACTGAGTAGTGTGGTCAGTTCAGTTCAGTTGCTCAGTCATGTCTGACTCTTAGTGACTCCAAGGACTGCAGCATGCCAGGCCTCCCTATCCATTACCAACTCTCAGAGCTTTCTCGGACTCATGTCCATTGCGTCAGTGATGCCATCCAACCATCTCATCGTCTGTCATCCATGTTTCCTCCTGCCTTCAGTCTTTCTNTGCAGTTTTTCCTGTGGTCATGTATGGATGTGAGAGTTGGACTGTGAAGAAAGCTGAGCACCAAAGAATTGATGCTTTTGAACTGTGGTGTTGGAGAAGACTCTCAAGAGTTTCTTGGACTGCAAGGAGATCCAACCAGTCTATCCTAAAGGAGATCAGTCCTAGGTGTTCATTGGAAAGACTAATGATGAAGCTGAAACTCCAATTCTTGGGTCACCTCATGTGAAGAGTTGACTCATTGGAGAAGACCCTGATGCTAGGAGGGATTGGGGGCAGGATGAGAAGGGGACAACAGAGGATGAAATGGCTGGATGGCATCACCGACTCAATGAACATGAGTTTGGGTAAACTCCAGCAGTTGGTGATGGATCGGGAGGCCTGGCGTGATGCAATTCATGGGGTCACAAAGAGTCGTACACGACTCAGCGACTGAACTGAACTGAACTGAACAATCTTTATATTATGAATTTGATTTTGTTAGTATCATCATGAGGTTGATAACCTTTTCTTAGTGTGACCACCAAAAATCTTGATGATAACTTATACATGTTTTTTTCAGTTCATCTTTTTAGCACTTCATTAGATCTCCAAATTAAAAGATTTGGTGCTACCATCAGCTTTTGAAATTTTCTATGCCCAGCCTTCCACTGCATTGTTCATCCTGTGGTTGCTGTTCAGTTGCTGATGTGTGAACATTCCAAGTTTCTTGTGGAAATCATGGACCTTCTAGTTCTTTGCCTCTGTCATGCCTTTCAGGGACATATACTCTCTCCACATAATCTATTTGGTTATCTAATTTTTTTTTTGCACTCTCCACAATGGAAAAGGAAATGGCAACCCACTCCAGTAATCTTGCCTAGAGAATTCCATGAACAGAGGAGCCTGGCAGACTACAGTCCATGGGGTTGCAAAGAGTCAGGCATGACTGAGCAACTATCACTCACTCACAATGTACTCAAAAGTTTCATTCACATCTTCCAAAAGCATATATGAGAGTCCAAGAACATGAATACATGCTTAGAGGTGTTACTTATCATATACTTTCATGTTAAAGCCAACAAAAATAATTTTTGCCACAGTGATTATGAAAAGTGAAATAAGGATTCTTTTACTTGTGCCTTTGGTTAAGAGTAGTTGAATCACACACATATTTGTAATCTCAAAATCCATCACACACAGTGAAAGATTATAATGTTGAAAAGTTTTTCCCATGCAAATGCAATATATATATATATATATGTATATATAATCTTTTCATCTGTCCATTATTATGCAAAATCAATACTACTGTGTAACTCAGTACTGTGCACTGTAAATATCTGAGTGAACAGTGTTGATGCCATCTTGAAGTTGCCATTACTGAGTAGTGTGGTCAGTTCAGTTCAGTTGCTCAGTCATGTCTGACTCTTAGTGACTCCAAGGACTGCAGCATGCCAGGCCTCCCTATCCATTACCAACTCTCAGAGCTTTCTCGGACTCATGTCCATTGCGTCAGTGATGCCATCCAACCATCTCATCGTCTGTCATCCATGTTTCCTCCTGCCTTCAGTCTTTCTCAGCATCAGGGTCTTTTCCAGTGAGTCAGTTCTTCTCATCAGGTGGCCAAAGTATTGGAGTTTCAGCTTCAGCATCAGTCCTTCCAGTGAATATTCAGGACTGATTTCCTTCCAACACCAACATGGTGCTGATATTTTCCTGTCATATCTTGAATGACTGGACTGTTACCATAATCCTGACTAGTTATACATCTGGCATTATAGGTTTTTCTCTTTACAGTGCTGGTACCTTTTACTTCTATTTTTGTTAAAGGAATGGAAATGGTAACAAAACCATTATAATGTAAGATTTTTTGTGAGTATACCTTTTCTGCCATTCATATTGACATTGCTAAGCAATAAAATGTGTGTGTGTGTGTGTGTGTTTTCTTTCGTAGACATCTGACCAGTGGTTTCTGATTTACTAGTAGGGGAAACCTTATTAACATCCTATTTGGCCAGGCTGACTCAGCCAGTTGGAGACCCCAGCTGAAGATTTGGTGGTTCATGTTGATTAGCAGGTAAGTGTGGGAGTCACACCCACTAAAGCCTCTGTATGCTTCTTGAAGTCTACCTCAGTTGTACTTCTGTAGGACATCAGTTCAAGGGAAAATCACCCATTAGCTCTGAGCAATAGAACAGTTGGTTGGGCATTAATTAGATGTGTGATATCACCCTATGGTCGATATCACAGGGACAAGTGAGATACTTTATAAAGTGTTCACATAAACTCATTTGCCACCTGTTTTACAGTGTCTTGACCAAGCTCCTGCTTACAAACTCCACTCTTATTTAATGACCAGCCTCATCCAACCAAATGCCCAATGATATATTAATGCATCATGCATCACAGGATCCCATCCTTGACTTGATATATTCTATGCACTTCTCCAATTGTAAGACCAACTGTAAGACTCTTCCTTGGTACCCATAATTAATATAACTCCCACTCTGTTGCAAGATTTGAACCCTCACCCATCTACCTAACTGCATGTGCCATTACTAGGTAGGCCACTGAGGCAAGAAGGGTTATTATAAATTGTCAATACAACCACAACATAGTTATTGGACCAATATAATATGATAATATTTATGTATTAGTCTCTTAAGCCAAAATATAAATAGATGTTTTGGGCACTTAGGAACCCAGGGACATTTTCTAAGCATGGGCGTTTTGACAGGACAAAATATCAAGGGACATTTGTTATGGAACAAATATGCTTATGGATGTTTTGATAGGATCAGATTTCAAGGACCTTTTGGCTTGGACCAAATATCTTAATGGACTCGCAGGAACAAATGTGTGCTAGTCCATATTTTATGATTTGTATATTGTACTTCTAAGTAACATATGTAATTTTCACTTGGACAGATGCAATATGTATATGCTAACTTAATATACAAGTCATAAAATTGGGCCTTGATGGGAGAACACAGATGTCATATATAACATTCTATCCATGATACCTTCAAATTATATAGCATCTGTACCATAATGACCTAAATTCTTCAGATATATAACAAATGGAATTTCATACCTTCCCACAATCCATGCAAATCATATATCACCACAGTTCTTTAATAGCACTTTATATAAACCCAGGAAACCAAATTAACTTTGATAAGTCAGTGGGTCAGCTGATAAACATGTGGCTCTTCAAAAGACTGAACCACCTTATTTATATCAAACATCTGTGTGTATCCAGTCTTAGCACTCTTAAGCTGATGTGTCTGCTCAGTCACTCAATCTTGTCTGATTCTTTGCCACTCCTTGTACTGTAGCCCACCAGTCTCTCTGTCCATGGAATTTTGAAGACAAGAATACTGGAGTGGGTTGCTATTTCCCACTCCAGGGGATCTTCCTAACCCAGGGATTGAAACTGCATCCCCTGCATCTCATACATTGGCAAGCAAATTCTTTACCTCTAAGCTAGCTGGGAAGTCCTCCTTAATATTTATAGGCAGAATTAAATTTAATAGAACTATATATCACCAGTGACTGGGTGAATTGTGTAAATTACTCTGTATATCACCAATCACTGGTTGAACTCAGTAAAGATAAAAATCTGTTCATATTAGCAGTGTCATCAAAAGTGGGAATCATTATTTAAATAGTGACATTATTCACCAAACACTATTGATTTTGGCTGGAGATTCTAGAATTATCACAGTGTATAAAGCAGATACAACCACCTCTATATACTCAGTTCAGTTCATGTCCGACTTTTTGCAACCTATGGACTGCAGCACACGAGGCTTTCCTGTCCATTACCAACTCCCGGAACTTGCTCAAACTCATGTCCATCAAGTCGGTGATGCCATCCAATCATGTCATCCTCTGTCATCCTCTGTTTCTCATGCCTTCAATCTTTCCCAGAATCAGGGTCTTTTCCAAAGACTCAGTTCTTTGCATCAGGTGGCCAAAGTATTGGAGTTTTAGCTTCAGCATCAGTCTTTCCAATGAATATTCAGGACTGATTTCCTTTAGGATGGACGGGTTTGATCTCCTTGCAGTCCAAGGGACTCTCAAGTCTTGTCCAACACCACAGTTCAAAAGCATCAATTCTTCAGCACTCAGATTTCTTTATAGTTCAACTCTCACATCCATACATGCCTATTGGAAAAAACCATAACTTTGACTAGATGTACCTTTGTTGGTAAAGTAATGCCTCTGCTATTTAATGTGCTTTCTAGGTTGGTCATAGCTTTTCTCCCAAGGAGCAACCATTTTTTAATTTCATGGCTACAGTCACCATCTGCAGTGATTTTGGAGCCCCCCAAAATAAAGTCTCTCCCTATTTCCCTTAAATTTCCCCATTTATGGGGACCAGATGCCATGATCCTAGTTTTCTGAATGTTGAATTTTATGCCAACTTTTCACTCTCCTCTTTCACTTTCATCAAGAGGCACTTTAGTTCTTCTTCAATTTCTGCCATACAGGTGATGTCATCTGCATATCTGAGGTTATTGATATTTCTCCCGGCAATCTTGATTCCAGCTTGAGTTCATCCAGCCTGGCATTTTGGATGGTGTACTCTGTCTATAAGTTAAATAGCAGGGTGACAATATACAACCTTGTACAACAATATACAACATATAGAATATACAACCTCTATGCACTACCAAGTTTTAAAATATACTACCAAGTTTTAAAATGTGGATTATATATCTTCATCTGTGCATTTAATTTTGTTTACTTTTCCTAGATCACTCTCCATTTCTTTTTTGCCTTGTATTAAAAAATGTATTTTTTATTTTAAAATCTTTATTATGCTTTAAATTATTTTAACATCTTTCAATAGGATTTGAAGTAAAGTACATCAATTTGCATTTTTCTTTATTCTAGATAAGTTATGCTCCTGTTAGATAAGTAGTTTCCGAGATGTGCTTTTCCTACCATCTGTTCCAGTAACTGGGGGGGAAATGTTTAATGGCTAATGATGTACATGTGCTAGTATCTCTCTAAGATACTCTATCATTTTGATGGGCTCGGTGGTGCTTACATAATCATCTAGCAAATGAAATTTAATTTTGAAATCTAAGAGTGATAGGGACAAAATCTGCAAAGCTTGAAGAAATATTTTGGGCTTGAATTGCACACATTATTCTAAATTATCTCTTTATTTTCTAAAAATTTCATTTGATACCAGTTTTATAATCTAGTAGACTAAAATTATCTTCTTGAAAAGAGAGTTATGCTAATGCGTTTGTAGGTCATATATTATGTTCAGGGTATTTGAGCAACTTCTGTAAGTCTATAACACCTCTTGTGGAAGAAATCAGAACATATTATATATGTTGTTTACATTGCAGTCCTCAAACATTTTGAGCCCCTAAACCAATAAAAATGTTGGATAGTTTATTATTGCCATTAGGAATGTAGAATAATTTTTATTAAAAATTGGATCATCTAGTTAAAATGAATATTCCAAGGTAAATTTAAAAAATAAGATTTCACATTCATATAATTAGTAACACCAATTTAAAACTATAAATACGAAGGATAAAATACTATTTTTCTTTGTTTTTGGTCTATATGTTTAAAAATTTAAAATGATATTAACAAACAAATACCTAATAATATTGTTGTTCAGTTACTCAGTTATGTCCCGACTTTATGCAGCCCCATGGACTGCAGCACGTCAGGCTTCCCTGTCTTCCACTATCTCTCTTGAGTTTTCTGAAACTCATGTCCATTGAGTCAATGATGCCATCCAACCATCTCATCCTCCATCTCCCCCTTCTCCTCCTGCCTTCAATTTTTCCCAGCATCAAGGTCTTTCCCTGTGAATCAGCTCTTTGCATCAGGTGGCCAGACTATTGGAGCTTCAGCTTCAGCATCAGTCCTTCCAATGAATACTCAGGGTTGTGTCCAAGGGACTCTCAAGAGTCTCCTGCAAAACTTGAACACCACAATTCAAAAGCATTAACTTTTTTGTGCTCAGACTTCTTTATGGTCCAACTCTCACATCCATACATGACTACTGGGAAAACCATAGCTTTGACCATATGGACTTTTGTCTGCAAAGTAATGTCTCTGCTTTTTAATACACTGTTTAGGTTGACCATAGCTAATTTTCCAAGGAACAAGTGTCTATTAATTTCATGGCTGCATTCATTGTCCACATTGATTTTGGAGCCCAAGAAAATGAAAATGAAATATGACACTTTTTCCACATTTTCCCCATCTTTTGCTATGAACACATAGGACTAGATGCCATGAAGCTTCGTTCTTTGAAAGTTGAGTTTTAAGCCAATTTTTCTACTCTCCTCTTACACTTTCATTAAAAGGCTCTTTAGTTTCTCTTCACTTTCTGTCATTAAAGTGGTATCATCTGCATATCTGCTGCTGATGCTGCTAAGTCGCTTCAGTCATGTCCAACTCTGTGCAACCCCACAGACAGCAGCCCATCAGGCTCCCCCGTCCCTGGGATTCTCCAGGCAAGAACACTGGACTGGGCTGCCATTTCCTTCTCCAATGCATGAAAGTGGAAAGTGAATGAGAAGTCGCTCAGTCATGTCCAACTCTTCACGATCCCATGGACTGCAGCCTACCAGGCTCCTACATCCATGGGATTTTCCAGGCAAGAGAACTGGAGTGGTGTGCCATTGCCTTCTCCACTGCATATCTGAGGTTATTGATATTTCTCCTGGCAAACTTAATTACAGCTTGTGCTTCATCCAGCTTGGCATTTTGCATGATGTACTCTGCATATAAGTTAGATAAACAAGGTGACAATATACAGCCTTGATGTACTCCTTTCCCAGTTTTGAACCAGTCTATGGCTTCATGTCCAGTTCTAACCATTGCTTCTTGTCTTGCATACAGGTTTCTTAGGAAGCAGGTAATGTGGCCTGGAATTCTTGTCTCTTAAAGAATCTTCCAGTTTTTTGTGATCCACACAGTCAAAATCTTTAGCATAGCCAATGAAGCAGAAGTATATTTTATTTATTATTATTATTTTTTAGAATGTCCTTGCTTTTTCTATGATCCAGAGAATGTTGGCACTTTGATCTCTGGTTCCTCTGCCTTTTCTAAATCCAGCTTGAGCATCTGGAAGTTCTCAATTCACATACTGCTGAAATTTTACTTGAAGGATTTTTAGCATAATTTTGCTGACATGTGAAATGAGTGCAGTTGTACAGTATTTTGAACTTTCTTTGGCATTGCTTTTCGTTGGGATTGGAGTGAAAAGTGACCTTTTCCAGTCCTGTGGCCACTGCTGAGTTTACAAATTTGCTGGCATAATGAGTGCAGTACTTTAACAACATCATCTTTTAGGATTTGAACTAGTTCTGCTGAAATTCCATTACCTCTACTAGCTTTGTTCATAGTAATGCTTCCTAAGGCCCATTTGACTTAGCACTCTAGGATATCTGGCTCTAGGTGACTGACTGCACCATCGTGGTTTTCTGAGTCATTAAGAGCTTTTTTGCACATTCTTCTGTGTATTCTTGTCACTTTTTCTTAATCTCTTCTGCTTTTGTAATATTCTTGCCATTTTTGCCCTTTATTGTGCCTATCCTTACATGAAATGTTCCCAGTAAAATGGGAGAGAGAAAATGATAAAATATTTGCAACATTTATGAAGTCATTGAAAATATAACTTTTCCGGTCCAGGTATCCCATAACTTAGACATCAACAGCCTGCCTATTCCATCCATATTTGAAAGAAAAGTTAGGAACCAGGTCCATGGTGGAAACACTTAAGGGTAGCTGGCTTTCCCCATAGCTTTCATTAGGAAAGTGACTCTCCTACAATAGGGAAGCCAGGGCTGCTGACTGAAATTCTAATGCCCATAAATGTGATTGTTGCTTTCCATCAAAGCGTGGAAAATTTTCAGAACATGCTTATGACAAATTGTGAACCTGCTGTTTCTCGAACTGCTTTCAGTTGAGTTCAGTTCAGTCGTTCAATCATGTCAGACTCTTTGAGATCCCATGAACCGCATCACACCAGGCCTCCCTGTCCATCACCAAACCCCGGGCTCTATCCAAACCCATGCCAATCGAGTCGATGATGCCATCCAGGCATCTCATCCTCTGTCATTTCCTTCTCTTCCTGCCCTCAATATTTCCCAGCATTAGGGTCGTTTCCAGTGAGTCAGTTCTTCGCATCAGGTGGCCAAAGTATTAGAGTTTCAGCTTCAACATCAGTCCTTCCAATGAACACCCAGAACTGACCTCCTTTAGGGTGGACTGTTTGGATCTTCTTGCAGTCCAAGAGACTCTCAAGAGTCTTCTCCAACACCACAGTTCAGAAGCATCAATTCTTCGGCACTCAGCTCTCTTCACCGTCCAACTCTCACATCCATACATGACCACTGGAAAAACCATAGCCTTGACTAGATGGACCTTTGTTGGCAAAGTAATGTCTCTGCTTTTCAATATGCTATCTAGATTGGTCATTACTTTCCTTCCAAAGAGTAAGCGTCTTTTAATTTCCTGGCTGCAGTCACCATCTGCAGTGATTTTGGAGCCCCTAAAAGTATTTCTGACACTGTTTCCACTGTTTCCCCATCTATTTCCCATGAAGTGATGGGACCAGATGCCATGATCTTCATTTTCTGAATCTTGAGCTTTAAGCCAAGTTTTTTTCACTCTCCTCCTTCACTTTCACCAGGAGGCTTTTTAGTTCCTCTTCGCTTTCTGCCATAAGGGTGGTGTCATCTGCATATCTGAGGTTATTGATATTTCTCCCAACAATCTTGACTCCAGCTTGTGCTTCTTCCAGCCCAGCCTTTCTCATTATGTATTCTGCATATAAGTTAAAAAGCAGGGTGACAATATATAGCCTTGTCGTACTCCTTTTCCTATTTGGAACCAGTCTGTTGTTCTATGTCCAGTTATAATTGTTTCTTCATGACCAGCATACAGGTTTCTCAAGAGGCAGGTGCGGTGGTCTGGTATTCCCATCTCTTTCAAGCAGAAATAGATGTCTTTCTGGAACTCTTTTGCTTTTTCAATGATACAGCAGATGTTGGCAATTTGATCTGTGGTTCCTCTGCCTTTTCTAAAACCAGCTTGAACATCTGGATGTTCATGGTACACATATTGCTGAAGCCTGGCTTGAAGAATTTTGAGCATTACTTTACTAGTGCGTGAGATGAGTGCAACTGTGTGGTAGTTCAAGCATTCTTTAGCATTGCCTTTCTTTAGGATTGGAATGAAAACTGAACTTTTCCAGTCCTGTGGCGACTGCTGAGTTTTCCAAATTTGTTGGCATATTGAGTGCAGCACTTTCAAAGCATCATCTTTCAGGATTTGAAATAACTCAACTGGGATTCCATCACCTCCACTAACTTTGTTCGTAGTGATGCTTTCTAAGGCCCACTTGACTTCACATTCCAGG
>SJYW01018646.1:17382-42542 GCA_006410735.1 Raphicerus campestris | reverse complement strand
AACTCGAGAGGACCCCACCACAATGCGAGAAAACCAGAAGCTTCTCCCTTGCAGGTGGAGTGAGGCCTTTGTCCGCTGTGGCATCGCGGGGAACATCACACGTTTCCTCTTGGAACTGTAAATGCTCCTTCACACCCTTTCTGTGACACAGGAAGTTCTCCGCCCCACACGTCCCCACTCGAGAGGAACCCCGAGGGTCCTGCTGCGACTCAAGNGGAACATCACACGTTTCCTCTTGGAACTGTAAATGCTCCTTCACACCCTTTCTGTGACACAGGAAGTTCTCCGCCCCACACGTCCCCACTCGAGAGGAACCCCGAGGGTCCTGCTGCGACTCAAGAGGAGCTCTATTTTCCCATGCTCAGCTCCAGATGAGGGGCCCTTTCCCTGCTCCATCGGGAAAGGGTTCCCGGCTCGCCCCTCGCATATCAAGAGGAGGTGCTCGCACCTGGAGAGTAGGGAGGAGTCTCACAGTTTGGGCCACCTTTCCCCAAGACCCCCAAATGCCTCGTCCACTCCAAATGAACCTGACTGCTCTGCACTGCCTCGACAGTCACTCCGAGACTCGACCTCGGCACACTTGCACGTGTGACAGCCCTGGGGTACCTCGAGGGCAAGCCAATGATCCCTGTATCCGCTCGATAGGGATCCGGACACTGTTGCTTCAGTGTGGGAGGAAAGTGGCTGAGCAAGTCTCCAGTCGAGACGAAGCCTGACTCCACTGTGGGGGCTCCAGGGGAACCCCAAGACCTAATTCAGCATGGGCGAGGCAAGCACAGGCTCTGGCTTCAGCACCAGATGAGGACTGAAGACCTGACGACGACTGGGGGAGGAATCCCCAGAGGCTCCTCGAAACTCCCACTGAGAATGGCGTCTCCTGAGGATACAGCGGCTGGTCACTGGGGTCCTCGTCACAACTTGAGAGGACCCCGCCGCAACTGGAGAAATACGGTAAGCTACACCCCTGCAGGGAGGGTGAGTCCCTTGTCCATGGCGGCATCTCAGGTGAAATCACCCCTTCCCTCTTGGACTTCGAAATGCTTCTTCATACGCTTGTTGTGACCTAAGAAGTTCCCCTCCCCAACCGTCCCCACTCGAGAGGAACCCCAAGGGTCCTGTGGTGACTCAAGAGGAACCCCGTTTCCCCTGCTGAGCTCCAGATGAGGGGTCCTTCCCTAATTCGTCAAAAAGGTTTTGCGGTGTTCCCCTCTCATCCCAAGTGGTGGCCTCGCATCAGGAGAGTTGGGAGGAGCCTCAGGTGTCTGACCAACACTTCCCAAGGTCCCCAAATACCTCGTCCACTCCACATGAACCTGACTGCCCTGCAATGTTTCGACTGTTACTCCGAGGCTCGACTCCCGACACACTGGTGCATGAGACAGCCCTGGGGTACCTCGATGGCAAGCCACAGATTGCTGTGTCCCCTTGATGGGGAGCCGGTCACTGCTGCTGCATCTGGGAAAGAGGCCGTGCAAGACTCCAGGTAAGCCGAGGCCTGACTCCCCTATGGGGGCTCCAGAGTATCCTCAAGGCCTATGAAAGCATGAGAGAGGAAATCTCAAGCTCCGACCTCAGCACCAGACCAGGACTGAGTACCCGGCAACTACAGGGGAGGAATCCCCAGAGGCCCTCTCAACTCGCACTGAGAATGGCCTCTCCTGAGGATACAGGGGCAGGTCCCCGGGGTCCCCATCGTCACTCGAGAGGACCCCAACAAAACTCGAAAAAAAAGAGAAGCTTCTCCAGTGCTGACGTGGTGTGGCCCTTGTCTGCGGCGGCATCTCAGGGGAATTCACCCGGTCCCTCATGGACTTCCAAATGCTAGTTCACACTCTTGCTGTGACTCAAGAAATTCCCCGCCCCACCGTCCCCACTCGAGAGGAACCCCAAGGGTCCCGCCAAAACCCAAGAGGGTCCTTGTTTTTCCTTCTGGGCTCCGGATGAGGGGTACTTTCCCTGCTCCATAGGGAAAGGTTTCGCGGTATTCCCCTCACATCCCACAAGNGCCCTCCCTAGAGAGGAACCTCGAGGGTCCCGCCAAGACTCAAGAGGAGCCCCGTTTTCCCCTGCTGAGCTCCAGGTGAGGGGCGTTTTCCATGCTCCATCGGGAATAGATTCGCGGTGTTCCCCTCGCATCCCAAGAGGAGGTGCTCACACCTGGAGAGTCGGGAGGTGTCTCACAGATTGCGCCACCATACTCCAAGACCCCCAAATGCCTTGTCCACTCTAGATGAACCTGACTTCCCTGCACTGCCTCGACTGCAACCCCAAGGCTCCACTCTGGCACACTTGCATGTGTGACAGCCCTGGTGTACCTCGATGGCAAGCAATAAATCCCTGTATACACTCGACAGGGACCCTGACACTGTTGCTGCAGTTGGGGAAGAAAGAGGCCCTGCAAGTCTCCAGGCAAGACGAGGCCTGACTCCCCTGTGGGGGCTCCAGAGTACCATCAGTCCTATAAAACCATGAGCGAAGAAATCTCAGGCTCCAACCTCAGCACCAGACGAGGACTGAGGATGAGGTGATGACTGTGGAGGAATACCCAGAGACGCCTCGCAACTCGCACTGAGACTGGGCTCTCCTGAGAATACAGGGGCGGGTCCCTGGGGTCCCCATCGTAACTCGAGAGCACCCTGCCGCAACTCGAGAAAAACCAGAATCTTCTCCCCTTCAGGCGTGGTGTGGCCCTTATCCGCGGTGGCGTATCCCTGTGTCTGCTCAAAGGGCTGCTGGACACTTCTGCTGACAATGGGGAGGAAAGCGGCTGTGTACGTCTCCAGGCGAGACAAGGACTGACTCCCCTGTGGTAGCTCCAGGGGAAACCCAGACCTACGACAGCATGGGCGAGGCAAGCTCAGGCTGTGGCCTCAGCACCAGACGAGGCCTGGGGACCCGGCGACGACTGGGGAAGAATACCCAGTGGCAACTCTTAGGGAGACTGGCCTCTCCTGATGCCACAGCCGTGTGTCCCTTGGGTCCCGGTCGTAACTCAAGAGGACCCCGCCACAACTTGAGAAAAACCAGAAGCTTCTCCCTTGCAGCCGGAGTGAGTCTCTTGTTCACTGTAGCATCCCAGGGGAAATCACCCATTCCCTCTTGGACCTTGAAATGCTCCTTTACACCATTGCTGTGACCCAAGAAGTTCCCCGCCAAACACGTCCCAACTCGAGAGGACTGCCGAGGGTCCCGTCGCACCTCAAGAGGAGCTCCATTTTCACATGCTCAACTCCAGATGACGGGTCTTTCCCTCCTCCATCGGGAAAGGGTCCTGGCCCTTTCCCTCGCATCCCAAGAGGAGGCCCTCACACCAGGCGAGTCCAGAAGAGCCTCATGTGTCTGGTCACCTTTCCCCAAGAACCCCAAATGCCTCGTCCACTCCAGATGAACCTGACTGCCCTGTACTACCTCGACTGCTTCCCTGAGGCTCGACTGCCGACACCCTGGCACCTGTGATTGCCCTGGGGTACCTCGAGGGCAAGCCACAGATCCCTTTGTCCATTCGACAGTGAGCTGCACACGGGTGCTCCAACCTGGAGTAAGCGGGCCTGCACGTCTATGGGCAAGACGAGGTCTGACTCCCCTGAGGGGGCTCCAGGGGAACCCTAAGACTTACATAGGCACAGGTGAGGAAAGCTCAGGCTCCAGCCTCAGCACCAGAATGGGACTGAGGACTTGACACCACTGGGGAAGAATGCCCAGATGTGCCTGGCCCCTCGCACGGAGACTGACCTCTCCTGGGGCCACAGGGGTGGGTCCCAGGGGCACTGTCGTAACTTGAGAGGACCTCTCTGCAACTCGAAAAAACCAGACACTTCTCTGCAGTAGGGGAGAGGCCCTTGGCCGATGAGACATCTCGGGGATTTCACCCCTTCCCTGTTAGACCACGAAAGGCCCCTTCACATCCTTGCTCTGACCCAAGAAGTTCCCCGCCCCACCCATCCCCATTTGAGAGGAACCCCGAGGGTCCTGGCAAGACTTAAGTGGAGCCCCGTTTTCCCCTGCTAAGCTCAAGATGAGAGCCCCTTTCCCTGCTCTGATGGGAAAGGTTTCACGGTGTTCCCCTCACATGTCAAGAGGAGGTTCTCCCACCTGGAGAGTCGGTAGAAGTCTCACTGCTTGGGCCACCATTCGCCAAGACCCCCAAATGCCTCGTCCAATCCAGATGAACCTAACTGCCCTGCACTGCCTCGACTGTCACCCCGAGGCTCGACTGTGGCACACTGGCACGTGTGATAGCCCCGGGGTAGCTCGAGCACAAGCCACTGATCCCTGTATCCGCTTGACAGGGACCTGGACACTGTTCCTGCAGTTGGTGAGGAAAGTAGCCGTGCAGGTCTCCAGTGGAGATGAGGCATGACTCCACTGTGGGGGCTCCAGGGGAACCCCGAGACCTATGTCAGCATGGGCGAGGCAAGCACAGGCTCTGGCCTCAGCCCCAGACTAGAACTGAAGACCTGGTGACGTCTGGGGAGGAATCTCCGGAGGCGCCTCACAACTCGCCCTGAGAATGGCCTCTCCTGAGGATACAGCAGCAGGTACCTGGGGTTCCCGTCGTAACTTGAGAGGACCCTGCCACAACTCGAGAAATATGGGAAACTACTCCCCTGCAGGGAGGGTGAATCCCTTGTCCACGGCGGCATCTCAGGTGAAATCACCCCTTCCATCTTGAACCTCGAAAGGCTCCTTCATACCCTTGTTGTGACCTAGGAAGTTCCCTGCCCCACCCGTCCCCACTCGAGAGGAACCCTGAGGGTCCTGCCAAGACTCAAGTGGAGCCCCTTTTTCCCCTGCTAAGCTCAAGATGAGGGCCCCTTTCCCTGCTCCCAAGGGAAAGGTTTCATGGTGTTCCCCTCACACGTCAAGAGGAGGTTCTTCCACCTGGAGAGTTGGTAGGAGTCTCACTGCTTGGGTCACCATTCGCCAAGACCCCCAAATGCCTCGTCCAATCTAGATGAACCTGACTGCCCTGCACTGCCTCGACTGTCACCCTGAGGCTCGACTCTGGCACACTGGCATGTGTGATAGCCCTGGGGTACCTCGAGGAGAAGCCACTGATCCCTGTATCCACTCAACAGGGACCTGGACACTGTTCCTACAGTTGGGGAGGAAAGTGGCCGTGCAGGTCTCCAGTGGAGACGGGGCATGACTCCACTGTGGGGGCTCCAGGGGAACCCCGAGACCTATGTCAGCATGGGCGAGGCAAGCACAGGCTCAGGCCTCAGCACCAGACGAGGAATGAAGACCTGGCGACGTCTGGGGAGGAATCCCCAGAGGCACCTAGCAACTCACACTGAGAATGGCCTCTCCTGAGGATACAGTGGCAGGTCCCTGGTGTTCCCGTCATAACTAGAGAGGACACCGCCACAACTCGAGAAATGCAGGAAACTACTCCCCTGCTGGGAGGGTGAATCCCTTGTCCATGGCGGCATCTCAGGTGAAATCACCCCTTCCCTCTTTGACCTCGAAAGTCTCCTTCATACCCATGTTGTGACCTAGGAAGTTCCCCGCCCCAACTGTCCCCACTCGAGAGGAACCCCAAGGGTCCTGTCGCGACTCAAGAGGAACCCCATTTTCCTCTGCTGAGCTCCAGATGAGGGGCCCTTCCCTGATTCGTCAGATAGGTTTTGCGGTGTTCCACTCTCATTCCAAGGGGTGGCCTCGCATCAGGAGAGTTGGGAGGAGCCTCAAGTGTCTGACCACCACTCCCCAAGATCCCCAAATGCCTCGTCCATTCCAGATGAATCTGAATGCCCTGCACTGTTTCGACTGTTACCCTGAGGCTCGACTCCCGAAACACTGGTGCATGAGACAGCCCTGGGGTACCTCGATGGCAAGCCACAGATCGCTATGTCCCCTTGATGGGGAGCCGGTCACTGCCCCTGCAGTTGTGGAAGAAAGAGGCCGTGCAAGTCTCCAGGCGAGACGAGGACTTACTCCCCTATGGGGGGTCTGGAGTATCCTCATGGCCTATGAAAGAATGAGCGAGGAAATCTCAGGCTCCGACCTCAGCACCAGATGAGGACTGAGTACCCAGCGACGACTGGGGAGAAATCCCCAAAGGCCCCTAGCAACTCGCACCGAGAATGGCCTCTCCTGAGGATACAGGGGCGGGTCCCTGGAGTCCCAGTCGTCACTCGAGAGGACCCCAAAAAACTCGAAAAAAACTGGAAGTTTCTCCACTGCAGACGTGGTGTGGCCCTTGTCCACGTCGGCATCTCAGGGGTATTCACCCGGTCCCTCGTGAACTTCAAAAGACTCCTTCACACCCTTGCTGTGACTCAAGAAATTCCCCGCCCCACCCGTCCCCACTTGAGAGGAGACTTGAGTGTCCCGCCAAGACTCAAGAGGAGCCGCGTTTTCCCCTGCTGAGCTCCAGATGAGGGCCTTTTCCCTGCTACGTTGGGAATGGATTCACGGTGTTCCCCTCTCATCCCAAGAAGAGGTGCTCACAATTGGAGAGTCGGGAGGAGTCTCACAGATTGGGCCACCATACTCCAAGACCTCCAAATGCCTTGTCCACTCTAGATGAACCTGAATGCCCTGCACTGCCTCGACTGTAACCCCGAGGCTCGACCCCGGCACAGTTGCATTTGTGACAGCCCGGCTGTACCTCGAGGGCAAGCAATAGATCCCTGTATATACTCAACAGGGAACCTGACACTGTTGCTGCAGGTGGGGAAGAAAGAGGCCCTGCAAGTCTCCAGGCAAGACGAGGCCGAACTCCCCTGTGGGTGCTCCAGAGTAATCTCAAGGCCTATGAAACCATGAGCGAGGAAATCTGAGGCTCCGACCTCAGCACCAGACGAGGACTGAGGACCCGGCAACGACTGGGGAGGAATCCCCAGAGACACCTCGCAACTCGCACTGAGACTGGCCTCTCCTGAGAATACAGGGGCGGGTCCCTGGGGTCCCCGTCGTAACTCGAGAGGACCCCACCGCAGCTCGAGAAAAACTGGAAGCTTCTCCCCTACAGGAGTGGTGTGGCCCTTATCCGCGGAGGCGTATCCCTGTGTCTGCCCGAAGGGGTGCTTGACACTTCTGCTGCAGATGGGGAGGAAAGCAGCCGTGTAAGTCTCCAGGCGAGACAAGGCCTGACTCCCCTGTGGGAGCTCCAGGGAAACCCCAAGCCCTAGGTCAGCATGGGCGACGCAAGCTCAGGCTGTGGCCTCAGCACAAGACAAGGCCTGGGCACCCGAAGACGACTGGGGAGGAATACCCAGTGGCAACTCTTAGGGAGACTGGCCTCTCCTGAGGCCACAGAAGTGACTCCCTGTGGTCCCGGTAGTGTCTCGAGAGGACCCCACCGCAACTTGAGAAAAACCAGAAGCTTCTCCCTTGCAGGCTGAGTGAGGCTCTTGTCCACTGCGGTGTCCCGGTGGAAATCACCCATTCCCTCTTGGACCTCGAAATGCTTCTTCACACCATTGCTGTGACCCAAGAAGTTCCCCACCAAACACGTCCCAACTCGAGAGGACCGCCGAGGGTCCCGCTGCAACTCAAGAGGAGCTCCTTTTTCCCCTGCTCAGCTCCAGATGAGGGGTCTTTCCCTGCTCCTATGGGAAAGGTTTCACTGTGTTCCCCTCACATGTCAAGAGGAGGTGCTACCACCTGGAGAGTTGGGAGGAGTCTCACTGCTTGGGCCACCATTTCCCCTGACTTCCCTGTGGGGGCTCCAGGGGAACTCCAAGACCCATGTCAGCATGGGCGAGGCAAACACAGGCTCCAGCCTCAGCACCAGACGAGGACTGAGGACCAGGTGACGAATGGAGAGGAATCCCAAGAGGTGCCTCACAAGTCACACTGAGAATGGCGTCCCCTGAGGATACATGGGCGGGTCCCTGGGTTCCCCGTCGTAACTCGAGAGGACCCGGCCGCAACTCGAAAAAAACTAGAAGCTTCTCCCCTGCAGGTAGAGTTAGTCTCTTGTTTGCTGCAGCATCTTTAGGGAAATCACCCCTTCCCTCTTGGACCTCGAAAGGCTCCTTCATACCCTTGTTGTGACTTAGGAGGTTCCTCCTAGATCCGTCCCCACTCGAGAGCAACCCTGAGAGTCCTGCCAAGACTCAAGCAGAGCCCCGATTTCCCCTACTGAGCTCCAGATGAGGGGCTCTTTCCCTGTTCCATCAGGAAAGGTTTTATGGACCTCCCCTCGCATCCCAAGTGGTGGCGTTGCATCAGGAGAGTCGGGAGGAGCCTCAGGTGTCCAATCACCACTCCCTAAGATACTCAAATGCCTCGTCCACTTCAGATGAACCTGAATACTCTGCACTGTCTTGACGGTTACCCTGAGGCTCAACTCCCGACACACTGGCACGTGAGATAGCCCTAGTTTACCTCGATGGCAAGCCACAGATTCCTGTGTCCTCTTCACGGGGAACTGGACACTGCCGCTGCAGTTGGGGAAGAAAGAGGCCGTGCAAGTCTCCAGGCGAGATGAGTCCTGACTCCCGTGTGGGAGCTGCAGAGTAACCTCAAGACCTATAAAAGCATGAGTGAGGAAAACTCAGGCTCTGACCTGAGCACCAGACGTAGACTGACGACCCAGCGACGACAGGGGAAGATCCCCAGAGCCGCCTCACAACTTACACTGAGAATGGCCTCCCCTGAGGACACAAGGGCGGGTCCCTGGGGTCCCTGTCATAACTCCAGAGGACCCACTGCAACTGGAGAAAAACCGGAAGCTCCTCCAGTACAGGCATGGTGTGGCCCTTCTGCGAGGTGGCATCTCAGAAGAATTCACCTCCACCCTCGTGGACCTCAAAAGGCTCCTTGACTCCCATGCTGTGACCCAAGAAGTTCCCCACCCCACCTGTCCCCACTCGAGAGGAAACGCAAGTGTCCCGCCAAGACTGAAGCGGAGCCCCGTTTTCCCCTGCTGATCTCCAGATGAGGGGCCGTTTCCCTACTCCATCAGGAAAGGTTTCGCGATGTTCCCTTTCCATCCCAAGAGGATATGCTCACACCGGAGAGTCGGGAAGAGTCTCACTGATTGGGCCACCATTCCCCAAGATCTCCAAATGCCTGGTCGACTCCAGATGAAGCTCGCTGCCCTGCACTACCTCGACTGTCACCCCGAGGCTCGAATCTGGCACACTGGCTCGTGTGACAGCCCTGAGCTACCTGGAGGGCAAGCCACAGATCCTTGTATCCGCTCGACAGGGACCCGGCCACTGTTGCTGCAGTTTGGGAGGAAAGCGGCCGTGCAAGTTTTCAGGCGAGACGAGACCTGACTCCCCTGTAGGGGCCCCAGTGAAAACCCAAGCATGGGAGAGGCAGCTCAGGCTCAAGCTTCAGCACCAAACCAGGACTGAGGACCTGGCTACGACTGGGGATGAATCCCCAGCGGCTCCTTGCAAATCGCTCAGAAACTGTACTCTCCTGTGGTCACAAGGGCAGTTTATGAGGTCCCGTCGTAACTCTATAGGACCACACCGGCACCCGAGAAAAATCAGAGAATTTTCCCCTGTACGTCGAGTGAGGCACTTGTCCATTGCGGTGTCACGGGTGAATTCACCCATTCCCTCTTGGACCTCGAAATGCTCCTTCACACCCTTGCTGTGACCCAAGAAGTTCCCCGCCCCACAAGTCCCCACTCGAGAGGACCGCTAAGGATCCCGCCACGACTCAAGAGGAAATCCATTTTCCCATGCTCATCTCCAGATGAGGGGCCATTTCACTGCTCCATCGGGCCAGGTATCGCATTGTTCCTCTTGCAAGTCAAGAGGTGCTCGAACCTGGAGACTCGGGAGAAGTCTCATAGTTTGGGCCACCATTTCCCAAGACCCTCAAATGGCTCGTCCACTCCAGATGAAACTGACTGCCCTGCACTGCCTCGACTGTCACCCCGAGACTCAACTCTGGCACACTGGCACGTGTGATAGCCCTGGGGTACCTCGAGGGCAAGCCACAGGTCCCGGTGTCTGCTCGAAGGGGTGCTGGACACTTCTGCTGCAGATGGGGAGGAAAGCAGCCATGCACATCTCCAGACGAGATGAGGCCTGAGTCCCCTTGGGAGCTCCAGGGGAACCGCAAGATCTAGGTCAGCATGGGCGAGGCAAGCTCAGGCTGCGGCCTCAGCATCAGGCGAGGCCTGGGGACCTGGCGACGACTGGGGAGGAATATCCAGTGGCAACTTACATGGAGACTGGGCTCTCCTGAGGCCACAGGGGCGGGTCCCTGGAATCCCCGTCATAACTAGAGAGGACCCTGCTGCAACTCGAGAAAAACCAGAAGTTTCTCCCTACAGGGAGGGTGAGTCACTTGTCCACTGCAGCATCTCGGGGGAAATCACCCCTTCCCATTTTGATCTCGAAAAGCTCCTTCATACCCTTGTTGTGACCTAGGAAGTTGCCCGCCCCATCCATCGCCACTCGAGAGGAACCCCGAGGGTCCCGCTGTGACTCAAGAGGAGCCCCGTTTTCCCCTACTGAGCTCCAGATAATGGGCCCTTACCCTGCTTCATTGGGAAAGTTTTACCGGCGCTCCCGTCACATCCCAAGAAGTGGCCTCACATCAGGGGAGACAAGAGGAGCCTCAGGTGTCTGACCACCACTCCCCAAGATCCCCAAATGCCTCGTCCAATCCAGATGTACATGACTGCCCAGCACTCTCTCGACTGTCACCCCGAGGCTTGACATCCAACACACTGGCTCGTGAGACAGTCCTGAGTACCTCGATGGCAAGCCACAGATCCCTGTGTCTGCTTGACGGGGAGCTGGACACGGCCGCTGCAGTTGGGGAAGAAAGAGGTCGTGCAAGTCTTCAAGTGAGAAGAGGCCTAACTCCCCTGTGGGGGCTCCAGTGTAACCTCAAGACCTATGAAGGCATGAGCGAGGAAATCTCAGGCTCCGACCTCAGCACCAGACGAGGTCTGAGGACCCGGTGATGACTGGGGAGGAATCCCCAGAGGCGCCTCACAATTTTCACTGAGAATGGCCTCTCCTGAGGATACAGGAGCGGGTCCCAGGGGTCCCCGTTGTAACTCAAGAGGACCCCACTGCAACTTGAGAAAAACCGGAAGCATTGCACCTGCAGGTGATGAGGCCCTTGTCTGCAACGGCATCTCAGGGGAATTCAACCCATCCCTTGTGGACTTCAAAAGGCTCCTTCACACCCTTGCTTTGACCGAAGAAGTTCCCCGCCCCACACCACCCGACTCGAGAGGACCTATTAGGGTCCCGCCCGACTCAAGAACATTTCCATTTTCCCATGCTCAGCTGCAGATGAATGGCCCTTCCCCTGATCCATCGGGAAAGAGTTTCCGGCTCTCCCCTCACATCCCAAGAGGAGGCACTCACACGAGGCGAGTCCAGAGAATCCTCAGGCATCGGGTCACATTTCTGCGAGGCCCCCAAATGCCTTGTCCACTCCAGATGAATCTGACTCTTCTACAGTGCCTCGAATGTCACCTCGAGGTTCGACTCTGGCACACTGGCACGTGTGATAGCCCTGGGGAAGTTCGAGGTCAAGCCACTGATCCCTGTAAGCACTCGACAGTGACCCGGACACTTTTGCTGCAGATGGGGAGGAAAGCACCTGTGCACGTCCCCAGGTGAGACGAGGCCTGACTCCACTATTGGTGCTCCAGGGAAACCCCAAGACCTATGTCAGCATGGGCGAGGCAAACACAGGCTCCAGCCTCAGAACCAGACGAAGACTGAGGACCTGGCGACATCTTGGGAGGAATCCGCACAGGTGCCTTGCAACTCGCATGGAGATTGGCCTCTGCTGAGGCCACGGGGCGGGTCCCTGGGGTCCCTGTCGTAACTTGAGAGGACACCACCGCAACTCGAGAAAAACCAGAAGATTCTCCCCTGTAGGGAGGGTGAGTCCCTTGTCTGCTGTAGCATCTCGGGGGAAATCAACCCTTCCCCCTTGGACCTCGAAAAGCTCCTTCATACCATTGTTGTTACCTAGGAAGTTCTTCGCCTCAACCGTCCCCACTTGAGAGGAGCCCCGTTTTCCCCTGCTGAGCTCCAGATGAGGCGCCCTTTCCCTGCTCCATCAAGAAATGTTTTCCAGCACTCCCCTCACATCGTAAGAGTTGGCCTCTCATCAGGAGTGTCGGGAGGAGCCTCAGGTGTCTGACCACCACACATCAAGATCCCCGAATACCTCATCCACTCCAGATGAGCATGACTGCCCTGCATTGTCTCGACTGTCACCCTGAGGCTCGACTCCCAACACACTGGCACGTGAGACAGCCCTGAGTACCTCCAAGGCAAGCCACAGATCCCTGTGTCGGCTTTACGGGGAGCCGGACACTGCCGCTAAAGTAGGGGAAGGAAGAGCCTGTCATGTCTCCAGGCGAGAAGAGGCCTGTCTCCCCTGTGGGGGCTCCAGAGTAACCTCAAGACCTATGAAAGCATGAGCGAGGAAATCTTAGGCTCCGACCTCAGCACCAGACAAGGATTGAAGACCTGGCGATGACTGGGGAGGAATCCCTAGAGGCGTCTCCCAACTCCCACTTAGAATGGCCTCTCCTAACGATACAGGGGCGGGTCCCTGGGGTCCCCGTTATAACTCCACAGAACCCCGCCGCAACTCAAGAAAAACCGGAAGCTCCTCCCCTGCAGGCGTGGTGTGGCCCTTGTCTGCAAGAGCATCTCAGGGGAATTCACCAATCACTCGTGCACTTCAAAAGCCTCCTTCACACCCTTGCTGTGACCCAAGAAGTTCCTCGCCCCACACGTCCCCACTCCAGAGGACTGCCAAGCATCCCACCGTGACTCAACAGGAGCTGCATTTTCCCATGCTCAGCTCCAGAAAAGGGGCCCTTTCCCTGCTCCATCGGGAAAGGGTTCTCGGCTCCCCTCTCGCATCCCAAGAGGAGGCACTCACACCAGGCGAGTCCAGAGAAGCCTCAGGTGTCAGGGCAAATTTCCCCAAGACCCCCAATTGCCTAGTCCAGTTCAGATGAATCTGACTGTCCTGCACTACCTCGATTGTCATCCCGAGGCTCAATTCAGGCACACTTGCATGTGTGATAGCCCTGGGGTACCTCGACTTCAAAACACTGATCCCTGTATCCGCTCGACAGTGACCCGGACACTGTTGATGCAGTTGGGGAGGAAAGCGGCTGTGGATGACCCCAGGCAAGATGAGGCCTGACTCCCCTATGGGGGCTCCAGGGGAACCCCAAGACCTATGTCAGCATGGGCGAGGCAAGTACAGGTTCCAGCTTCAGCACCAGAGGAGGACTGAGGACTTGGTGACGTCTCGGAAGGAATCCGCATAGGTGGCTTGCCCCTCGCACGGAGACTGGCCTATCCTGGGGCCACAGGGGCTGATCCCAGGGGTCCCCATCACAACTCGAGAGTACGCTGCCACAACTCGAGAACAACTAGAAGCTTCTCCCCTGCAGGGAGGGTGAGACCCTTGTCCACTGCAGCATCTCGGGGAAAATCACCCCTTCCCTCCTGGACCTCGAAAGGCTCATGCATACCCTTGCTGTGACTTAGGAAGTTCCCTGCTAGATCCATCCCCACTTGAGAGGAACCCCAAGCGTTCCACCACGACTCAAGAGGAGCCCCGTTTTCCCCTGCTGAGCTTCAGATGAGGTGCCCTTTCCCTGCTCCAATGGGAAAGGTTGTCCGGAGCTCCCCTCGCATCCCAAGAGGTGGCGTCACATCAGGAGAGTCGAGAGGAGCCTCAGGGGTCTGACCACCACACCCCAAGATCCCCAAATGCCTCGTCCACTCCAGATGAACCTGACTGCCCTGCACGGTCTCAACTGTTACCCCGAGGTTCGACTCCCAACACACTGGCAAGTGAGACAGCCCTGGTTTACCTTGATGGCAAGCCACAGGTCCCTGTGTTTGCTTGATGGGAAGCCCGACCCTGCCGCTGCAGTTGGGGAAGAAACAGACCATGCAAGTCTCCAGGCGAGATGAGGCCTGACTCCCCTGTGGGGGCTCCAGAGTAACCTCAAGACCTTTGAAAGAATGAGCGAGGATAACTCAGGCTCTGACCTCAGCACCAGACAAGGACTGACGACTCAGCGACGACTAGGGAGGAATCCTCAGAGGCGCCTCGCAACTCGCACTGAGAATCGCCTCTCCTGAGGATACAGTTGCGGGTCCCTGGGGTCCCTGTCATAACTCCAGGGGACCCCACCACAACTCTAGGAAAATTGGAAGCTCCTCCAGTACAGGCATGGTGTGGCCCATTTGCGTGGTGACATCTAAGAAGAATTCACCTCGTCCCTGATGGACCTTGAAATGCTCCTTGACACCCATGCTGTGACACAAGAATTTCCGCCCCCGACCCGTCCCCACTTGAGAGGAACCCCGAGGGTCCCGCCAAGACTCAAGCAGAGCCACGTTTACCCCTGCTGAGCTCCAGATGAGGAGCCCTTTCCTGCTCCATCAGGGAAGGTTTCGCGATGTTCCCCTTCCATCCCAAGAGGAGGTGCTCACACCTGGAGAGTCGGGAGGAGTCTCACAGATTGATCCACCATTCTCCAAGACCTCCAAATGCCTCGTCCACTCCAGATGAACCTGATTGCCCTGCACTGCCTCGACTATAACCCCGAAACTCGACTCCGGCACACTTGCATGTATGACAGCCCTGGTGTACCGCGAGGGCAAGCAATAGATCCCAGTATACGCTCAACAGGGACCCTGACACTGTTGCTGCAGTTGGAGAAGAAAGTTGCCCTGCAAGTCTCCAGGCGAGATGAGGCCTGACTCCCCTGTGGGGGCTCCAGAGTAACCTCAAGACCTATGAAACCATGAGTGAGGAAATCTCAGGCTCCGACCTCAGCACCAGACAAGGATTGAAGACCTGGCGATGACTGGGGAGGAATCCCTAGAGGTGTCTCCCAACTTCCGCTTAGAATGGCCTCTTCTAACGATACAGGGGCGGGTCCCTGGGGTCCCCGTCGTAACTCGAGTGGACTCTGCCACAACTCAAGAAAAACCGGAAGCTTCTCCCCTTCAGGTGTGGTGTGGCCCTTATCCGTGGCGGTGTATCCCTGTGTCTGCTCGAAGGGGTGCTGGACACTTCTGCTGCAGATGGGGAGGAAAGCGGCTGTGTACGTCTCCAGGTGAGATGAGGCCCGACTCCCCTGTGGGAGCTCCAGGGGAGCCCCAAGACCTAGGTCAACATAGGCGACGCAAGCTCAGGCTGTGGCCTCAGCACTAGACGAGGCCTGGGGACACAGCGATACCTGGGGAGGAATACCCAGTTGCAACTCGTACGGAGACTGGCCTCTCCTGAGGCCACAGAGGTGGGTCCTTGGAGGCCTGGTCATAACTCGAGAGGACCCCGCAACAACTTGAGAAAAACCAGAAGCTTCTCCCTTGCAGGCAGAGTGAGGCTCTTGTCCACTGCGGTGTCCCAGGGGAAATCACCCGTTACCTCTTGGACCTCGAAATGCTCCTTCACACCATTGCTGTGACCCAAGAAGTTCCCCGCCAAACACGTCCCAACTCGAGAGGACCACCGAGGGTCCCACCGTAAATCAAGATGAGCTCCATTTTCACATGCTCATCTCCAGATGACGGGCCTTTCCCTCCTCCATTGGGAAAAGTTTCCCGGCTCTCCCCGCGCATCCCAAGAAGAGGCCCTCACACCAGGCGAGTCCAGAGGAGCCTCAGGTGTCTGGTCACATTTCCCCAAGAACCCCAAGTGCCTAGTCCAATCCAGATGGATCTGATTGCCCTGCACTGCCTTGACTGCCTCCCTGAGTCTCGACTGCTGACACACTGGCACGTGTGATTTCCCTGGGGTACCTTGAGGGCAAGCCACAGATCCCTTTGTCCGTTTGACAGAGAGCTGGATACGGTTGCTGCACCCTGGAGTAAAGTGGTCCTGCACGTCTATGAGCGAGACGAGGTCTGAATCCCCTTAGGGGGCTCCAGGGCAACCCCAAGACCAACGTAGGCATGGGTGAGGAAAGCTCAGGCTCCAGCCTCAGCACCAGAATGGGACTGAGGACTTGGCGCCACTGGGGAAGAATCTCTAGATGTGTCTGGCCCCTCGCACGGAGACTGTCCCCTTTTGGGGCCACAGGGGTGTGTCCCAGGAGCACTGTGGTAACTTCAGAGGACCCCTCCACAACTCGAAAAGAAACAGACATTTCCCTGCAGGCGGGGAGAGCGCCTTGTCCAATGCAGCATCTCGGGGACTTCACCTCTGCCCTCTTGGACCACGAAAGGCCCCTTCACACCCTTGCTGTGACCCAAGAAGTTCCCCGCCCCACCCGTCCCCACTCTAAAGGAACCCCGAAGTTGCTGCCAAGAATCAAGATGAGCCCCGGTTTCGCCTGCTGAGCTCAAGATGAGGGGCCCTTTCCCTGCTCCGTCGGGAAAGGTTTCACGGTGTTCCCCTCTCAGGTCAAGAGGAGGTGCTCCAACCTGGAGAGTCGGGAGGAGTCTCACTGCTTGGGCCACCATTCCCCAAGACCCAGAAACGCCTTGTCCCCTACAGATGAACCTGAATGCCATGCATTGCCTCGTCTGTTACCCCGAGGCTCGACTCTGGCACACTGGCCCTTGTGATAGCCCTGGGGTACCTCGAGGACAAGCCACTAATCTCTGTATCCACTCGACAGAGACCTGGACACTGTTGCTGCAGTTGGGGAGGAAAGTGGCTGTGCACGACTCATGGCGAGACGAGGCCTGACTCCCCTGTGGGTGCTCCAGGGGAACTCCAAGACCTATGTCAGCATGGACGAGGCAAGCACAGGCTTTGGCCTCAGCACCAGAGGAGGACTGAGGACCAGGCAACGTCTGGGGAGAAATCCCCAGAGGTGCCTATCAAATCGCATGGAGGCTGGGTTCTCCTGAGGCCACAGCAGTGGGTCTCTGGGGTCTCCTTCTTAATTCGAGAGGACCCCACCACAGCTCAAGAAAAACCAGAAGCTTCTCCCCTGCAGGGAGGGTGAGTGCCTTGTCCGCTGAAGCATCATGGGGGAAATCACCCCTTCCATCTTGGACCCCGAAAGGCTTCTTCACACCCTTGCTGTGACCCAAGAAGTTCCCGGCCCACCTGTCCCCACTCGAGAGGACTGCCGAGGGTCCCGCCGCGACTCAGAGGAGCTCCTTTTTCCCCTTGTCAACTCCATATGAGGGATCTTTCCCTGCTCCTTCGGGAAAGGGTTCCAGGCTCTCCTCTCGTATCCCAAGAGGAGGCTCTCACACCAAGCGAGTTCACAGGAGCCTCAGGTGTCGGGTCACATTTCGGCAAGACCCCCAAGTGCCTAGTCCACTCAAGATGAACCTGACTGCCCAGCACTTCCTGGACTTCCTCCCCGAGGCTCGACTGCATACACCCTGGCATGTGTGATAGCCCTGTGGTACCTCCAGTGCAAGACACTGATCCCTTTGTCTGCTCAAAGGAGAGCCAGAAAAGGCTGCTGCACCCTGGAGAAAAGCTACCCTGCACGTCTATGGGCGAGACGAGGCCTGACTCCCCTGAGGGGGCTCCAGCTGAACCCCAAGAGCTACTTCAGCACTTGGAGGAAAGCTCACGATCGGCCTCAGCACTAGATGATTACTGAGAACCCAACGATGACTGTGGAGGAATCCCCAGAGGAGCCTCACAACATGCACAGAGACTGGCTTCTCCACAGGGCACAGAGGCAAGTCCCTGGGGTCCCAGTTATAACTCGAGATGACACCAGGACCACTCAAGAAAAAACAGAAGCTTATCCCCTGCAGGCGGTGTGAGGCCCTTGTCTGCGGCAGCGACACGGGAAATTCAGCCCGTCCCTCTTGGACATGGAAAGACTCCTTCACACCCTTGCTGAGACCCAAGAAGTTTCCAGGCCCACATGTCCCCACTCGAGAGGAACCCCAAGGGTCCCGCCAAGAATCAAGAGGTGCCCCATTTTCTCCTGCTGAGCTCCAGATAAGGGGCCCTTTCCCTGATCCAACGGGAAAGGTTTCACGGTGTTCCCCTCGCATCCCAAGAGGAGGTGCTTGCACCTGGAGGGTGGGGAGGAGTCTCACAGGTCGCGCCACCATTCCCCAAGACCCCCAAATGCCTGATCCACTTCAGATGAAACTGACTGCCCTGCACTGCCTCGACTGTAACCCCGAGGATCGACTCCACACACTGGCACATGTGACAGCCCTGGGGTACCTCGAGCGCAAGCCATAGATCCCTGTATCCGCTCTACAGGGACCAGGACACTGTTACTGCAGATGGGGAGGAAAGCGGCCTTGCACGTCTCCAGTCGAGACGAGGCCTGACTCCCTTGTGAGGACTCCAGGGGAAGCTCAAGAGGAATATCAACACGGGCGAGGCAATCTCAGGCTCCAGTCTCAGCACCAGAAGGGGACTGAGGACTTGGCGCCACTGGGGAGGAATCCCGATATGTGCCTCGCACTTTGCACGGAGACTGGCCTCTCCTGGCGCCACAGAGCAGATCCCTGTGGTCCCCGTCATAACTCGAGAAAACCCCTCCGCATCTCGAGAGAAAGCAGAAGCTTCACCCTTGCCAGCGGAGTGAAGCTCTTGTCCACTGCGGCTTCCCGGAGGAAAACACCCGTTCCCTCTTGGACCTCGAAATGCTCCTTCACACCCTTTTTGTGACCCAAGAAGTTCCCGGCCACACACGTCCCAACTCGAGAGGACCGCCGAGGGTCCCACCTCGAGTCAAGAGGAGCTCTATTTTCACATGCTCAGCTCCAGATGACGGGCCTTTCCCTCCTCCATCGGGAAAGGGTTCCCGGCTCTCCCCTCGCATCCCAAGAGGAGTCCCTCACATCATACGAGTCCAGAGGAGCCTCAGGTGTCTGGTCACCTTTTCCCAAGAACCCCAAATGCCTCGTCCACTCCAGATGAACATGACTGCCCTGCACTGCCTCGACTGCCTCCCCGAGACTCGACTGTCGACACACTGGCACGTGCGATTGCCCCAGCATACCTCAAGGGCAAGCTACAGATCACTTTGTCTCTTCGACATAGAGCCAGACATGGCTGCTGCACCCTGGAGTAAAGCGGCCCTGCACGTCTATGGGTGAGACGAGGTTTGACTCCCCTGAGGGGGCTCTAGGGGAACCCCAAGACCTACGTAGGCATGGGTGAGGAAAGCTCAGGTTCCAGCCTCAGCACCAGAATGGGAGTGAGGACTTGGTCCCACTGGGGAAGAATTTCCAGATGTGCCTGGCCCCTCTCAGGGAATCTGGCCTCCCTGGGGCCACAGAGGTGGGTCTCAGGGGCACTGTCGTAACTTCAGAGGACCCCTCCACATCTCGAAAAAAACAAGACACTTCCCTGAAGGTGGGGAGAGCGCCTTGTCCAATGAGGCATCTCGGGGACTTCACCCCTTCCCTCTTGGGCCACGAAAGGCCCCTTCACACCCTTGCTATGACCCAAGAACTTCCCCGCCCCACCAGTCCCCACTCGAGAGGAACCCCGAGGGTCCCGTCAAGACTGAAGAGGAGTCCTGCACTGTCTCGACTCTCATTCCGAGGCTCTACTCCGAAAACACTGCACGTGAGACAGTCCTGGAGTACCTCGATTGCAATACACAGATCCCTGTGTGTGCTTTAAGGGGAGCCGGACACTGCTATTGCAGTTGGGGAAGAAAGAGGCCGTGCAAGTCGCTAGGCGAGAAGAGGCCTGAATCTCCTGTGGGGACTCCAGAGTAACTTCAAGACCTATGAAAGCATGAGCGAGGAAATCTCAGGCTCCGACCTCAGCACCAGACAAGGACTGAGGTCCCAACGCAGACTGGGGAAGAATCTTCATAGGCACCTTGCAACTCGCACTGAGAATGGCCTCTCCTAAGGATACATGGGCGGGTCCCTGGGGTCCCTGTCGTTACTCGAGAGGACCCCGCCGCAACTGGAGAAAAACCGGAAGCTTCTCCCCTGCAGGCGTGGCGTGGCCCTTGTCCGCAACGGCATCTCAGGGGAATTCACCCTATCCTTCGTGGTTCTCCAAAGGCTCCTTCACACCCTTGCTGTGACCCAAGAAGTTCCTCGCCCCAACTGTTGCCACTCGAAAGGAACCCAAAGGGTCCTGCCAAGACTCAAGAGGAGCCCAGTTTTTCCCTGCTGAGCTCCAGATGACAGGCTCTTTTCCTGCTCTGTCGGGAAAGTTTTCGTGGTGTTCTCCTCGCATCGCAAGAGGAGGTGCTCACACCTGGAAAGTCAGCAGAAGTCTCACAGGTTGGACCACCATTCCACAAGACCCTCAAAGGCCTAGTCCACTTCAGATGAACCTGACTGTGGCTGCACTGCCTCGACAGTAACCCCGAGGCTAGACTCCAGCACACTGGCACGTGTGACAGCCCTAGGGTACCTCGAGGGCAAGCCATAGATCCCTGTATCCACCCGACAGGGACCCGAACATTGTTACTGCAGTTGGGGAGGAAAGCAGCCGTGCACGTCTCCCCTAGAGAGACACCCTGGCCACCCCGCCGCCACAGGGTCCAGCCGTTTGGACAGATAGGCCACAGGTCTCTTACAAGGACCCAAGTCTTGGGTCAATATTTTCTTTGCCACCCCATTAGCCTTGGCCACGAACAGTCANTGACTCCCCTGAGGGGGCTCTAGGGGAACCCCAAGACCTACGTAGGCATGGGTGAGGAAAGCTCAGGTTCCAGCCTCAGCACCAGAATGGGAGTGAGGACTTGGTCCCACTGGGGAAGAATTTCCAGATGTGCCTGGCCCCTCTCAGGGAATCTGGCCTCCCTGGGGCCACAGAGGTGGGTCTCAGGGGCACTGTCGTAACTTCAGAGGACCCCTCCACATCTCGAAAAAAACAAGACACTTCCCTGAAGGTGGGGAGAGCGCCTTGTCCAATGAGGCATCTCGGGGACTTCACCCCTTCCCTCTTGGGCCACGAAAGGCCCCTTCACACCCTTGCTATGACCCAAGAACTTCCCCGCCCCACCAGTCCCCACTCGAGAGGAACCCCGAGGGTCCCGTCAAGACTGAAGAGGAGTCCTGCACTGTCTCGACTCTCATTCCGAGGCTCTACTCCGAAAACACTGCACGTGAGACAGTCCTGGAGTACCTCGATTGCAATACACAGATCCCTGTGTGTGCTTTAAGGGGAGCCGGACACTGCTATTGCAGTTGGGGAAGAAAGAGGCCGTGCAAGTCGCTAGGCGAGAAGAGGCCTGAATCTCCTGTGGGGACTCCAGAGTAACTTCAAGACCTATGAAAGCATGAGCGAGGAAATCTCAGGCTCCGACCTCAGCACCAGACAAGGACTGAGGTCCCAACGCAGACTGGGGAAGAATCTTCATAGGCACCTTGCAACTCGCACTGAGAATGGCCTCTCCTAAGGATACATGGGCGGGTCCCTGGGGTCCCTGTCGTTACTCGAGAGGACCCCGCCGCAACTGGAGAAAAACCGGAAGCTTCTCCCCTGCAGGCGTGGCGTGGCCCTTGTCCGCAACGGCATCTCAGGGGAATTCACCCTATCCTTCGTGGTTCTCCAAAGGCTCCTTCACACCCTTGCTGTGACCCAAGAAGTTCCTCGCCCCAACTGTTGCCACTCGAAAGGAACCCAAAGGGTCCTGCCAAGACTCAAGAGGAGCCCAGTTTTTCCCTGCTGAGCTCCAGATGACAGGCTCTTTTCCTGCTCTGTCGGGAAAGTTTTTGTGGTGTTCTCCTCGCATCGCAAGAGGAGGTGCTCACACCTGGAAAGTCAGCAGAAGTCTCACAGGTTGGACCACCATTCCACAAGACCCTCAAAGGCCTAGTCCACTTCAGATGAACCTGACTGTGGCTGCACTGCCTCGACAGTAACCCCGAGGCTAGACTCCAGCACACTGGCACGTGTGACAGCCCTAGGGTACCTCGAGGGCAAGCCATAGATCCCTGTATCCACCCGACAGGGACCCGAACATTGTTACTGCAGTTGGGGAGGAAAGCAGCCGTGCACGTCTCCCCTAGAGAGACACCCTGGCCACCCCGCCGCCACAGGGTCCAGCCGTTTGGACAGATAGGCCACAGGTCTCTTACAAGGACCCAAGTCTTGGGTCAATATTTTCTTTGCCACCCCATTAGCCTTGGCCACGAACAGTCAGAAGGGTTTTTCTAGGTTCGGCAGACTGAGAGCGGGGGCACTCACCAGGGCAGTCTTCAGGTCCTCGAAAGCCTTCTCAGTGGCATCTGTCCACACAAGGGCAGGTTCCCTGCCACTGGTAGCCGTGTATAGAGGCTTAGATGTCTCTGCAAAGTTCGGGATCCAAAGCCTGCAATACCCCATGGCACCCAGAAATTTTTGCACTTGCCTTGCCTTTTAATCTCCGGTCGGGGAATCTGAAGGATGGCTTGGATACTGGAAGACAGGGCTCTGCATCCTTGGCTGATCGGGTATCGATCTTTCTGGCCCCCCACAGAAAGAGTTACCCTGGGTTCCCCGGGGACCAAGGAACCCTGACCCCTCTATTCAGTTTTTCCATCAAGATTGGGGTGGGCTGTGATCCCTTCTTTGGCTGTTTTGTACACTCCCGTCTCCAATGTCCTTTCTCTGTGTGCCTTTTTCCTAGGAGCCTGAGGGTGCCTCATGGACCAGGAGGATCTTGGCCATTTTCTTAGTGAGCTCCTGGGTAGCTCGGGTGGGGTCCTCTCGATTTTCGAACACCTTCTGAGCCACTGCCAGGAGTTCGGACAGAGACTTCCCTTCGAATCCTTCTAGATTATCCAACTTCCTTCTAATATCTGGGGCTGCCTGAGCTACGAAGGAGAGCACCACAGCCGCCCGGTTCTCTGGAGATTCTGGGTTAATCGGTCTCCAGGTCCTATAGGCTTGGTTGAGCCTTTCTAGAAAGGCGATGGAAGTCTCTTCTGGCCCCTTTCTGGTCTCAGTAATCTTGGCCATATTAGTAGGCTTCTGGGCCATAGCTCATAAGCCAGCCAATAGAGTCTGGCGGTACCGGTTAAGGGCCCCAACCCCCCTGCACCGTTGTGGTCTCCAGTGGGGCGAGTGGAGGGGAAACCTTCCTCAATAAGGTTGGGGTCTGTTGTCAGTTTTCCTTCTCTAAGGGGTTTTTCCCAGCCCAGGGATTGAACCCTGGTCTCCTGCATTTTAGACAGATGCTTTACTGTCTGAGTCACCAGTCAGTACTTTATTTAATAGGTAAACTTAGTCTTAACCATATACAAAACTCTTTCCTCATGGTTTACTTTTCACATACCTTATCCCTCTCTTTACCCATTGTTGCATTTTCCATTTTAAAAAGCCACCTGTAAGGCGGGCTCACTTCATTTTCCCTTCACAAATGAAAGTTCATCTTTTATACCTTTTTTTATTGAAAACACATTTTCTTCTCTCCTTAAGCAACAAAGAGCTGACTTTTATTTTGAAGTTACTTTTATTTTGAAATGACTTTAGCTATTCAGTAGACTTTTAATACTTAGTTTATCACAAACCCTAGAAATTTAAGTTTCCCCAATCTGGGTAGACTGTTTTAAACAGACATTCCTAAAGTATAATTATTCTTAACAGAGTTTATCTAATATCTCATTTACATTTTTAAAGGAATTTCTTTATTTAGCAAAGTAACTTCCTTGCTGACATACCTGTAACAGGTATAGTAATAGTTAACTTATTAAACCTAGGTAGGGAAGGGGAGAGGGATCTCTTACCCCTTGCTGGTTGGGGCACTCTGGCCAGCTGCCTGCATCAGGAGAAGACTGGGACAAAGTGTCCCGGTTGCAGCCGCCGGGTCTGGTCCATTGGCAGACAAGCCGGCCCCTGTGTACCTCCAGAGATCAGGATGTCAGTCTTAAAATCAGTGAAATTTTTCAATCAAGCACTCGAGTGGGCTCAATGTGCCACTCGAACTGCCTTGTCCCATCCTGGCCAGGAGGGACAGGCAGATTTTGACAATTAGACAATCAGACAAAAGGAACAGACAGGAAAACAGACACCAAAACTGACAGGAAAACAAACGCCAGACAGCCAAACAGGCAGTCCTAAAACCAGGCAGGAAAACAGACGTCAAAGAGCCAAACTGGCTGTTTTAAAACCAGAAACCCAGATCCAGGCCTCCCGGAGTTGTCACTCCATTTGGCAATTGCGTGGGACCACCCGGCGGCGTCCCGCCATCCACACGCAACTCAGAACAGAGTCTGCAGACTAATACCAGATAAGAAAATTAAACAGGCCTGACTTACTGGCATGCCATGCAGGATTCCAGATGAATAGTCTGCTGGCGGTCTCCAGGCAGCAGATCCCGGACGAGCCCCCAAAAGTAATGGACTAGCTGCAGATAGAGACCACCAGACAGAGTTCAGAAAGAAAGGGTTTATTGACAATTTCGGATCCGGGCCCCCACCAAGCCAATCAAAGGTGGGAAGCCCTGAGCAACCTCTTTGGGAGCCTTTTATCCTATTGTTCAGGGGAGGAGCAGGGTTAAGCTGCTTGGCAAAGCATGATTGGTTGGTAGGCAGGTAAAGTTATGTAACTATTGTTGACATTTGCAGTTAGCGTCAAGATCCTGTTTCCTAGAACTAGGTCCTGTTTCTTAGGTTGCTGAGAAAACAAACATTGCGGTGAGACACCTGGTATTTATTGTTCCCTTTTAAAATTCTGGGGCTTTCTGTTCCAGTAAAGCTGACCTAGTATTCAACTCCCTGTTCCAGTAAAGCTAGCCTGGAATTCATGTCCCTGGAAACGTTTTACTTCCTTCTTCAATACCAGAAAATGAGAAGAAGAAAAAGATGAGAAGAAGAAGAAGAATGTGAGAAGTAGAAGAAAAGAAGAAGGTGAGAACTAGAAGAAGAAGAAGAAGAAGAAGAAGAAGAAGGTGAGAAGAAGAAGTAGTTGAGAAGAAGAAAAAGAGGTGAGAAGAAGTAGAAGAAGAAGAAGAAGGTGAGAAGAAGAAGTACGTGAGAAGAAGAAGAAGAAGGTGAGAAGAAAAAGCAGGTAAGAAGAAGAAGAAGAAGTTGAGAAGAAAAAGAAGAGGTTGAGAAGAATAAGAAGAAGAAAAAGAAGGTGAGAAGAAGAAGAAGAGTATGGTGAGGAGAAGAAGAGGAAGGTGAGAAGAAGAAGAAGAAGAACAAGAACAAGAAGAAGGTGAGAGGAAGAAGAAGAAGAAGCAGAAGAAGAAGAAGAAGGTGAGAAGAAGAAAAAGAAGGTGAGAAGAAGAAGATGAAAATGTGAGAAGAAGAAGAAGATGATAAGAAGAAGGAGAAGAAGAAGGTGAGTAGAAGAAGAAAAATAGGAAGAAGGTGAGGAGAAGA
>SJYW01018640.1:0-16817 GCA_006410735.1 Raphicerus campestris | reverse complement strand
CCGCCACCCCACTGCTGTCATCCTACCGCTAAGGCGATGACAGGGTTGCGCAGGGGCGGGAGTGGGGGGGCCCAGGCCCTGGTGCCTTTCAGCATCCTGCAGAAAGCCAGGTGGCAGACCTCGCTGCCATGGGCTGGCAGAGCTCTGGCTGGAGTGCTGGTGACTCAGTAGGGGCCTCTTGACCACCCTTGATCTATGTACCGAGACCGTGAAGGTTATAACTCTTGGGGGTCCNGCCCTGGTGCCTTTCAGCATCCTGCAGAAAGCCAGGTGGCAGACCTCACTGCCCTGGGCTGGCAGAGCTCTGGCTGGAGTGCTGGTGACTCAGTAGGGGCCTCTTGACCACCCTTGATCTATGTACTGAGACCGTGAAGGTTATAACTCTTGGGGGTCCCCTGTCCATGGTGCATTGCAGCTGCAGGTCCATGGAAAGGGAAGTGTCTTCCACGTCCTGGTAGCACCACATTTGCATTCTGCATCTGCTAATGATGAAGCCCACCCTGTCTGCTGATCACTTCACCCAAGGACATGCCAACTGGACATCTGTGCAGCTTAAAATGGCTGAGACTTAAAGAAAAAAAGAGAAAAACAGCCTAGATTCAGAGAGCTATCTTATCTTTCTAAGCGGCCTCACCTGCCAGTATTCCCAGCCCCAGATAAACACCTGACTCTAGAAGGTGCTGAGAAAATGTCTGTATGGGAACAGAGCTAGAGAAGATCCCGACTTTCCTATTGTCCCACTTCCTGCCCAATGGCACCAACCCCATCACCTCCCAACCCAAAGGCTTTGAGCCAAAAATCCAGTTATATTCAATAGCAGCCAAAAAAAAAGGGCCAGTTGTTACTTAATGCAACCCCCATAAATGAACTTGGATGGAATACATAGCCCTCTAATGAAGTGGCAGAGGATCCAGAAGGAAAAAAAAACCAGCNTCCCGACTTTCCTATTGTCCCACTTCCTGCCCAATGGCACCAACCCCATCACCTCCCAACCCAAAGGCTTTGAGCCAAAAAACCAGTTATATTCAATAGCAGCCAAAAAAAATGGGCCAGTTGTTACTTAATGCAGCCCCCATAAATGAACTTGGACGGAGAATACATAGCCCTCTAATGAAGTGGCAGAGGATCCAGAAGGAAAAAAACCCAGCTGACCTGTGTTAAGAAGATGTTGAAAATGGGCTGCCAGCAGAAGAACAAGGCTCCAAGGAAAAAACGCAAAAAAATAAAGCAAAACAAGGATGTCTGTGGAAAAGTAGCCAAAACTATGCAGTCTTCAGTGGACTGAAAAGATTCAGCTCATCCTGGGTAATCCTGGAGAGTGGGCAGGAGGAGTTGGGGAGGACAGAGAGAGTTGGGCCTGTGACAACTGCAGGGCTGCTCCCTGACCTGGCCAGAAGGACTCAGGAAGATGAAGAACCAACATGCTAGAAGCTGGGGTGAATGATGCTACTTCCACACAAGGTAGGAGCTCTGTAAATGCTCAAGGCTGCTAACCATCCATGGCTTCTGGTGCTTTAGCAGTGATGATGACAGTAGGAACAGAAAAGATGACAGGAGGGATAACATTGGTTTTTACTCTTTGTCAGCCTCTGTATTGTACCCTTAGAGTGCGTGATCTCACTTTACCATTGCCACAAACTGATACCCTTTATACAGAAGAAACTGAGGATCAGAGAAGTGAAAGTGAAAGTCTGTTTTATCTAACTCTTTGCGACCCCATGGACTATACAGTCCATGGAATTCTCCAGGCCAGAATATTGGAGTGGGTAGCCTTTTCGTTCTCCAGGGGATCTTCCCAACCCAGGGACTGAAACCAGATCTCCCACACTGCAAGCAGATTCTTTACCAGCTATGCCACAAGAGAGGCCCAAGAATACTGGAGTGAGTAGCCTATCTCTTCTCCAGTGGATCTTTCCGACCCTGGAATCAAAACACAGTGTCCTGCATTGCAGGCGGATTCTGTACCAACTGAGCCATCAGGGAAGCCCTGAGGTTCAGAGAAGTAACTAGTAAATGTGAGACCAGAATTTGCATCCAGGTTGGTTGGAATCCAAAGCCCAAGTCTTTCCCCCAGCATATGACTCTGTTTTACTTCAGCAATGATGATTTTTAAAAAAATTACTAAGGTGAACAGCTATCGTTCCTTGATGGCTCACTTTTATTATACAAAGTACTTGATATATGTCATCTCCTCTAATAATAGGCAACAATCTTTTGAAGTAGTTACTGTGATTACAGCTAGATTATCACTAAGAAAACTGAGTTTCAGAGAGGCTAGGTAACATGCCTATAGTCACACAGCCAGAAAGTGTTCTGGCAAGGACTGGGTTTCAGACCTTCCTGGCAGAAAGGCTGGTGTATTTAGGCATCACACTCTTCTGCCCTGTCAGCTGGAAAGGTCTTTAATGCCCTTGCCCACAAAGGAAAATAGATGAGATCCATGTGGTTCAGATATGGTGGGGAGGTCGGCTTGGCAATTTCAGGCTATGTAACTAGGTTCCACCAAAACTTTCATTCTTCTGAGTCATTGCTGCTGCCCAGTCCTGCTACAGCTTCTCAACTTCTGACTCTCCAAAACGGCTTTCCTGGGGCCTCCCTCTCTGCTGGGCTAGGTTGCTTCAGTTGTGTCCAACTCTGTGAGACCCCATGGACTATAGCCAGGTTCCTCTGTCCATGGGATTCTCCAAGCAAGAATCCTGGAGTGGGTTACCACGCCCTCCTTCAGAGGATCTTCCCAACCACATTCTATATCCAGCAAGGCACATACCTGGCTCCCAGATGGATTCTATCCCCAGATAAGACATTCTTTCCTACTCCAGAAGGATTTGGCAGTATGTCACTCTGCCTACCAAGAACTTATATTAACCAATAATTCTAGTCCAGGCATTTGTTTCCAGAGACAGCAATGTCTACAGAGGTTGTTGTCATTGGCATCAAGCCAAGGATGGATTCATGGGCCACCTCCCTTTTTTTTCCCCTTTTGTGACTTTGAAAGTACAGCCATCATCTCTAAGAATGTCTGCATTTCCTGTGAACCTGGATGTCTTCCTAGATAAGCAATAAAAAGTCTTATAAACAGAACTCACCCCCAGGCCCAGGGAGTTCTTAATAAACCAACATGTAGGAGTGATGAGACCAGAGAGAAAGCCCTAGATGGGAGACTGAAGACAATTGAAAACTTGGTACAAATGCTAATTCTTCATTAGCATCATTTCGCTGGTAAAATTCACTAAAAGGGTGAATTGGGGCTTTTTTCAAGTTATTTTATGAGGAAGCAGGAAAATAGTCCCATGTCTGTTTTGCTAGATACTGAAAATATAAAATTTAAAAGCATTGAAATTTTTCTTCTCTGGGGTTTTTCAGGGGATGTCTCCAGGGCATTTTTAACACTTAAAAATCCAAAAGATTTTTTCTCGTGGCCAGATGGCCTGGGTTTGATCTATGCTCTACCTTTTACTGGGCTTCCCAGGTGCTGCTAGTGTAGAAAAACAGCCTGCCAATGCAAGAGATGTAATAGACACAGGGTATGATCCCTGGGTCGGGAAGATCCCCTGGAGGAGGGCATGGCAACCCACTCCAGTATTTTTGTTGGAAGATTCCATGGACAGAGGAGCATGACGGGCTACAGTCCACAGGGTCACAAAAAGTCGGCCACGCGGAAGCGGCTTAGCATGCACGCTTTTATAAGCTGAATGATAGTGGATAAGCTCTCTTCCCCAGGTTCAGCTGCAATACGTGCTAAACAATAACAATGAAAATTTTCTCACCTTCTGTCAGGAGGTCTACATGACTCAGTGCAGGAATGGTTCTCAGATCAGTTCTCAAGACTTGAGCACACACGAGAATCCCCGAGGACTTGCTAAAACACAGACCACTGGGCCGAACCTCGCAGTTTCTGATTCAGTTCATCTGAGCATGGGCCTGAGGATTTGTTTATCTGACACTTTCTCAGGTGATGCTGAACATGCAGGTCTGAGGACCACACTTTGAGAACCAACAGCTTAGAACAATGCCTGACACATAAATGTTGGATAATATTCGCTTTTGCTACAATGATGGTTATTTTTGTCTTCCTTTAGCTGTAGAACAGCCTCCGAGAAAGGCCCCCTGCTGCTTTCCAAGTCTAACAATACTCTTTGGCTTTCCCACCTCAGTCTTTACTTCTCAGGCCACTGAAGTGCTAGGTGTTCTCAGGTGTCCAGCAGCTAGCTCTGTCTTCCATCCCTTCTCATACTGCCTCCCTAAACCCGTCTCCTGCCATTCCCAGCTTAGTCACACAATTTCATCCATAATGGATTTCCAAAAACACGTACGCATGTGGAACAAGACACTGACGTGTTATAAGGAGGAGTTCTGTTCCTATAGAGCATTAGATGATAAAATCCCTAATTACACCTCATCTTTGGAGCTCATCTTCGGGTGATATATTTGCAGCATTTGGTATGTACATGTTCTTTCTTTAACAGTTAAACGTATAATAACCTCGTCCAACAAGGCTAAAGAGTTGCCATTTCAGCATGTCCACAGATTTCCATCTTTCTCTCACTTATATTAAGATTTATGGTTATCCATTTCAAGACTCATTTTTCCATTTATCTCCAGGAAATTGGAGGAAAGTCCAATAAAAATATTCAAATAATTGCACAAAATTCAAGTAATTGCCAAGGAGATTAAGCACAGCAAAGAGGCTGGGTGGTGGTCAACCCCACAGAAGGCAGCCTGAAAGAGCCAGGGGTCCTTCTGGAAGCCCCCAGACTATGCCAACTTTTTCTCTCCCTTCTCAGCAGCCAAGGGAAGTGTTAGGCCACCCCAGCGTTCATAGACTCTATACGTAAGTAAGGCCTTTCTTCCAAGAGCTGGTCAAATTCAAAATGCAACCTCTAATGACCTTCTCACCTAAAGACATCATCCTCTCCCCGTCTCTCCCATCTTCATCCTGGAGTTCAGCTCCTCTTGTTTAAAGCCCCTCTGGATCCTGGCTCCAATTTCACCTTCAAAGCAGTATATGGGAACTGTCCCTCACTACATGCATGCTTGCATGCTAAGTTGCTTCAGTCATATCTGCCTTTTTGTGACCCTATGGACTGTTGTCTACCAGGCTTCTCTGTCCATGGATTCTCCAGGCAAAAATACTAGAGTGGGTAGTCATTTCTTCCTCCAGGGGATCTTCCCAACCCAGGGATTGAACCCGAGTAACTTATGTCTCCTGCAATGGCAGGCTAGTTCTTTACCACTAGTGCCACTTGAGAAGCCCTCCGAATTTATCTTTTTTCTCATTTCAGGAATCATTCTAGCCTTCCCAAGTGGATTAAAGAAGAGTTTAAACTTTTGTACCCTATTCCATTTGGGTTTGGAAATTTGCAAAAATTATTTCCCCAACTCTTTATTGTCTCTCCATCTTAATTTTTCTGGATTCTTACAAGCCCTATCTTTGCACCTAAACAATGTATTTATTTGGGGCCTGTTTTTAAGCCTTTACCTTCCACTCAGGGCTTCAGTTAACATAATGTTCTGTATTACTCCATGGTGACCAGGACGCTTCTATGGGTCTCTCCTTCAGCTTCCTGCCACGTGCCCCATGCCCTTGATGAATCCTCTCTGACAATGGTGAGTTAATGGGAAACTGGCCTCCTGGGACTCACAGATATGAGAAGAAGATGGAAACATTCGTATCACACACTACTAGGCCATCTGTGACCTACTGACAAGTGTGGTTGCCAAATTTCCCCTTTTGCTAGGCAGTGTCTTGTTCAAGGGCTTCCCGGGTAGCTCAGTGGAAAAGACTCTGCCTGCCAGTGCAGAAGATGCAAGAGACGTGGGTTCAGTCCCTGGGTTGGGAAGATCCCCTGGAGACAGAAATGGCAACCCACTCCATTATTCTTGCTGGGAAAAATCCCATGGACAGAGGAGCCTGGTGGGCTACAATCCGTAGGGTCACAAAAGAGTCAGACACACCTGAGTGACTAAACAAAAAGAACAAATCTTGTTGAAAGTCACTGATTACACACTGAGTTTCTGTATCAAGCAAAACTCTGGTTCCACCCAAAATAATTTAACTTTCTGGGCTTGAGGAAAAGCTTCCAGCAGACACAACACAGCCAGCAGATGCAGAAACACAGAAAGTGCTCTCTGCCACTCTTCCCATCCCCACATCCCGAACCACCAAGGTACCTAATCAGTTAAGTGAAAAATGCAGAGCATTTCCTATCATCCATTTCCAGAGTTAAAAGAAACCAATTACCTCCCAGGGCTGTCTCTAGGATGCAGTTCCTGTCGGAAACCCCAATTTTCCTTCTGGGCGCAATTCAAAACAGCCCAAAGGAAAAAGAAAATCAATACTGCAAATGTCAAAGATTTTTTCTGGCCGGTGTCTTCTGGAAATCTATCTGTGCTTTTGCCAATCAAACAGGCTGTCTTCTCTGTGTGCAGGCATAAGATAAGCAGCATTTTCCCACCTGCTTTCCCCCTTCCCTCACCTCAGGTCATTTTCATTATTTTTCCCTGAAGACCATCTTTTTTTAAAGGGGCAAAATGAGAATGTTCACTTTCAAAAGCGGAGCCTCAGTGACGGATTTTACAAACAGTGATCTCTGGAATGGGGGTTTTAGGTACCAGGAGGCAGACCTCACTGCTGAGTACAGATGTCTGGGAGGGTGGTCATCTGATCCTCCACACTGAGAAGCCCACTCGTCACCTTACCCAACAGCCATGTCCATGGCATGGGGCTTGCAACAGTCCACTCCTAGATTTCATTCCTCACTTGTCCCCAGACCTTGCCTCCTCCTTCTTTCTGGAGGAGTTCTTTTTCTGGAGCCCATCCTGACTGTCCCTCTTAAAACTACAGCTGATAACTGAGTGTGAAGGCTGAAGTTTCCTCTATCCGCCTTCCCTCCTGGATTTCCCTCTTCATCTGAAGAACTATTCTCGGCACGGCTTTGAAACCAGCCTATTACCAAGGGTGCCTGGCAAAGGACTTTCCAACCTGAGTCTCTCTTGAACCACCGTCACCACTTGGCCACAATCAGGGCCACTTACACTGTTTTTCCTGTATACTATTTTTCTTCAATCAATCCATTTTTTTGTTCTTTATTTTTAAATATATTTTTAAATGTGAGCCATTTTAAAAGTCTTTATTGAATTTGTTACAATTTTGCTTCTGTTTTATGCTTTGGTTTTTGGGCCCCAAGGCATGGAAGATCTTAGTCCCCTGACCAGAAGCCCATACCCCCCGGATTAGAAAGCGAAGTCTTAACCCCTGGACCACCAGGGAACTGAAGGAAGTTCCCCTCAATCCACTTTTTCAAAATATAAATATGTTTAAAAAAGAAACCATAGCAACCCCATTTATCATAAACAGAATGTTAACTCAAGGATCTACTCAATGCAAACTAAACGATGTTACGTAACTCTAATTAAGTGCTTCTGGCTGAAGACACTAAGTGTGAAACCTGCTCTCTCTTCCTTAAACAACAAAGATCATCAAGTCTTGCGGGAATATAACAGACACAAGGGCGCAAACCAAGACTTTCCCTGGCAGGATCAGAAGTGCCAAAGGAAAATAAGGAAACACCATGAAGCCAAAAAGGTTGCTCAATACTATGGCATACACCTCCTCAAATCTCTCATGTATCCACGGTGGACAACCCCTTCCCCTAGCCCAAGAAAGTTTACTGGGCATCTACTATATGCTAGGTAATTTCTAGGGACTAGAGAACCAAACACATTTTTTAAAATGGCTCTGTGCCCACATGAGACCTAAAACAACATTTTAACAAACAGTGTCTAGGATGGCCTTTGTTGCAACCTAGCACCTTAAACTAAGGAAAAACCCAGATTTGAAATCATGAAAAACTCCCAGGAGACTCAATAGCCACCAAGCAGTCTCTCTGATTAAGCTCTAGATAAAACATGACATGTGGTTAGCAGCTGTTAAGTGTCTGGCACACTTCGTAAGCAGTACTATCTGCCCTTGAAACCTCAGGGCTTCCCAGATAAACAAATCCCCACCCAAAGGCTCCCCCCCACCCATCCAAGGGGGAGCCCCCAAAGCCAAGCAGTGACTGACACTTCAAACCTGGTCGAAACCACACAGGGAACCTTGTCTATTTTAAATGTCAATGAGGAAGGCAGCTGGGCCTGCAGGTTTCTCCGGAAGGGACTGAAAAACCACTTCTGCAGTGGGATTTAAAACTCAGTCACTAGAGACAGCGAGAGAAGAGAGTGTGGACAAGACTGACCTCTGAGTCAAGGGCAACTGAAATGATTCACATTTGTGACTAATTATCTCTTCTTTAATCTTTGTCTCTCTCCCTGGACAGGAGTTGTCTTTCAAGCTGCTGAGACTTTTGACCTGACTGAATTCCGGGCTTCTGTTGGGTCTTGCTTTGGCCAGACTTAGAATGGCCAAGTGGCCATTTTCTGGTGTGTGTGTGGGTGTGTGTAACAACTGACATTTGTCATTCTTTCAAAATGCACATAAAAGTTTAAGCTTCCTGATCTATGCAAAGAAAATGAAAGGATGCCTGTGTTGTTTTTAAAACCTACAAACTCTTTGCTGCTGCTGCTGCTGCTAAGTTGCTTCAGTCGTGTCTGACTCTGTGTGACCCCATAGACGGCAGCCCACCAGGCTCCTCCATCCCTGGGATTCTCCAGGCAAGAACACTGGAGTGGGTTGCCATTTCCTTCTCCAATGCATGACAGTGAAAAGTGAAAGTGCAGTTCTCAGTCGTGTCCGACTCTTAGCGACCCCATGGACTGCAGCCTACTAGGCTCTTCCATCCCTGGGATTTTCTAGGCAAGAGTACTGGAGTGGGGTGCCATTGCTTTCTCCGACAAACTCTTTATACTATCTTAAAAGTATGTTCACCTGGGACACAGAATAACATCACCAACCTGAAACCTATTTGTTATGGATTTTTATGTCACTTTCCCATTAAAATGGGTGGATTACACTTTAGAATAAAGAATATGTATACAGCTGATCCTTGAATAACATGGGGGGCTTTGGGGAGCCAACCCTCCACGTACTTGAAAATCTGCATATAATTTATAGTCAGTCTTCTGCTTCCCAAGATCTTTGATATTCACAGATTCAACCAACCATGGATCCTACAGTAAATTAGTATTTACTATTAAAAAACAAACCAAACATGTGTACAAGTGGACCTTTGTGATTCAAACCCATGTTGTTCAAGGGTCAACAGTATATAGATATTTAATGAACACATTATTCTGTCTTACTCTATACTAATCACTGTTCGAACACTTAACAAATAATAATTACCTTAGTCCTCACAACAGCCCTATAAGCTTCCATTCTATGACCCCTGTTTTTACAGAACAAGACACTAAAATAAGAGAGGTAAAGTGACTTCCCAAGGTCACACAGCTAGAAAGTGGCCGTGCTGGGCGCTGAACCCAGGCAGTCTGGCTCTGGGCATTCCTCTCTGCTGCCCCCGACCTGACCCCTCACAGTGTGTGCTGGCTGCGTGTTTTGCATACATTACTTCATGTGGACCGAGCAGTGACCTATAAGGTAGATCATTTTTTTAAATTCCATTTTATAGATGGGGAAACTGAGGCATACAGAGATGAAGCAGCTTGCCCCAGACACTCAGCTCTGAGTTCATGGAAGTCACCCACTCAGTTACATGACACCTCCCCACACCCTCCCACCACGTGCTTTCGGCTGGAGTCAGGAAGCCAGCTCGTGCCAGTGGGTTAAAAACCATCTGTGACTGAACCTGGAGTCTTGAGTTCACTAGCTGCATGACAACAGTGTCTAGGCAGGAGGGATGTTAGCTTGTCTCATTCAATTCTACCTTTAAGAGAACAGACTGAGAGGCTGAATGACAAGAAAGAACTTGACTAAAGGGGCATATCATTACACTCAGTTAGGCACCATCCACTGGGTGGGAGGGAATGGCAGTAGAGAAGCAGTTCTCCACGTGTGGTGCAGGGTCCCCTGGGGGATCACCCAGACCTCTTCCCCATGCTCAAAACGATTTTCTTAACAACACTAAGCTGTTATTTGCCTTGCATCCTCCGTGAGTGTACTGTGGAATTTTCCGGAGACTGTGCAATATTTTCCAGATGTGCATTATCACAAATAGACTGATGATGAAGCCAATTCGAGGATCCAGTCTGCAGGCAAATTTGCAGGCATATACCACAATGCCACACTTCTACATTTAGTTTGAAAAAGTTATTGTTCATAGTGAAAGTGAAGTCGCTCAGTCGTGTCCGACTCTTTGCGACCCCATGGACTGTAGCCTGTCAGACTCCTCCCTCCATGGGATTCTGCAGGCAAGGGTACTGGAGTGGGTTGCCATTCCCTTCTCCAGGGGATCTTCCTGTCATTAATGGAAACATGCAGTAGGTTTATTATTTGAGTGAATTAGGGNGCCTGTCAGGCTCCTCCCTCCATGGGATTCTGCAGGCAAGGGTACTGGAGTGGGTTGCCATTCCCTTCTCCAGGGGATCTTCCTGTCATTAATGGTAACATGCAGTAGGTTTATTATTTGAGTGAATTAAGGCACACAGTAAAGTTTCTCATGTCTAGTTTCTATCATGGTGAAGATATAGTTAATCCAAATAAATGATCGTTTTTAAGAACATAAACGGGTTCCTGAGACCAAAAAGCCTGAGAACTGCTGCCTGAGACTATAATCTCCAAAAGAGCAAGGACACCTCTCCTGGGTGCCTCCACAGCTGCTGTACCACAGTGCCCAGCACACAGGAGGAACTTGGGATACGTAATTTTGGATGTTGAAGGCATGTCCTGTGTACTGTATCAGTCATCCCTTAGGGTCCATGTACCCACGTGCAAAATACACCCCATGCTCAGATGCACAGAACTTACCTGGAAATAGTCTGTAATGAATGATCCAAGTTCACTCTTCAGCAGCCGCCTGGAGAGAGAGAAACACCGTCAAGCAGTCCTTGATGCCACAGCTCCTGGAGTCCAGTTCAAGGATGCACAATGAACTGGCCTGCTTGCCAGCGACACAGGCGCTGAGACCAGGCCTGGGAAGGGAGTGTGCTTTCCTAGGTCCGAGGAATGCCCTGCCCCCACCAAGGTTATTAGAGAATGGTGGGGGGTGGGGGGAGGATGGGAATCCTAGAGGGACTTCTGCTCCTTCATTCACTTTATGGGTAAACCATCTCCAGAGGGCAGCCACAGGGGATCCTATTTCTAATAAAAGTGGAGGCAGGCCGGGGCACCTTGCTCCAGGTGCAGCAAAAGATAAGGAAGAGGAACACCACAACTGTGTAATTAATTGCCCCCATGTTTGCAGACTTCCTGGTTTAAAATGCATTTTGCATACAGTCTTCATCCAAGTATTGGAAAGTATGTGTGTGGAGGGGAGCAATTATTATCCCTCATGTATAGATAAAGAAACTGAGGCACAGAGAGGTCTCCCAAATAAGTCAGTGGCATAGTTAACATTCAAACTTCTTCTGCAAATTCAACATTTTTGCATAACTCTACCCTGTCTTGCCTCGAAATTTCATGGAAAAATATATTCAGATACCATGGTTTCGGTGGTCTCACTGCCCATCCCCGAACGGCTGAAAAGTCCTTCTGAGAACAGGTCTATTTTATTTATCCAGCACCAACATTCATTCAGCTGCCCTTTATGTGCCAGATGTTGCTCTAGCACCAGGCAAGAAGAGAAGAAGAAGAGAGCAAGAACAGGCGAGGTTTCTGTTCTCAAGGAGCTTACATCTTTGCAGGGAGGGTTATGAAGAGCCAGCAGGTTAATCAATACACTCCCAAGATAAGTTCAAAGAGCCTTAAGAGCTACAGAAAAAAAAAGAAAATGAAAAATGGGGGTATTGGCCCCAGACCTCCTTCTCCCCATGATGAGTCACGTGACCATCGCTACTGCTCTTTCTTTAAGGTGAGGAAGCTGAAGCCAAGAATCCAGTGAGTTCCCTAGAAAAGAAAGCCTTCAGAACTCCAATGACTTTATTTATGCATCCCATCAGCCACGGTTACTAAGGAGCAAACATTCAAACTTCTGACCACACCGACTGGGTTTTAACTCCTCAAAACAACGTGTTCCCACATATTGGATAAACAGGAAGTAGTTACAACAAGATGTCACAAGGTGCAGAAGATAGACACAACAAGATTGGGTCACAAGAAGAAGAAACATCCATGACCTAAACTTTTGTACCAGGAAGAACCCTGGAATGCTGAAAACCCACCCTGAGCAAGAAAAATACCTTCTTTTTCCTAGGACCGAAGATGTGTCTGTGGTGGACACCGCATTTTGAGATCTAAGAGAACTGCATTTTCTGATCCAAGAGATCAGAAGGCCACCCCAGAGAACCTAAGGTTCATCGACATGTGGGCAGGTTTGACTGAGCCAGGGAAGTCTTCCTCGGTCACCGGGCCAAGATCTTGCAGGTGGGTCCTGGCTGGTCTTGGGGGCTAGAGGCATCTCTCAGATTGGACACAGAAATCAAGTGGGTGGTCCCAGGGGGAGGCCCTGGGACAGGAAGAGGCAGGGAAGCTGCTTCCGGCTGCTGGCTCCCAACAAGGTCTTCACGGCCACTGGGAAGTCTCAAAACCACAGGTGAAGGAGCCAAGCTTCATCAAAAAGTGGGGGAAACAAGTCCCCATAGTCAGTTACTACTAACAGAGCTGCTCAAGTGTATCTTCGGGGCCCACAATGTGGAGGGGTCAACACGGTTCTTCTGAGACTAAATTGCTTCCTATGGAATTGGTATCCCAAGGAAGCCACACTGGAAGAAAGCTGTGCTCATGAAGACGCTTCAGGTAAAATCGAAAAAGAGAGTTCAGTGGTAAGAGTGGGGCTTCAAAGTCAAGAGCCATGGAAATCTCCTGGAGCATGGCGTAATCACTGTTGACTGGGACTGGACGTGATTAAGCAGGTGATTATGGCCCAGGGATTTTCAGAGCGGCACCCCAGGGGCATTGTGATGCTACCCAACTGAGGACTTCAAGATGTCTCCTCCCCTGCCAGTGACAGGAATGGCACAGCACCCTAAGGTTTCAGCCATGGCCAACGTCAGAGTTCCGCAGAGCGTTACAAGAAGACAAAGCTCGAGATCGAAACCAGCTCATAAAGGCGCAGAGACTAAAGAGAGAACTTGTGCATCTGCCAAGACAAAGGTATAGCAAAAAGGACTCAGAAGCTAGCAGCAGCCATGCCAGGGCAGCAAGGCGCTGATGGATATGAATCAAGAAGCGGAATATAGACANTGCTGTACCACAGTGCCCAGCACACAGGAGGAACTTGGGATACGTAATTTTGGATGTTGAAGGCATGTCCTGTGTACTGTATCAGTCATCCCTTAGGGTCCATGTACCCACGTGCAAAATACACCCCATGCTCAGATGCACAGAACTTACCTGGAAATAGTCTGTAATGAATGATCCAAGTTCACTCTTCAGCAGCCGCCTGGAGAGAGAGAAACACCGTCAAGCAGTCCTTGATGTCACAGCTCCTGGAGTCCAGTTCAAGGATGCACAATGAATTGGCCTGCTTGCCAGCGACAGAGGCGCTGAGGCCAGGCCTGGGAAGGGAGTGTGCTTTCCTAGGCCCGAGGAATGCCCTGCCCCCACCAAGGTTATTAGAGAATGGTGGGGGGTGGGGGGAGGATGGGAATCCTAGAGGGACTTCTGCTCCTTCATTCACTTTATGGGTAAACCATCTCCAGAGGGCAGCCACAGGGGATCCTATTTCTAATAAAAGTGGAGGCAGGCCGGGGCACCTTGCTCCAGGTGCAGCAAAAGATAAGGAAGAGGAACACCACAACTGTGTAATTAATTGCCCCCATGTTTGCAGACTTCCTGGTTTAAAATGCATTTTGCATACAGTCTTCATCCAAGTATTGGAAAGTATGTGTGTGGAGGGGAGCAATTATTATCCCTCATGTATAGATAAAGAAACTGAGGCACAGAGAGGTCTCCCAAATAAGTCAGTGGCATAGTTAACATTCAAACTTCTTCTGCAAATTCAACATTTTTGCATAACTCTACCCTGTCTTGCCTCGAAATTTCATGGAAAAATATATTCAGATACCATGGTTTCGGTGGTCTCACTGCCCATCCCCGAACGGCTGAAAAGTCCTTCTAAGAACAGGTCTATTTTATTTATCCAGCACCAACATTCATTCAGCTGCCCTTTATGTGCCAGATGTTGCTCTAGCACCAGGCAAGAAGAGAAGAAGAAGAGAGCAAGAACAGGCGAGGTTTCTGTTCTCAAGGAGCTTACATCTTTGCAGGGAGGGTTATGAAGAGCCAGCAGGTTAATCAATACACTCCCAAGATAAGTTCAAAGAGCCTTAAGAGCTACAGAAAAAAAAAGAAAATGAAAAATGGGGGTATTGGCCCCAGACCTCCTTCTCCCCATGATGAGTCACGTGACCATCGCTACTGCTCTTTCTTTAAGGTGAGGAAGCTGAAGCCAAGAATCCAGTGAGTTCCCTAGAAAAGAAAGCCTTCAGAACTCCAATGACTTTATTTATGCATCCCATCAGCCACGGTTACTAAGGAGCAAACATTCAAACTTCTGACCACACCGACTGGGTTTTAACTCCTCAAAACAACGTGTTCCCACATACTGGATAAACAGGAAGTAGTTACAACAAGATGTCACAAGGTGCAGAAGATAGACACAACAAGATTGGGTCACAAGAAGGAGAAACATCCATGACCTAAACTTTTGTACCAGGAAGAACCCTGGAATGCTGAAAACCCACCCTGAGCAAGAAAAATACCTTCTTTTTCCTAGGACCGAAGATGTGTCTGTGGTGGACACCGCATTTTGAGATCTAAGAGAACTGCATTTTCTGATCCAAGAGATCAGAAGGCCACCCCAGAGAACCTAAGGTTCATCGACAAGTGGGCAGGTTTGACTGAGCCAGGGAAGTCTTCCTCGGTCACCGGGCCAAGATCTTGCAGGTAGGTCCTGGCTGGTCTTGGGGGCTAGAGGCATCTCTCAGATTGGACACAGAAATCAAGTGGGTGGTCCCAGGGGGAGGCCCTGGGACAGGAAGAGGCAGGGAAGCTGCTTCCGGCTGCTGGCTCCCAACAAGGTCTTCACGGCCACTGGGAAGTCTCAAAACCACAGGTGAAGGAGCCAAGCTTCATCAAAAAGTGGGGGAAACAAGTCCCCATAGTCAGTTACTACTAACAGAGCTGCTCAAGTGTATCTTCGGGGCCCACAATGTGGAGGGGTCAACACGGTTCTTCTGAGACTAAATTGCTTCCTATGGAATTGGTATCCCAAGGAAGCCACACTGGAAGAAAGCTGTGCTCATGAAGACGCTTCAGGTAAAATCGAAAAAGAGAGTTCAGTGGTAAGAGTGGGCCTTCAAAGTCAAGAGCCATGGAAATCTCCTGGAGCATGGCAGAGGCGTAATCACTGTTGACTGGGACTGGACGTGATTAAGCAGGTGATTATGGCCCAGGGATTTTCAGAGCGGCACCCCAGGGGCATCGTGATGCTACCCAACTGAGGACTTCAAGATGTCTCCTCCCCTGCCAGTGACAGGAATGGCACAGCACCCTAAGGTTTCAGCCATGGCCAACGTCAGAGTTCCGCAGAGCGTTACAAGAAGACAAAGCTCGAGATCGAAACCAGCTCATAAAGGCGCAGAGACTAAAGAGAGAACTTGTGCATCTGCCAAGACAAAGGTATAGCAAAAAGGACTCAGAAGCTAGCAGCAGCCATGCCAGGGCAGCAAGGCGCTGATGGATATGAATCAAGAAGCGGAATATAGACAGGTGCCCCCACCCCACTGATAAGGGTGGTCCTCAGTTCTTTACTGAAGCGGGACCAGACACAGGTGTGGAAATCTGCTTTACGTACATTAAACATAATGGACTATAACCAGGTCTTGTAAGAGAACCGTGCAATTGTCCTTTTATCAAATCCCAAGTTCAAAACCCTCTCCACGAGGTATTTTTATTACAGTTACCAGAACAGAATGGACCTTATCTGATCATTGAAATTAACATTCTACTGGCCTGGGTGGGTAAATCAGCAAGCTATCTGTCCCTTACAAAATCCTGTCTTATTTCTGTCTCCACGTGTTACTGGTTAGACAAGGTCAATGCATATATGTAGAAGGTTTTTGCTGCAATGAAATATAGGGATTAACTAAATTGCACCAATAAAGTNCTACTGGCCTGGGTGGGTAAATCAGCAAGCTATCTGTCCCTTACAAAATCCTGTCTTATTTCTGTCTCCACGTGTTACTGGTTAGACAAGGTCAATGCATATATGTAGAAGGTTTTTGCTGCAATGAAATATAGGGATTAACATAAATTGCACCATAAAGTGCTCATAAAAATTTGGTTCACTCATACAATGAAGTTGTAAGCAACCATAAAAAAAAAAAAACCCAAAAGGAAAATAAAGAAGTGCTCTTAGTGATGATATGAAGATACCTACATTACATTAAGTTTTTTTTAAGTAAAAAACTTTAAAAAATTATACATACTGTTTGCAGAACAGTATGTATGTGAAGAGAAAAGAAATATATATATCGTTTTTTATTTATAATATCAACAAATTCATTTGTCAAATCTGCTCTAACTTGCTATTCTGTCATAACTATATGATTTGGTGTCCAAGTGGCCCTTTGGACTAAAATACACGGTACCCTGGGGCTTCCCAGGTGGCACTAGGGGTAAAGAACCTTCGTGCCAGTGCAGGAGACATAAGAGACACAGGTTTGATCACTGGGTTGGGAAGATCCCCTGGAGGAGGGGACGGCAGCCCACTCCAGAATTCTTGCCTGGAGAATCCCATGAACAGAGGAGCCTGGCAGGTTAC
>SJYW01018635.1:183452-214160 GCA_006410735.1 Raphicerus campestris | reverse complement strand
CCCCCCCCCCCCCCCCCCCAGGGAATGTTCTCTTCTAGAAGTTAAGCCTCTAAGTTATTTTCGGTTTATTTTTGGTGTGATGGACTGTTCTAACTTTATTGATTAACGTGAGGCTGTCCCTCTTTCCCAACACTACTTGCTGTGAAAAGACTGTCTTTTCTCTATTGTAGCTTTAACCTCCTCTTTTGAAGGCTAATTGAGTGTAGGTTTCTGGGTTTATTTCTGGGCTTTCTGTTCCTTTCTGTTGATCTGTATGTCTGGTTTTGTCCCAATACCCCACTTGTTTGATTTCTGAAGCTTATTTTCTTTGATTCAGTTTGGAATAGGACTCTGTTTTTACTTTCTCTCTCTAGCATTGCATAGTTAGTGTAAAATAATGCAGCAGATTTGTGTGTGTGTGTGTGTATAAATCTTATATTCTGCTGACTTGCTGAGTTCATTTATTAGTTCTAGTAGTTTTTGTGTGGAATCTTTAGGGTATTCTATATAGACTATCATGTCATCTGCATCTAATGACCATTTTACCTCTTACTTTTTATTTTGGAAACCTTCTATTTCTTTTTCTTGTCTGATTGCTATATCTAGGATTTCTAACACTGTGTTGAATAGAAGTGGTAAGAGTAGGCATCCTTGTTTTGTTCCAGAATTTAGCAAGAAGGCTTTTAGGTTTTCACTGTTGAGCATTATGTTGACTGTGGGTTTGTCATAAGTGGCTTTTATTATGTTGATGTATGTTCCTTTTATACTCACTTTGGTGAGAGTGTTTATCATAAATGGATGTTGAATTTTTTGTATTTTTTTGCAATTTTTTGCAACTTTTGAGTTTTTTGCTAAACCTTCTGTTTAGCATGAGGTTTTGGTCTTTTCTTTTGTTGATATGGTATATCACATTGATTGATTTGCATATGTTGAACCATCCTTGTGACCCTGGTATTAATCCTTTTTATGCTGTTGAATTTGGTTTGCTGATATTTTGTTGAGGATTTTTACATCTATATTTATAAAAGATATTTGCCTTTATTTTTCTTTTTTGGTAGTATATTTGTCTCGTTTAGATATTAGGGAATGGTGGTAGTTTCATAGAATGATTTTGGGAGTCTTCCTTCCCCTTTAATCTTTTGGAAGAGTTTCAGTAGTGTAGGTTTAAATTCTTTTCTTCTTTGTTGTTTGGTAAAATTCCCCAGTGAGGTCATTTGCTCCTTACTTTTGTTTGTAGGGAATTTTTTTTTGTTTTCCCAGTTAAAGATTCTACTTCACTTCTAGTGACTGTTCTGTTCAGATTATCTGTTTTTTCTTAATTCTGTTTTGGCAGGCTCTATATTCAGTAACTTGTCCATTTCTTCTAGGTTGTCCATCTTGTTGTCTTAAAGTATTATAGTTGTTCACAGTATATTTTTTTGATTTTTGTATTTTTGTGATGTTCCGCTCCCCCCCTCTTATTTTTCATTTATTTTGTCCTCTTTTGTTCTTGGTGAGCCTTTCTAGAGGTTTTTTGATTTTATCATTTGATAAGCCCAGCTGTTGCTTTTATTAATGTTTTTTAAAAAAAAAATCTTTATTTTTTTCCTCTCTCTGATCTTTATCATTTCCTTCCTTTGATGACTTTAGGTTTTGAATGTTCTTTTTCTGGTTTTTTATTGGTTTCTTTGAGATTTTTCTTGTTGTTTTTTGTTTTTTTTTTGACTGAGACCTATATTGCTATAAACATCCCTCTTCAGACTGCTTTTGCTGCATCCCGCAGATTTTGTGTAGTTTTATTTTGTTGTCATTTGCTTCAAGGTATTTTTAATTTCCTTTTTTATTTCACTGTTGACTCAATGAAAGATTTTTTGCAGCATATTGTTTAGGCTCTCTGTAGTAGTTTTTATCCTCTGTTTTTCTTTCTGTGGTTGATTTCTAGTTTTGTGCCATTGTGGTTTAAAAAGATGCAGAAGAAATTTGTTGAGTAAGCTATTGAGACCAACTAAGGATGAGGAAAAAAAGTTGTCTTATTTTTTTTTAATCCTTTACTTTTTCCTCTTTGATGATCTTACTATTTTTATGTAGATCTCAGTTTCTGAACTATATTTTCTCTTCTTGAGTACTTCTGTTAAGTTGTTATATGGCAGTCCTACAGGTAACAAATTCCCTCGATTTTTGTTTTTCTGAGAAGGTATTTCTTTATCAATTTGAAGGATAATTTCATAGGGAGAGTTTAGAATTCTAAGCTGGTGCAGTTTTTCTCTTAACGTTTTTAATATTTCAGTCTGTTTTCTTATTTGCATGGTTTTGTGGGAAAGTTGGAAGTAATTCTCTGCTTCTCTTTAGATTTTTCTCTCTCTGGCTTCTTTCAGGATTTTTTCTTTTTCTTTGATTTTCTGTACTTTGAAAATGTTACATTATGCTTAGGCATAGTGATTTTTATCTTCACATTTACTCTGCCTGATGTTCTTTGAACTTCATGAACCTGCAATTTGGTGTCTGACATTAATTTAGGGGAAATTCTTAGTCACTGTTGCTTCATTGATTTTTTTCTGTCCTTTTCTTTGTCCAGTATTTTCATTCTCATATGNTGATTTTTTTCTTCACATTTACTCTGCCTGATGTTCTTTGAACTTCATGAACCTGCAGTTTGGTGTCTGACATTAATTTAGGGGAAATTCTTAGTCACTGTTGCTTCAGTGATTTTTTTTCTGTCCTTTTCTTTGTCCAGTATTTTCATTCTCATATGTTAAACCTTCTGTAGTTTCCCTAGAGTCCTTTGAGATTCTGTCCTCCTTTTCCTGATCAGTCTATGTTCCTGTCTCTTATACACATCTGGATACAGGATGCTTGGGGCTGGTGTACGGGATGATCCAGGGAGGNCCTTCTGTAGTTTTCCTAGAGTCCTTTGAGGTTCTGTCCTCCTTTTCCTGCTCAGTCTGTGTTCTCCTTGTTTTGTATTTTCAAAGGTTTTTGTTGAGATATTCTTTTTCAAAAAATTTATTTTAATTGGAGGATTATTACTTTCCAATATTGTGATGGTTTTTGCCATACATCAGCATGAATTAGCCCCAAGTGCACATGTGTCCTCCCATCCTGAAACCCACTCCCACCTCCCTCCCCACCCCATATCTCTGGGTTATCCCAGAGCACTGGCTTTTGGTACCTTGCTTCACACATCGAATTTGCACTGGCCATCTGTTTTACATGTGGTAATATATATGTTCCAATGCTAAGTCTCAGGTTTCTTGTCTTGAATCCTGTGCAATCTAATAATTCCATCAAAGGCATTTTTCATTTCTGCTACAGTGTTTTTGATCTCTGGCATCTGTTTTTTATTCTTTCTTCAGATTTTCATCTTTCTGCTTATATTGTCCCTTTATTCTTGATGAATGCTTTCGACTTTATTCATTAGAGCCTTTAGCACATTAATCATAGTTGTTTTAAATTTCTGATCTCATAATCTCAGCATCTTTGCCATATCTGGTTTTGATACTTGCTCTGTCTCTTCATGTAATTTTCTTTTGCTTTGTAAATTTGTTCTTTTGTGGGGCCTGTAACTTCTATATTAAATTAAGAATACTCACATTATAACTGGATGAGTTAGTAGGCAAAAGCCATTCACATGGGGTTGACATACAGCTCTGTTAGCACCTGAGCTTTCACTTTGAGGAAGTTTAAACACTTGGTCATTTTGATTGAAGAAACAGTGGCACTACACTCTACGAGGGTGTAAAGTCACATTTATTTTTACAGATCTCAGAAAGGGGGATGGGGTGTCCAGCAGCCTAGGAATGGCAGTCCTCTGTCCCAGGTCACAAGTGAGCAGAAGAGCACATATTAGTTGAAAAGCGTTTGGGGGGAGATTTTGCTGCCTTTTTGTGAAATCAGCTCTACATGGTTATTTTGAAAGGAGCTCTGAGAAAAAGGAAACAGGAACTTGTCACAGGAGTCCTAAGCTCAGGTCCTTATCTGTCCAGGCTCTGGGTGTGAGCAGGGTTGTCATACTGTATAATGCTTATGTAGCAACTCAGAATAGCTGTTTTCTCATCACAATTGACCCTGTGATGCCTAGGCATTAGTCTTTAGAGAATATCATGTGCACTGTCTAGATGGTGGAGATATTAAAAGCTGCTGGCAGGATTTTGGTCACCCAGCACATGAAACATCTAAGCAAAGCAAAATGCCACTCAGCAATATAAATAGACAAATGGTGGTTTGAAATCCTGTCTATAACCATCTCCTCCCATTTTGGGGGTTCAGCCCAGAAAATAAAGCTCATGGATAAGATTAAGGTAGGTATTTGATTTAAAACTTGGGTGGGATTATGAAATACTTGTACCTGTTGGGATGTCATTTGTAAATGTCTAAGTTTGTCTGGAATTATTAATATACATGCAACAAGAGGTACCCTTTGCAGGCTCCCCTTCCTTGGCCAATAGTAACCTAAAGCTAAATGGTTGTCCAAAACCATCTACACTAAAGAATTGTACTGTTACTGCATTAAGGCTGGGCTTTGGTGTCATAGCCCAGTGTTTTTAGACAGGGGAGTTGAAAGTTTGGTGTTTGCCTTAATTAATTTAATAACTTGTTGTTGCTTATCTGTTGTGGTGGTGCCTAACTCAGTTCCCATGAAGGATAGTAGCAGACCTATTCCCAACATAATGGGGATGAGTACTGAACGTTTTTGACATGAGGTGGTTTAAAAAGAGACATTTTGGGGATCCTCTTCAGTGATTTGTAAGGATCATCTCAGGGAGACTTCACTATCTTGGTGTGAACAGACAGGACTTAGCAGGGAGCTGGCAAGGGGGCAGATGCATTGGTGGCTGAGGAAGGGAGAAGTGCACATATGGGGAACCGTGCATGTATGTTTGCTCCTGGATACTAAACCCACAGTGGACACCAGCTCTTATACTGGGTATATCCACACAAGTAGGGCTTCCCCTGGGGAGGCTGAACCGTGAGATGGAGTGAGAGGTATAGGTCGTATTCAGCCATGTGGTGTCACAGGTGGAGTGTGTTAGTGCATGGACAGACATGGTGGATTATAAAGTGCATGTGGGGCTCCTGCCAAATGCCACATACTGTATTGCACAGTGTTGCATGGGAACAGTTGATCACCATAGAGAGGAGCTGGGTAAGCCATGGAGATGCATGAGATGGTTTCCATTGGGAAAATGGGGGCAGGGTCAAGAAATTAGCTACGTAGGCCACTGACTCAGGAAAGAAGCCTTTGTTGAATTTGATAATATGTTCAGCAATTAGAGCAGCTCAGGAAAAAGAAAAAAGGCACTGGTTTCTGCCCATTGTATAAAAATATTAAGACTGTGGGAGGACTTGAATGAGAAGATTATGGAACCCTGAGTGGTTCCATAACCAGTGGGAAAAGATTCCCTTGATGTTGTATAGGGAGATGACCCTGTGGCTGCAGTTCTGGAGAGTGTGTATGTAGGGGAATGAAGAGGGAGTCCAATGGTGATGTAGCATCTATACCCAGGGACGAGTCCTTTCAACAGAATTCAATTTACTAGCCCTCAATTAGGTCACATAATGTGGATCAACCTAATAATGTGTGTTGAGGGTAAGCAATTATATGAAGCATTTAATCAGACATTTAAAAGGTTTAGAGACTTGACATATACCTTAACCTATCAAAATTTAAAGGTGTAGTGGAGAGCAGTGTGCAGTCAAAGTGCCACCTCACATCTCAGCAGCAAGTGTAGTTAGCAAGGAGAACTTGGGGTACCTCTACAAAATGCCACGAAAATGGGTCATCAGCTGGGAATTTAGATAACTAGGCATTCAGTTTGGCAACCAAGTTCTGGGAAGTGCTTGCCATCATCAGCAGCCCTGCTTTCCTGGGTGTCACCTCTTCCATAGTGGAAAATTGTGGAGGCCGTATTCATGATGAAGTTGTGTCCCGTGCTGTCATCTGCTGAGACGTCGTCATCTCAGATTATCATTTTGGCATTATCATGGAGTTGGGCATTATCAAGTGCTATTGCATGTGAAGGGAGCTGTTCTAGAGTAGGTCGCTCTCGTCAGTGAGGAAGGGAATTGAAGCCCCATAGGGTCTGACAGGGTTGCATTGAGTTGGGATATTCTGATTAAGATTTGCTCGCACTTTTGGGAGTGTCTGTTGCTAACTCAAATTTTCGGTAAATTCTGAGGGTCTCTAGGGGTGAATCTCGCAAAAGACTAATTGGTGCCCTTCTTCAAGGCATAGGAGGCCACCATTGTAAATAGTAAAAATTAGAGGCAAGTGTGTATCCTCGTTTAAAGAAAATTTAGTTATATGCTTCTGACAATTTAATCTTTAGTCTTGTATTACCAGAGATGTTTTTGAACTGTATAATCCTATCAGCCAGTTAGGGGTGAAATTAGGGCAGCGTGAGGCTGGTGGCCTTGAAACATTTGTGCTTTGGTGGCATTTAAGACAGAGTGCTTGAACCACTCAGTTAGTATACCTGGTGGCATTTTGGTCCCAGCCCTTCTTGGGCTGACTTCCAACATATGCCATCCCTCCATCCTGGGGTTCAGTTTTGAGTGAGTGCTGTGGTCTTCTAGTCACTTTGCGGTGTTGTCTCCTGGGGTCGTGGAGAAAGCCCCATGACTCAGATGGCATGAAAGTCACAGAATAGGGACAACAATAGCAGGCATATGCATTTTATGGTTTTGTGCTTGCCCTCTGAGTGCCCTATATGATAATTGGTTGTTGGGCTGTTGTGGGTCAGTATCTCATTGGTGGCTTCCTCCAAAGTGAGATAGGGCCAGGTGTGATTGTATCACCATGATGTCATCTTCTGATGTTGCTGCTGTCAACCTGAGTGCCTCTTCTTCCCTTTTAGATTTTCACCCATACCGTCCTCTCACTGGATCCAGGGTTAATTATTTCTACTTCTAGTGGGAGGTATGGTTAGGAGAAATGAACTGTCCACTGAAGGCACTCACTGTACATTGAAATCTCAGTTGAAATATGCATATCAAGTTACTTGGTTAATTGTAGTCCAGCAGCCTCCTAGTGGGTCTGTGTTCCTCCAATGGACCAGGACTCTGTCTGACCAAGGGGTTTTATAGCTAAAGTATCCATCAGGTCCCAGGTGAGTATTAGAAGGCAAGATGACTGACATTTTAAAATCTGTAAGGGGACTCAAAAATGTTGGGAAAATGTAATTTATATTGTCCCGTGAAATAAAAGCATCAGATTTCCTTCTGATAGCAATTTGTCATCTTTGGCGATTCATAATTTTTTTTTTTAGGTATATGTTTTAACTGGGTTTCCCTGGTAGTTCAGTAGTAAAGAATCCACCTGCCAGTGCAGGAGATGTGGGTTTGATCTCTGGGTCAGGACTATCCTCTGGAGAAGGAAATGGCAACCCATTCCAGTATTCTTGCCTGGAGAATCCCATGGACAGAGGAGCCTGGAGGGGCTACTGTTCATGGGGTCGCAAAGAGTTGGATACGAATGAGCGACTAAACAACAACAATCTGCTTTAGGATGGACTGGTTGGATCTCCTTGCAGTCCAAGGGACTCTCAAGAGTCTTCTCCAACACCACAGTTCAAAAGCATCAATTCTTTGGTGCTCAGCTTTCTTTATAGTCCAACTCTCACATCCATGCATGACTACTGGGAAAACCATAGCTTTGACTAGACAGACCTTTGTTGGCAAAGTAATGTCTCTGCTTTTTAATATGCTGTCTAGGTTGGTCATAACTTTCCTTATGGCTGCTATCAAATGCCAGACAAGGATTGGAGAAGATGTGAAAAAACTGAAGCGCTTGTGCATTGTTGGAGGAAATAAAAAATTGTGCAGCCACTATAGTAAACAGTGTAGAGGTTTTTCAAAAAGTTAGAGAATCACTATATGATCCGCATCCCTACTTTGGTTAGATACCTAAAAGAATTGAAATTAAGATCTCAAAGAGATATCTGCACTCCCATGTTCTTTGCAAGACTTTGCAGTAGTTAAGATACAGAAATAACCTATATGTTTATTGATGGATAAACAGTAAACATATAGTGGAGTGGGTAGCCTTTCCCTTCTCCAGGGGATCTTTCAAACCCAGGGATCGAACCCAGGTTTCCCACATTGAAGGCAGATTTTTTATGGTCTGAGCCACCAGGGAAGCAGTATATTGATGGATAAATAAAATGGTAAATACATAGCCATTAAAAAGAATATCCTGCCATATGCATCAACATGAATTAATGTGGAAGACATTATGCTAAGTGAAATAAGCCAGGTACAGAAGGATAACTGCATGATTCTGCATATATGAGATTTCCAAAACGGCCAAACTCATAAAAACAGAGTAGAATGGTAGTTGTCAGGGCTGTGGGGAATAGTAAGTAGAAAGTTGGTGTTCAGTGGGCATATAGTTTCAATTATGTAAAGTAAATCCTAGAGAAATACGTGCTCTGCAATATGGTGCTTATAGTTAATACTCGTTTTTGCACTTAAAAAAGAGATGTGCTCTGTCAACAGGGTGTGTCTTGTATAAGTGTTCTTAACACAATATATGTTTTTTATTTAAAAAAGAACCTAATGTGGCTGCTGCTGCTAAGTAGCTTCAGTCTTGTCCGACTCTGTGTGACTCTATAGACAGCAGCCCACCAGGCTCCCCCGTCCCTGGGATTCTCCAGGCAAGAGTACTGGAGTGGAGTGCCATTGCCTTCTCCGTCTAATGTGGCAAATAGATGAGAAATATTTAAAATAAATATTAATATTTGGTATTCAGTATCAATAATGTATCATGAGGAAGTAGAGCTTAAGCCAGCAAAGCAGATAGTGCAGTCTTAGGAAATTTATAAACATGTTTTACATAGCAGGAAAACTAGTTATTTTATTGTGTTCCAAAAAGATACTTGGGAATAAAATTAAAAATCTGTTCCCAGTTAAAAATATTTCTCTAGAGTAGGCCAGTAATGCCTCAATATGATAAAAAAAATATGTTTTTGAAATTAGCAGTCACATAATCAAAGATCATATACTCTTTTTTTTTTATACATGTGAAACATCTGTAAGTGATGTTGCCATAAATGATCAAGTAGGGAACTCCAAGGCTCCATTTCTGCTCAAAAATAACAAGCTAGCAAAATCTATCAGAACCAATTTTTGTAGATCTCTGGAATCTAGTCAGAACTTAAAAATAAAAAACTAGGGAATGATTACTGAAGTAAAGAGCTATTGTTCTATAGGAAAACACTGACTGAGCCTTATTCAATCACCTGCCTAACCATCCCCCAGTCTACAGTAGCTTTGAAGATGACAGACCACACTCCTAATGCGGGTTAACATTTACAGAGGGTGCAATACAAACCTTACTCTTAAAAAATTGTTATGAGGTGTTTCAGCCTGTCTTACAACTCCCTGAAGGACCAGTGTGGCGGCTTTCACTCAGCCAAGAGCTTTTCTGAGGGTGAAACAACTTCCCTGCCAGTGTTTGGCCAGAGTATTGACTGTGGCAGACTGGGTCTAGGGATAACAGAATAAACAATAGGAACATTGTAAAACTTGGGGAGAAAGCAGTTGAAAAGGAGACACATGGGGAAGAAGATTTTTTAAAGGTCCTGCTTATACTGGGGAGTTGAGGCCATGTGCTTGCCCAAAGCTGGATTCATTTTCAGAAAAGGCCCAAGAAGACCTTAAGCTTTCATCTCTGGCTAAACCTTCAGACTTGCATTGCACAGGCTGTAAATGAAAGTACAGAGCTGGCTAACTGTTGGAACTCTTCAACATAGAGAAAGTCAGAACAGACTGGGGAAAGTTGTTTTCTTTTTTCTTTTTGGCTGCGGATATTTATGGAAACTCTGTCAAGATAACAGCTCACAGTTAAGCAAAGCTAGCAAGACTTCAGTGCCACACACAAAGAATGTACAAAACAATTACCCACAACAAGCAGCAACACCGAATTCCAGCTGTGGGGAAGAATCTGGTATCCAGAGTTGCCACACTATATTTGATATGTCCAGTTGTCAACAAATCATGACATGCTTAAAGAAACAGAATATGGCTGTTGTCAAGGGGAAAATACAGTTTACAGTAACACTACAATGAAGCGTCACCTCACATCAGTCAGAGTAGGTGAAGTTGCTCAGTCATGTCCGACTCTTTGCAACCCCACGGACTGTAGCCTACCAGGCTCTTCCATCCATGGGATTTTCCAGGCAAGAGTACTGGAGTGGTTTGCCATTTCCTTCTCCAGAGGATCTTCCCGACCCAGGGATCGAACCCAGGTCTCCCGCATTGTAGGCAGACGCTTTACCGTCTGAGCAACCAGGGAACTCTACAGTAACACTATGCAGGGATTAATTCCCATATAACTTTACTCAGTTCTCCATTTCTGTGATTTTTTTTTTTTAACCCCATCTGTTGATTCAACCACAGACTATGATGTATTATAATGTTGATATTTATTGTTGCAAAATAATTACATAAGTGGACCCTCACAGTTCTAATCCAAGTTGTTCAAAAGTCAACAGTAATTAATAAAAACTGTCCCTGAGGAAGCCCAGGAATTATAAAAAAAAGATTTTAAAGATGCTCAAAGAGCTAAAGAAGGTATGGTCAACAACTGAGGACAACCAAGAAAAAGCTATCTCACCAAAGAGAGATGTCAAAAAAGGTATAGCAATTATAAAAAGGATCCAAATTGAAATTCTGGAGCTGAAAATATAATAACTGAAAGGGAAAATCCACTAGCAGGTTTTAGTAGCAGTTTGAGCAGGCAAACAGAGAATCAGTGAATTTGAAAATACATCAGTTGAGATTGGCAACTTTGAAAACCCAGAAAGAGAAAAGAATGAAAAAAAAAATTACCAGAGCTGTGAGATACCAGCAGCATACCAACATGTTTATAAAGGAAGTCCCAGGGTGAGAGAAAAGAGAAAAGGCACAGAAATAATATTTAATGAAGTAATTGTTGAAAACTTTGCAAATGTGATAGAAAACGTACGTCTAAGAAGCTTAATTAACTTTGAGCAGGGTAAACAGAAAAAGTTCCCCACACTGAGACACAGTATAGTTGCTGCTTGAAATACACGGAGGCTAGACTGACCTGGCTCCATTCCCCTGAAAGTTCACGTGTCGTTTCACAGTTGTCCTTCTGCATCCAGGGGTTTAAGCAGGTACAGATTGTTTAGTGCTACTGTTGTTCCGTCTTGTCTGACTGACTGTGACCCCGTGGACTGCAGCCCGCCAGATGCTGCCATCCTCCACGTTGTCTCGGAATTTGCTCAAATTCATGTCTGTTGAGTCAGTGGCTTGTTACTGAGCACTGGCTCTAGGGTGTGCTCCAGAGCATCAGTTCAGTTGCCCTGCAGCAGGTGGAATTTTCCTGAATCAACGACCAAACCAGTATCCCCTGCACTGGGAGGCATATTCTTAAACACTGCACTACCAAGAAAGTCCAGTTTTATTTTAAATACTTTGTTTGTTTGTCTGTCTGCACCATGTGGCTTGTGGGATCTCAGTTCCCTGAACAGGACTTGAACCTTGGCCCTTGGCAGTGAGACCACAGAGTCCTAACCACTGGACTGTGAGGAAATTTCCTCAGGGGAGTTTTGCTTGAAATAGTAATCCATGTTTCATTTGTTTGTAGAGAATAGACTTTTTACTTTTGATGGTAGATGACTGTGTTTGCGTGGCTATGTGTGTGTGTGTATACGTGTATGTTTGTGTTTAGTTTTGTTTGTTTCATGTGACAGGGAAGAGCTGTTATTTTCTTTGTGGTTTGTTACATGAGGTCTGTGATTTGTGATATTAAACTGAACAATAAGAGAATGATCTGATAAAACTCAAATAGCTCTGTTAGGTAGAAATTTTAATTGAGAAATAGTCTCTGGAAATTCATAAAAGACATATATTAGCTAAACTATACTTTTTAACTTGTATTAGGGTATAACCAATTAATAATGTTGTGATAGTTTGAGGTGAACAACACAGGGACTCAGCCTTATGTATACATGAATGTATTCTTCCCCTGACTCTCCTCTTTTTCAGTTGCCACATAACACTGAGCGGAGTTCTATGTGGTATATAGTAGGTCCTTGTTGGTTTTCCATTTTAAATGTAGCAGTGAGTACATGTCCATCCCAAACTCCACAGCTGTCCTTTCCCTCCATCCTTCCCCACCCAGCAACCATGTGGTGTATGTATATGTGTGTGTGTGTATATATATGCTATTTGCAGCAATAGCATAATGCTATTTGCAGCAATATGGATGGACCTAAAGATTATCATACTGAGTGAAGTAAGTCAAAGAAATTTCATATGACATGCCTTATATGTGGAATCTAAAAAGAAATAATACAAATGAACTTGCAAAATAGAGGCTCACAAAGAATAAACTACTTTTTAACAGAGATATATTATATCTCACTGTAATATATACACAGTAATATAATAATCATTAATTTAAAATATGTATTTCAGTGGTTTTTTTCTTTATTTGCAGAATTATCCAATAGCTAAATTTTAGAACTTTTTTTTTTTTTTTTTTTTTTTTACCATTCTACCCCTATTCCTCTATTCCTAGAACCAATAATGTACTATCTTTCCTTATGGATTTGCCTATTCTGGATATTTCATATAAATGGAGTCCTATAATACACGATCCTTTGTGACTGCTTTCTTTTACTTAGCATAACATTTTTGAGATTCATGCATGTTGCATAGTAGTGTGAATTAGTATTTAAGTACTTGTAATTGCCAAATAATATACCACTATACAGATGTATTTTATTTATCCATTCAATACTTGATAGACATTTGGTTCTACTTTTGGCCATTGTAAATGGTGCTGGTATAAACATAAGTGGAGAGATTTTGATTGGACATGTTTTTGGTTTTGTTTTTAATTTATTTAATTGGAAGCTAATTACTTTACAGTATTGTAGTGGTTTTTGCCATACATTGACATGAATCAGCCATGGCTGTACATGTGTTCCCCATCCTGAACCCACCTCCCTCCCCATCCCATCCCTCTGAGTCATCCCAGTGTACCAGCCCTGAGCACCCTGTCTCATGCATAGAACCTGGACTGGTGACCTGTTTCACATATGATAATATACATGTTTCAATGCTATTCTCTCAGATCATCCCACCCTCGCCCTCTCCCACAGAGTCCAAAAGACTGTTCTATACATCTGTGTCTCTTTTGCTGTTTCACATGTAGGGTTATCAGTACCATCTTTATAAATTCCATGTATATGAGTTAGTATACTGTATTGGTGTTTTTCTTTCTGACTTTCTTCACTCTGTATAATAAGCTCTAGTTTCATCCACCTCATTAGAACTGATTCAAATGCATTCTTTTAAATGGCTGAGTAATATTCCATTGTGTATATGTACCACAACTTTCTTATCCATTCATCTGCTGATGGACATCTATGTTGCTTCCATGTCCTGGCTATTATAAACAGTGCTGCGATAAGCACTGAGCTACACGTGTCTCACCTCTTGGCTATATATCTAGCAAGAGAATTGCCAGGACATGTGGTAACTCTGTTTAACATCTTAAGGAACTAATACAGTGTTTTACAAAGTAACGGTACTATTTTACATTCCTGCCAGCAATATATGAGTGTTCTAGTTTCTCCATATCCTTTTAAACTATTTTCTGTCTTTTTGATTATAGTTATTCTGATGAGTATGAAGTGGTATCATCATGTTTTTTATTTTCCTAATAATGATATTGAACATCTTTTCATGTGCTTGTCATTTGTTTGTCTTCTTTGCGGAAACATCTCTATTCAGATCCTTTGACCATTTTAAAATTTAATTATCTTTACTTTTGAATTCCCACTTTACTGTGGGCTTCCTTCATAGCTCAGTTGGTAGATCATCTGCCTGCAATGCGGGAGACACCAGTTTGATTCCTGGGTTGAGAAGATACCCTGGAGAAGGAAATGGCAACCCACTCCAGTATTCTTGCCTGGAGAATCCCATGGACAGAGGAGCCTGGCAGGCTACAGTCCACGGGGTAGCAAGAGTCGGACATGGCCTAGCGACTAAACCTATCAGGTGTATTGTTTGCATGTATTTTCTCTCATTCTGTATGCTGTCATTTTACTTTCTTGGTTGTGACCTTCAAAGCACAAGTTTTTTTATTTTGACAAAGTCTGACTTATAATTCTCTTTTATTGCTTGTGATTTTGGTGTCATTAAGAAATCATGGCATAACTGAGAGTTTAACATTATCTTCAAAGGTTTAACATTATCTTCAAAGAGATTTAGTTTTAATTCTTATGTCTAGGTCCATGATCCCCCTTTGAGGCAATTTTAAATTATTTTTCTTAAAAATTGTGCTGAAATATACATAACAAAATTTACCATCTTAACCGTTTTTAACCATGCAGTTGACTATATTTAACTGTATTAACATTGTTGTCAAACAGTCCTCAGAGCTCTTCTTCTTATAAAACTGAAACTCTATATTCGTTAAACCATAATCCCCTTTTCCTTCCTCCCTTTTTCTCCAACCCCTGGCAGTTCCCATTGTAATTTGTCTCTGAATTTCATTCCTTTAGGTAGCTCCATAAAAGTGGAATTATATAGTGTTTTCTTTCTCTGACAGTTGTGTCCTCAGAATTCATCCATTTTGTAGCATCACAATATCTCTCCTTTTTAGGCCGAATAGTACTTCATTGTATGTATGTACCACATGTTTATCCATTCACCCATCTGTGGAAACTTGAGTTGTTTCCATCTTTTGGCTGTTGTGAGTAGAGCTGCTATGAATATGAAAATACAAAAATATCTCCTTGAGAGCCTTCTTTTAAGTATTTCGGTACAGACCCAGAAGTGGGATTGCTAGGTCCTGTGGCCACTCTACTTTTACTTTTTTGTGGAACTGCCATACAGTTTTCTTTAGTAGCCATTTTATATTAACATCATTAATGCACAAAGATTTAAATTTTTTCACATTCTCACCGACACTTATTATTTTCTAGGTTTTTTTTTTCTTTCATAATGGCCATGTTGCAGATTTAAAGTGATACCTTATTGGGCTTTTGCATTGCATTTTGCTGATGATTATTGATTTGAATGTCTTTTCATGGACTTGTTGGCCAGTTGTATATCTTCTTTGGAGAAATGTCTATTCAAGACCTGTACCCATTTTTGAATTATGTTTTTTTTCTGTTTGTTTNTCTGCCTGCAATGCAGGAGACACCATTTGATTCCTGGGTTGAGAAGATACCCTGGAGAAGGAAATGGCAACCCACTCCAGTATTCTTGCCTGGAGAATCCCATGGACAGAGGAGCCTGGCAGGCTACAGTCCATGGGGTAGCAAGAGTCGGACATGGCCTAGCGACTAAACCTATCAGGTGTATTGTTTGCATGTATTTTCTCTCATTCTGTATGCTGTCATTTTACTTTCTTGGTTGTGACCTTCAAAGCACAAGTTTTTTTATTTTGACAAAGTCTGACTTATAATTCTCTTTTATTGCTTGTGATTTTGGTGTCATTAAGAAATCATGGCATAACTGAGAGTTTAACATTATCTTCAAAGGTTTAACATTATCTTCAAAGAGATTTAGTTTTAATTCTTATGTCTAGGTCCATGATCCCCCTTTGAGGCAATTTTAAATTATTTTTCTTAAAAATTGTGCTGAAATATACATAACAAAATTTACTATCTTAACCGTTTTTAACCATGCAGTTGACTATATTTAACTGTATTAACATTGTTGTCAAACAGTCCTCAGAGCTCTTCTTCTTATAAAACTGAAACTCTATATTCGTTAAACCATAATCCCCTTTTCCTTCCTCCCTTTTTCTCCAACCCCTGGCAGTTCCCATTGTAATTTGTCTCTGAATTTCATTCCTTTAGGTAGCTCCATAAAAGTGGAATTATATAGTGTTTTCTTTCTCTGACAGTTGTGTCCTCAGAATTCATCCATTTTGTAGCATCACAATATCTCTCCTTTTTAGGCCGAATAGTACTTCATTGTATGTATGTACCACATGTTTATCCATTCACCCATCTGTGGANCAAAGTGAATCAGTCATTGATATATATATATATATCCACTCTTTTTTAGATTTCCTTCCCATGTAGGTTACTACAGAGCATTGGGTAGAGCTCCCTGTGCTATACAGGAGGTTCTCATTAGTTATCTGTTTTATACATGAAGTATGTTTGTGTCAGTCCCAATCTCCCAGTTCATCCCAGCACCCATTTACCTGCTTGGGCTCCAAAGTCATTGCAGATGGTGACTGCAGCCATGAAGTTAAAAGACGCTTGCTCCTTGGAAGAAAAGTTATGACCAACCTAGACAGCATATTCAAAAACGGAGACATTACTTTGCCAACAAAGGTCCATCTAGTCAAAGCTATGGTTTTTCTAGTAGTCATGTATGGATGTGAGAGTTGGACTATAAAGAAATCTAGCACCAAAGAGTTGATGCTTTTGAACTGTGATGTTGGAGAAGACTCTTCAGAGTCCCTTGGACTGCAAGGAGATCAACCAGTCCATCCTAAAGGAAATCAGTCCTGAATATTCATTGGAAGGACTGATGTTGAAGCTGAAACTCCAATACTTTGGCCACCTCATGTGAAGAATTAACTCATTGGAAAAGACCCTGATGTTGGGAAAGATTAAAGACAGGAGGAGAAAGGGACAACAGAGGATGAGATGGTTGGATGGTATCACCAACTCAATGGACATGTGTTTGAGTAGACCCCAGGAGTTGGTGATGGACAGGGATGCCTGGCATGCTGCAGTCCACGGGCTCGCGAAGAGTTGGACATGACTGAGCAACTGAACTGAACCATAACTTTGTTCCCTATGTCTGTGACTGTTTCTGAGTGTGAATAAGCATTTTTGAGTTTATTTTTGTAGTGTTAGGGAGTATTCTGATTCAGTGCCAACCCTGTCATATTATCAAGAGCATTTTTCAGAGAATTAGAACAAAACTTTTACACTTTATATGGAATCACAAAAAAAAATCCTGAATAGTGAAAGCAATCTTGAGAAAGAATAATGGGCCTGGAGAAATCAGGCTCCCTTCAGACTATACTACAAAGCTACAGTAAACTAGGTATTGGCACAAGAACAGAAATATAGATTCGTGAAACAGGTTAGAAAGTCTAGAAACAAACCCATGCACCTGTGGCCACTGTAGTCTGTGACAAAAGAGACAAGAATATATGATGGAGCAAAGACAGTGCCTTCAGTAAGTGGCGCTGGGGAAACTGGACAACTGATTGCATGTATTTTTACTTTTGTTGCCTGTCCACTTAGAGGCATTATTTGTTTATTTATTTTAGCAAAGTAATGGATTTATAAAGAACTAAGAAAACACTTAAGAAAAAGTTAGGTTATTGGCAACGCACTGCAACACTCTTGCCTGGAAAATTCCATGGACAGAGCAGCCTGGTAGGCTACATACAGATCATGGGATCTCAAGGAGTCGTACACGGCCAAGAAATTTCACTTCTCATGAATCAGGCTGCTTGCCACTTCTTTAAAAAAAAAAAAAAAAAAAAAAANCCATGGACAGAGCAGCCTGGTAGGCTACATACAGATCATGGGATCTCAAGGAGTCGTACACGGCCAAGAAATTTCACTTCTCATGAATCAGGCTGCTTGCCACTTCTTTAAAAAAAAAAAAAAAAAGTTAGGTTATACTAATATCTCCTATTTTATATACCAAAGTACCAAAACTTTAAATATAAAAGTAACCCATATATGTAGTAGCTGAAATGGCATTTATTTTTATATGGAGCACATATTCATTATTTTACACATAGATATGTAGTTGTCCTAGCACTGTTTGTTTAAAAGACTTTTTTCCCCATGAATTTTCTAGCCTACTTGTCAATTCATCATAAATGTTAGTATTTATTTCTGAACTATCTGTTCTGTTCTCTTACCAAGTACCACTCAGTTTTGATTACTGTAGCTGTGTGGTTAAGTTTTGAAATCAGAATGAGAGTCTTCCAACTTTGTTCACCATTTTCCAAGTGGTTTGGCTACAGTGTCTCTGAATTTCTAAATGAATTTTAGGATCAGTTTTTACAAAGAAAAAAAAAGCCAGCTGGCATTTTGTTGGGAATTCCCTTGAATCTATAGATCAGTATGGGAAGTATTGCCATCTTAACAATATTAAAGTCTTCCAATTCATTGGGCCAGTTTTCCATTTATTTTGATCTTTTATAATTGGTTTCAATAGTGTTCTGTGGTATAGTCTTCATTTATTTGATAAATATATTCTTAAGTATTTTTATGCTGTTGCAGCTGGAATTGTTTCATTTTTTGATTGTTCACTGTGTGTTGAAATGTAGTTGACTGTTGTCTGTTAAACTCATGTCCTAAATTTTAAGGAACTTGTTTATTCTAGTTGGTTTTCTTATGGTTTCCTTGCTATTTTCTGTGTAGAAGATCATGTCATCTGCAAACAGAGATGGTTTTACTGCTTCCTCTTCATTCCTGATTTCTTTTCATTGGTTTCCAGATTGCTCTGGCTAGACCCTTCAGTATGATAAGAGGAAGTATGTACATACTGTATTGTTCTTATCCTAAGGGAAAAGCATCCGATCTTTTACCATTTACTATAATGTTAGCTGTGCATCTTTTGTAAATGCTGTTCATCTGGTTGAGAAAGTCCCTTTCATTTATTGTCCTGAATGATTTTATCATTAAAGAGGGTTGTGAGCGAAACAGTAGCCTTTTGAGGGGCTAGTGTGCTGTGCTAGGTCTTAGCTGTGGCATGCAGGATATTTAGTTACAGTATGTGGGATCAGTTCCCTGACCAGGGATTGAATCTGGGTCCCCCACTTTGGAAGTGCATTTATTTTAACCATTTTCTGTTAGGTATATCTTAACCACTGGCTCACCAGGGAAGTCCACATTTAAGAGCCTATCCCATATCAAGGGGTACATTGTTGGGATGTAATATAAGTTTTTATGGCTATATCTGGAGAAAGTTGTATGAAAATACTAAAATTGATTTGCCCAATACCAAAGCTATAACAAAATTTTAAATGGAAAAGTTATTGTAAAAAGCTGTTTATAATTATTATAAAGCTTGGAAGAGGTGATGGATGGTTGTGTTGTGGGGTCTGGAGTATTCTAAAAAATTATAAGACACAGATTGTTGGGAAGAAAGAAGAAATGTCTTTTGGGATGAATATAAATCTAATCATGCCCAGTTTTAAGAAGCTGGACTAAGTTTATGCTTCTCAAATTGGAGCATTTATTTCCCAATGATATGTGTGGCATTGTCAGGATAGTAAGAAGCCATTGAATTAAAATCACATTTTTAAAATGTTCTGTTCAGTGGTATTTAGTTTATTGACTTTTTAAAAATTTAAACATTTTATTTTGAAATAATCATAGATTTACATAAAGTAGTAAATAATACAGAAGAATTGCCTCTACCCTTTACCCAGTTTCCAAAAATGAAGATGTCTTGCAAATATGTGATAATATATTACAACCAGGATAATGACATTGATACAGTCAGGATACTTAATGTTTTCACCACCCCAAGGGTCCCTTTTGTTTCCTTGTAATAACTATATCCACTCCTATCTTATTCCCACTCCTTTCTTAACCCCTGGCAACCATTAATCTAGTTTCTATTTCCATAATTTTGTCCTTTTAAGAATGTCATATAAATGAAATCATATTGTATGCAATCTTTTAGTATTGGCCTTTTCTCACTCAGCATAATTATCTGAACAATATTCAATGTCAATAGTCTGTTCATTTCTTTACTGCTGTGTGGTATTCCATGGTATGAATGTACCACAATTTGTTTAAATATATACCGATTGAATGAGGTAACTTGGTTGTTTTCCAGTTGTTGGCTATTACAAATAAAGCTGCTATAAACATTCCTGTGTAGGTTTTTGATGAACATCAGTCTTTATTGCTTTGCTGGATCATATGGTAGTTGTATAATTTTTTGACTGTCTCTAATACCACATTGGTCTAGATGTTGGGATCCTGCATTAGAGTGCCAGAGATGGAACTTTAGGCTTCTCACTTGGCCTTTGCTGGTGTGGGTAAGGGTGAGGCCATAGTTTTTCTCTGTGATGTTTGGCTGGAAGAGAAGAGTTATTGTCTAAAAGTTTTCTGTCTTGCTGAACTTCACCTTTACTTGTTTTTTAACTAATGAGAGCAGGTTTTTGTTAGAGCTCTTTGTAGTCTTCTGTGCTCTTTGTTCATGGTTGCTGTCTTTAACTCGAAATCTGGGATATATGAAGTAAAAAAAAAACCCAGGGATCACTCCCTTGTTATTCTTTGATCCCAAAGTCCCTAGCCAGTGTGCCTTTTTTCTCTTTTCAGATTCTTCTTAAGTTTGTTCTGTTTATGGTGTCCAGGATTTTTAGTTGTACTTCGCAGGAGGAATAGGGAAAAATACATCTCCATTATATGAGAAATGGCAATCCAGTTTAAAATATTTTTATATGAAATCACATGTGGCACTAAAATTAAATAGAATGCCAGGTTATCATTTTAGATGTAAAACAGAAATCTTAAAGAAGTGTTAAATATTTATGGTATCTTTAAGACTGATCCTGTATTTTAGTAAGAAGTACTAATTCTTTCTTCCTGTTCTTATTGGTAAATATTAGGCTGTAGGCCATGTTTCTATGGCAGAGAGACCCAAATACAATGGCTCAGATAAGGTAGAATTGTATTTCTCTTTCAGGTCCAGGATAAGAAGGTAACTTTGCTTCTTGAAATCTTCCGAGGAACCAAGCTGGGTGGGCAGTTGAGCCACCATTACGTATGGCCTCCCAGGGTTGTTCTAGACATCACCATTTTCATTTGGCAAGAGCAATGGTAATGGGTTGTTACACAGCAGAAACTAACAACATGGTAAAGCAGTTACACTCCAATTAAGAAAAGAAAGAATAGTAGTGGTGGTAATGATTGAAGGTGGCAGTAGGAGAACATGGAGGCCAGGAGCTTGATTTTTTTTTAAGGACGAGAGCCTGAAGTCGTAATTACTGCTTTTGCTTACCTCCCATTGGCTTGTATCTAGTCACATGATCCTATCTGCCTGCAAAAGAAGAGTCTCTGCTTGGTAGTCATGTGACCAGCAGAATTTGGGTAAGGGACCCCTGTTATTAAAACTTAAAAAGGTGAGCAAAAGTCTTTGCTTTTGTAACTTAAATGAAATCTTTTAGAAGAAATTAACTGTGTGATTTTAGTTATCATGAGCCATTTTATTCTATAGTTAACTATCTTTTTCTTGTGTTTTTATAATTATTCAGACTACTTCAAGTAAGAACTTTTTTATATCTTCTAGGATTTACAGAGTCCACGGGGAATAGGATGCAAGCCAGAAGCTGTTTGTAGTCACATTATTATTGAGAGCCATGAAAAAGGATGTTTCAGAACTCTAACAGCTGAACGACCCCGATTGGACAGCCACCCGTGTGTTTTTAGATCTGCTGAACCCTCAGAAATAGTCAGAGGACAACGGAACCCATCATCATGGAGAACTAGGCACATCAACCTTTCCAAGTCATTGGACCAGAACAACTCCCAGTTCAAAGTCTGGAATTCCTTGCAGTTACAAAGTCATTCCCCATTTCAAAACTTTATCAGTGATGACTTGGAAATTAGCAAGGGCCTTCGAATGCCATTTCATGAAAAGCTGGACCCTTGGCTGTCAGAATTAGTAGAACCTGCTTGTATGCCACCTGAGGAAATGGATTGTCATTCTTCATCACAAATGCTTCCCCCAGAACCCATGAAAAAGTTTACTACCTCCATCACTTTCTCATCTCACCGACATTCTAAATGCTTTTCAGATTCCTCTTTTCTTAAGGTTGGTGTTACTGAAGGTAGCCAGTGTTCTGGAGCATCTGTGGGGGTAGTTAATTCTCATTTCACTGAAGAGCAGAATCCTCCTAGAGATCCAAAACAGAGAACCTCTTCCCCTTCATCACTTAAAATCATTAGTCAGTCACCAGATAAAGCTGTGACTATTTTAGCAGAAAATAGTAGCCAAAGCCAAAAATTATCTGTTGAACATTCTTATCAAGAAGAAAAACCCTTAGAAAAATCAGATTTTAAAAGCAGTCATCCTAAGCCCAGTGCCAGTGCAAATGATAGCAATTTCAAAGAAGTTCATTTTTCTGATAATCATACTCTCATTAGCATGGGCAGACCAAATTCCACACTAGAAGTAAAAGAGAAGAATGTAACTATTACTGCAGATCTTCCTTCACACATTTTTCTTGAACAAGAGGTCTTTGAACAAAGCAAAGCCCCACATGCAGATCACCATGTGAGAAAACACCATTCTCCCCCTCCTCAGCATCAGGATTATGTAGCTCCAAATCTTCCTTGTCGTATTTTCCTTGAAAAGCGAGAACTCTTTAAACAGAGCAAGGCCCCACATGTAGATCAGTTAAGAGAAAACCAGTCTCCCCTTCCTCAGAGTCAGGGTTATATAGCTTCAGACCTTCCTTCTTCAATTTTTCTTGAGCAGCGTCAACTCTTTGAACAAAGCAAAGCCCCAAATGTAGATCACCACCTGAAAAAACTCCATTCCCCCCTTCCTCAAAGTCAGGATTCTGTAGTAGAAAAGAATAATGAACATAAGCCTGAATTACACATTTCTGATATGATAGATGTTGAAGCCAAATTCAGTGATGTGGTCCCCCCATCAGTCCCAGATCAATGTACAGTAGTAACATCTGCATCTTCTCCACCTTCAAATAGAAAAGCACTTTCTTGTATTCGTATAACTCTTTGTCCCAAGACTCCTTCCAAGTTGGATAGTGGAAACTTAGATAAAAGATTGCATTCATTGGATCCTGCCACTAAAACAAGGATGAATAGTGAGTTTAACTCTGACCTACAAACTATATCTTCAAGATCATTGGAACCAACCTCCAAATTATTGATCAGTAAACCTGTAGCACAGAATCAAGAATCTTTAGGTTTTCTAGGACCTAAATCTTCATCGGACTTTCAAGTTGTACAGTCTCCTCTTCCAGATAGTAATGTTATTACTCAGGACTTGAAAACCATACCTTATCAGAATAGCCAGATAGTAACATCAAAGCAAACACAAGTGAACAGTTCAGATTTGGAAGAATATTCCAATCCAGAAGGGACTCCGGTATCTGCAGATCGGTGAGTCTCATTGTGATGACAAGCAAGCTGATGAAATTTATGATAAAGGGTTTAAAATACTTAAGCAAGTGTAAGTTCTTGGGGGAGAGGCAGATAATTTCTCTTAGGGGAGGTTGTTACCTGCCTAATCTAGAAATCTTTCAAGGAATGAACACCTAAGTAAGAGAAAACATCTGAATGTAATATAATGTATTTATATTCTCAAAAGGACTTCTGGAAAACAACTTGACATCAAGTATTTTAAAACATTACTCAGAAAAATCTTTGATCACCGAGTGGTACAGTTTAGTGATTCCTTATTTATTACATTGGAAATATGCTGAAGACCAGGCTTTGGAAGGGGATGCATGCATGTATGTGCTCCCTCTCCTCCTCTCTCTCTGTTTCATGGTTCCTCTAAATGAATATCAAAGCGGTAATTTCTCTGTTGAAAATTCCTGGCAGACATCACTTTAACCAAGTTATCAAGGTTAATATCACGAGTAGTGTATGTCAAGATAATGTGGTCCCTAATGTGATAACTTATTTCACAATGATTGTAGGAATGAAAACCNATGATTGAAGGTGGCAGTAGGAGAACATGGAGGCCAGGAGCTTGATTTTTTTTTTAAGGACGAGAGCCTGAAGTCGTACTTACTGCTTTTGCTTACCTCCCATTGGCTTGTATCTAGTCACATGATCCTATCTGCCTGCAAAAGAAGAGTCTCTGCTTGGTAGTCATGTGACCAGCAGAATTTGGGTAAGGGACCCCTGTTATTAAAACTTAAAAAGGTGAGCAAAAGTCTTTGCTTTTGTAACTTAAATGAAATCTTTTAGAAGAAATTAACTGTGTGATTTTAGTTATCATGAGCCATTTTATTCTATAGTTAACTATCTTTTTCTTGTGTTTTTATAATTATTCAGACTACTTCAAGTAAGAACTTTTTTATATCTTCTAGGATTTACAGAGTCCACGGGGAATAGGATGCAAGCCAGAAGCTGTTTGTAGTCACATTATTATTGAGAGCCATGAAAAAGGATGTTTCAGAACTCTAACAGCTGAACGACCCCGATTGGACAGCCACCCGTGTGTTTTTAGATCTGCTGAACCCTCAGAAATAGTCAGAGGACAACGGAACCCATCATCATGGAGAACTAGGCACATCAACCTTTCCAAGTCACTGGACCAGAACAACTCCCAGTTCAAAGTCTGGAATTCCTTGCAGTTACAAAGTCATTCCCCATTTCAAAACTTTATCAGTGATGACTTGGAAATTAGCAAGGGCCTTCGAATGCCATTTCATGAAAAGCTGGACCCTTGGCTGTCAGAATTAGTAGAACCTGCTTGTATGCCACCTGAGGAAATGGATTGTCATTCTTCATCACAAATGCTTCCCCCAGAACCCATGAAAAAGTTTACTACCTCCATCACTTTCTCATCTCACCGACATTCTAAATGCTTTTCAGATTCCTCTTTTCTTAAGGTTGGTGTTACTGAAGGTAGCCAGTGTTCTGGAGCATCTGTGGGGGTAGTTAATTCTCATTTCACTGAAGAGCAGAATCCTCCTAGAGATCCAAAACAGAGAACCTCTTCCCCTTCATCACTTAAAATCATTAGTCAGTCACCAGATAAAGCTGTGACTATTTTAGCAGAAAATAGTAGCCAAAGCCAAAAATTATCTGTTGAACATTCTTATCAAGAAGAAAAACCCTTAGAAAAATCAGATTTTAAAAGCAGTCATCCTAAGCCCAGTGCCAGTGCAAATGATAGCAATTTCAAAGAAGTTCATTTTTCTGATAATCATACTCTCATTAGCATGGGCAGACCAAATTCCACACTAGAAGTAAAAGAGAAGAATGTAACTATTACTGCAGATCTTCCTTCACACATTTTTCTTGAACAAGAGGTCTTTGAACAAAGCAAAGCCCCACATGCAGATCACCATGTGAGAAAACACCATTCTCCCCCTCCTCAGCATCAGGATTATGTAGCTCCAAATCTTCCTTGTCGTATTTTCCTTGAAAAGCGAGAACTCTTTAAACAGAGCAAGGCCCCACATGTAGATCAGTTAAGAGAAAACCAGTCTCCCCTTCCTCAGAGTCAGGGTTATATAGCTTCAGACCTTCCTTCTTCAATTTTTCTTGAGCAGCGTCAACTCTTTGAACAAAGCAAAGCCCCAAATGTAGATCACCACCTGAAAAAACTCCATTCCCCCCTTCCTCAAAGTCAGGATTCTGTAGTAGAAAAGAATAATGAACATAAGCCTGAATTACACATTTCTGATATGATAGATGTTGAAGCCAAATTCAGTGATGTGGTCCCCCCATCAGTCCCAGATCAATGTACAGTAGTAACATCTGCATCTTCTCCACCTTCAAATAGAAAAGCACTTTCTTGTATTCGTATAACTCTTTGTCCCAAGACTCCTTCCAAGTTGGATAGTGGAAACTTAGATAAAAGATTGCATTCATTGGATCCTGCCACTAAAACAAGGATGAATAGTGAGTTTAACTCTGACCTACAAACTATATCTTCAAGATCATTGGAACCAACCTCCAAATTATTGATCAGTAAACCTGTAGCACAGAATCAAGAATCTTTAGGTTTTCTAGGACCTAAATCTTCATCGGACTTTCAAGTCGTACAGTCTCCTCTTCCAGATAGTAATGTTATTACTCAGGACTTGAAAACCATACCTTATCAGAATAGCCAGATAGTAACATCAAAGCAAACACAAGTGAACAGTTCAGATTTGGAAGAATATTCCAATCCAGAAGGGACTCCGGTATCTGCAGATCGGTGAGTCTCATTGTGATGACAAGCAAGCTGATGAAATTTATGATAAAGGGTTTAAAATACTTAAGCAAGTGTAAGTTCTTGGGGGAGAGGCAGATAATTTCTCTTAGGGGAGGTTGTTACCTGCCTAATCTAGAAATCTTTCAAGGAATGAACACCTAAGTAAGAGAAAACATCTGAATGTAATATAATGTATTTATATTCTCAAAAGGACTTCTGGAAAACAACTTGACATCAAGTATTTTAAAACATTACTCAGAAAAATCTTTGATCACCGAGTGGTACAGTTTAGTGATTCCTTATTTATTACATTGGAAATATGCTGAAGACCAGGCTTTGGAAGGGGATGCATGCATGTATGTGCTCCCTCTCCTCCTCTCTCTCTGTTTCATGGTTCCTCTAAATGAATATCAAAGCGGTAATTTCTCTGTTGAAAATTCCTGGCAGACATCACTTTAACCAAGTTATCAAGGTTAATATCACGAGTAGTGTATGTCAAGATAATGTGGTCCCTAATGTGATAACTTATTTCACAATGATTGTAGGAATGAAAACCCAGTTTAGGGATGAATGCATTAGATTTATACTGTTCAGGCTGATTTTAAGACTATCATTAATTCTCTTTTACATTAATGAGTTCTTTACTATATGGCTGAACACTTACCCTCTGTGTATAATGTTTCCACATTATAGTTGAGAAGGTAGTAGATCATAGTGGTGAGCCTTGAAAAGAAGGGGAAAAAATGTTTAATCACCATCCACATGTGGAAGTCATGGCAGTGAGGGACTTACATATGTTACCTGATTTAGTGCTTGTTAACCCTATAAGGTAGGTGATGGTATCCTTATTTGTCCTCTGGAAAACTGAGACACTGACATTGCTCCTTCTTCAGCAAGCAGCAGTTGTTTCAAATAATGCAGTCTGTTCAATGGAAGCAAGCGCTTCTTTGCCACATTACCATGTCTCCCAAATCCTGAGCCATACTTAAACTATCCTATCAACTGTACTCTTGGACAAGTCATTTAATATCTTTGGCACTCATATATGGATGATTGGTGGGAAGAAAGAGTTGGAAACCTTGGAGGTCCATTATAGCTCTGAAAGTTAGTGACTGAGAATTGGATTGGGGCAGATAAAAACAAGGTCAATCTCTGATTTCCATAGTATTATAAATAGATCCTTTTTGGGTGTGAAAAGTGTTTAGAAATTAAAAGATTAAGGCAAGTTTGCATATAATACTTAAACTCATTCTAAGTGATAAAGTGTCAAGTTATTGGAACTGAATTCTTTGAATGAGAAAGAAAATTATAGCTGATTATAAATATGAACTAATAACAATGCTGTTTGTTCCAGAATGTACTAAATGCTAGGCANTCTTTACAGCATCGGACCTTGCTTCTGTCACCAGTCATATCCACAGCTGGGTATTGTTTTGCTTTGGCTCCATCTCTTCATTCTTTCTGGAGTTATTTCTCCACTGATCTCCAGTAGCATATTGGGCACCTACTGACCTGGGGAGTTCCTCTTTCAGTATCCTATCATTTTGCCTTTTACTTGTAGGTTTTGCAAACCTTAGATTAAATGATTTGCCCCAGATAACCATGGTGGCTCAGACAGTAAAGGGTCTGTCTACAATGTGGGAGACCTGGGTTTGATCCCTGGGTTGGGAAGATCCCCTGGAGAAGTGGCAATCCACTCCAGTACTGTTGCCTGGAAAATCCCATAGACAGAGAAGCCTAGTAGGCTACAGTCCATGGGGTCACAAAGAGTTGGACACAAGTGAGCGACTTCACTCTCATATGATCATTCACTGTTAAAAATAACATTTGAACCTAGTTTGTCTGACTCCAGAATCTGTAAATAATATACACACTCATCTTATGTGTGCATATATACATAAGATGTTTAAGAATATTACACTTTATTTTGAGATTAAATTTAGACTTAGAGGAGCTGCAGAAATAGTAGAGTTCCTGTGTTATCTATTGCAGTATAACCTATTATCCTGAAATGTAGAAGCCTAAAACAATAAATATTACCCCAAGTTTCTGTGGGTCAGAGATCCAGGCATGGCTTAGCTAGGTGCTTCTGGCTTCGGGTCTCTCACAGGGTTCAGACAGGTATTGGCTGCAGCTGTGGTCCCATCCCAAGACTTGACTAAGACCAGTGTCCTTTTAAGCTCACTCACATGGTTATTGGCCAGAAACTGCTTCTTCGGTCCTTAAGGCAGCTGTGACAGTTAAGCTTTTCTCAAGTGAGCAAGTGAGAGTTCAGATGTGCCCAGGACAAAATACAGTCTTTACTTTGTAACCTAACCTTGGAAGTAAATCTCATCACCTCTGCCACATTCTAATACTAGAAAAAAATGAATCAGTATTTCTGGCCAGCCCTCAAGGGTTAGGGATTACTCAAATGCATGAATACAGGAAGCAGAGATCACGTGGGGGATATTTGTTTGTTTGTTTTTGGCCATGCCATGTGACATGGGGGATTTTAGTTTCCTGACTACCCCCTGCATTGGAGGCATGGAGTCTTAACTACTGAACCGTCAGGGAAGTTCCATTGGGGGAAATTTTAGAGGTTGCCAATATACCCTTTGCTAAACCTCCCCTTATGTTAACATCTTATCCTAACATCATAACCATAAAACATTTACCAAAACTAAGAAATTCTCCATCATACAAAATTATAATTAAATGTGTAGACAATTTGGATTTCTCCTGGTTTTTCCATTAATGAACCTTTTCTGTCTCAGATCCATCCCACCATCTCACCTTGCATGTAGTTGTTCTCTCTAGTTAATCTTCCCCAGCTGTTCTGTCTCTGTAATCTCCTGGAGAAACTGAAGGCAGTTTCTCAGACTTCCTTATTTTTCACGACCTTTGAAGAGAATTAGTTATTTTGGTTTCAGATTGGCTTTGTCTGATGTTGTCTCAAGATTAAATTGAGGTTATCCATTTTCAGTGCATTTCTTTAGGAAGCACATTAAGTTGATATACAACTACTGATGATGTTAACCTTGATTACTTGACAAAGGTGATATCTACCAAGATTCTCCACTGTACAGAGGGAATCTTGATAGGTAAATCATTTCCTTCATTCCTTCTACATTTACTAATCGGAATTCTTCTGTGAGCAAGAGCTGTTGTTCCTCCCATTTATTTTTTCCTTTAGTTTTCCATGTACATTTATATGGACTCAGGGGTATTTATTTCATCCTTTGGATTATAATCCAGTGCTACTCAAATTGATTTGGTTTTAGCAATTGAAAACATGATTGGCTACTGTACCCTGTCACAGCTCTGAAATCAATCATTTTCCCAAAGAATACTTATTTCTTTTTTGGAGTATAGGATTTTCCCCCTAGCTTTGTTGAGATAAAATTGATATGCAACCTTGTTTAAAGTTTACAGTGTGTTGATTTGATATACTTATATTGCAAAATAATTACTGTGATAGTGTTAGCTAACACTTGATTCACATCACATAATTATCATTACTTTTTTTGTGGTGAGAAAATTTAAGATATACTCTAAAATAACTTTCAACTATATTAATACATTATTTTTAACTATCATCACAGTACTGTTCATAGATCCCCCAAACTTACTCATCTTCTACCTGGACATTTGTACTCTTAGACCAGTATCTCCCCAGTTCTCCTGCCCTCCAGCTTCTGGTAGGCAGCATTCTTCTCTGTGTCCTCTTGTTAGGTTCCACGTGTAAGTGATCCATGGTATTTCTCTTTCCCTGTCTGGTTTATTTCGCTTGGCAAAATGCTGCAAAAGTCCATCACTGTAGGTTGCCTTTTCATTTTGTTGAGTGTTTTGCAATACAGAAAATTTGGGATTTGATGTAGTCCTGCATACTGACTTCTGCATTTGTAGCTTGTGCTGTTGGTGTTACATCCAAAAAAACCACTGGCAAGACCTATGTCAAGGAGTTTTTCCCTGTGTTTTACTAGGAACTTATGTTTTCAGCTCTTACGTTTAAATCTTTAATCCGTTTCAAGTTAATTTGTTAGTATTAAAATAGGAGTCCAGTGTCATTTTTTGGGCATGTGATTATCTAGTTTTTCCAGCATCTTCTATTGAAGAGACTGTTTTTCCTCTACTGAGTATTCTTGGCTCCCTTGTAAAATACTAGTTGAATGCATATGTAGGGGTTTATTTACGGGTTCTCTGTTCTGTTCAGCTGATCTATGTGGCTGTTTTTGTGCCAGTACCATACTGTTTTGATTACTGTAGCTTTTTGTTATAGATTGAAATCAGGAAATGTGATACCTCCAGTTTTGTTTTATCTCAGAATTGCTTGGGCAAATCAGGGTCTTTTGTGACTCCATACAGATTTTAGAATTGTTTTTCCTCTTTCGGTGAAAAATGGCGTTGGAATTTTGGCAGGGATTGCATTGAATGTATATTGATGGCTTTGAGGCATATAGATGTTTAAACAATATTTTTCTGGTTCATAAACACATTTCATGTGTCTTCCCATTTGTTTGTGTCTTCCTCAGTTTCCATCATCAAAGTCTTAGTTTTCAGTGAACAGATCTTTTACCTCCTTGGTTAAACTTATTTCTAGGTATTTATTGATTTGTTACTATTGTGATTGGGATTTTCTTCAGTTCTTTACAGATATTTTGTTGTTAGTGTACAACTGATTTTTCTATGTTGATTTTGCATCCTGTGACTTTACTGAATTCATTGATTATTTCTAACTTTTTTTTTTTTAATGAAGTCTCTAGGATTTTCTGTTAGATATTAGATCATATCATGTGCAAAGAAATACAGCTTACTTCTTCCTTAGTGATTGGATTCCTTTTATTTCCTTTTCTTGCCTAATCGTTCTGGTTAGGA
>SJYW01018635.1:169449-180950 GCA_006410735.1 Raphicerus campestris | reverse complement strand
TTTCAAGTTAATTTGTTAGTATTAAAATAGGAGTCCAGTGTCATTTTTTGGGCATGTGATTATCTAGTTTTTCCAGCATCTTCTATTGAAGAGACTGTTTTTCCTCTACTGAGTATTCTTGGCTCCCTTGTAAAATACTAGTTGAATGCATATGTAGGGGTTTATTTACGGGTTCTCTGTTCTGTTCAGCTGATCTATGTGGCTGTTTTTGTGCAGTACCATACTGTTTTGATTACTGTAGCTTTTTGTTATAGATTGAAATCAGGAAATGTGATACCTCCAGTTTTGTTTTATCTCAGAATTGCTTGGGCAAATCAGGGTCTTTTGTGACTCCATACAGATTTTAGAATTGTTTTTCCTCTTTCGGTGAAAAATGGCGTTGGAATTTTGGCAGGGATTGCATTGAATGTATATTGATGGCTTTGAGGCATATAGATGTTTAAACAATATTTTTCTGGTTCATAAACACATTTCATGTGTCTTCCCATTTGTTTGTGTCTTCCTCAGTTTCCATCATCAAAGTCTTAGTTTTCAGTGAACAGATCTTTTACCTCCTTGGTTAAACTTATTTCTAGGTATTTATTGATTTGTTACTATTGTGATTGGGATTTTCTTCAGTTCTTTACAGATATTTTGTTGTTAGTGTACAACTGATTTTTCTATGTTGATTTTGCATCCTGTGACTTTACTGAATTCATTGATTATTTCTAACTTTTTTTTTTTTAATGAAGTCTCTAGGATTTTCTGTTAGATATTAGATCATATCATGTGCAAAGAAATACAGCTTACTTCTTCCTTAGTGATTGGATTCCTTTTATTTCCTTTTCTTGCCTAATCGTTCTGGTTAGGACTTCCAGGGCTGTGTTGAGTAAAAGTGCTAGCAGTGGGCACTCTTACCTTGTTCCTGATACTAAAGGGAAAGCTTCATCCTTTCACCATTGAGTTTGATGTTAGCTGAGAGTTTGTCATGCTGCTAAGTCACTTCAGTCGTGCCTGACTCTGTGTGACCCCATAGACGGCAGCCCACCAGGCTCCCCTGTCCCTGGGATTCTCCAGGCAAGAACACTGGAGTGAGTTGCCATTTCCTTCTCCAATGCGTGAAAAGTGAAAGTGAACTCGCTCAGTGGTATCTGACTCTTAGCGACCCCATGGACCGCAGCCAACCAGGCTCCTCCGTCCATGGGATTTTCCAGGCAAGAACACTGGAGTGGGTTGCCATTTCCTTCTCCAGAGAGTTTGTCATACGTCACCTTCATGATGTTGAGGGATGTTTCTTCTATACCCAATTTGTTGAGAGTTTTTATCAAGAAAGGTGTATTTTGTCAAATGCTTTTTCTGCATCTACTGAAATAATCATTATTTTAATCTTTTATTCTATTAAAGTGGCATGTTTATTGATTTTTATATTTTGAACTATCCTTACGCCTCAGGAATAAATCCCAGTTGATGTTGGTGTATAATTCTGATGCGCTGTTTAATTCGGTTTTCTAATATTTTGTTGAGAAGTTTTATGTCTGTATTCATCAGATAATTGGTTTGTAGTTTTCTATATCTTCACCTAGCTATGGGTCATCAGGGTAATGCTGGCCTTGTAAAATGAGTTTGCAAATGGTCCTCTCTCTTCAATTTTTGGACAAGTTTCAGAAGAATTGGTATTATTTCTTTCTGAAACATTTGGTAGAATTCACAACTTAAAACACTTAAAAAATTGGAAAGATTTTATTACTGTTTTTTTTTTCCTTACTCTATTGGTCTGTTTATATTTTCTAATTCTTCATGAATCAGTGTTGGTAAATTGTATGTATCTTATGAATAGTGGAAATTATCCATTTCTGCTAGGTTATCCAATTTCTTGGCATATAACTGTTCATAATAATCTCTTATGATCCTGGGTATCAATTGTCATGTGTTCTCTTTCATTTCTGATTGAGTCCTTCTTCCTTATTCTAGCTAAATTTGTCATTTTTGTCTATCATCAAAAATTAGGTTCTTAATCTTGATCTTTTCTATTTTTCTGGTCTCTGATCCTTTTTTTTTTCCCTTTGATTCTTCTTACTTCTACTTTGATCTTATTTCCTTTCTTTGTGTGCTTTGGGCTAGTCCATTCTTTTTCTAATTCCTTGAGGTGTGAGATTATTTGAGGCCTTTCTTTTTTCTTAATGAAGGCATTTATCATTATAAATGTCCTTAGAACTGCTTTTGTCTCATAGGTTTTGATATGTTTTGTTCACAGTTTCATTTGTTTCAAGATATTTTTTGCTTTCTGTTTTGATTTTTTTTAGACATACTAGGATGCCACTGCTTCTTTCCCTGCTGAGTGAATAAAGCTAAAGATTGTAGGCATTAACTCACACATGTGTCTACATCTATAGTTATTCTATCTTGATTGTAATGTATGTATGTATTTATGTGTGTTTATTTTTTTAAAAATCACAGGTCATTGTTGATAACTCCAATTGGCCAGAACCATGGTGTTGATTCTAGCTTTTTTCTTTTATTTATAAACTTCTCTCTCCAATGGTGATAAACATGGCTCTCATTATCTACAGTATATTTACCCCAGTATATGTAGTTTCAGAATTCTTAACCCATACCCGGATGAGAAGCAAATTCTCCAACTATGTACAGGTTTTAATGTGTAGTATTCAGTCCAGACATTGTTGCTGTTTCCCAGGTTAGTTATTTTCTTCCCTATACGCTTTAGCATGATGATATGATTCATTTATAATACTGTTAGATTCATTTCTTACATCCTATATTCCATCTTGCTCCAATAACTTGGTTAATTTTTTAAAAATTTACATACTATCAAATTCACTTTTTGTGGTTAAAAGGTTAGTTCTATCAGTTTTGAGTAATCCACATCACAGTTCCTTATGAAGCATTTCTCTCAGTCCAAGTTTTGCCTTTCCAGAGTGTCACATAAATGAAATCATAAAACGTAGAATAGCCTTTTAGGTTTGGCATCTTTTACAAAGTGTATTTACGATTTGTCCATCTTGTTTTGTGAATCAATAGTTTTTTACTTTTTAATTACTTTTTTACTTTTTACAAGCATAAAGCAGTAAAAAGTTAAAAAACAAAACCCCACAGTTTATGTACATTGACTCCTTAAAGGATATTTGGGTTGTTTCCAGTTTTAGCTGATTATAGTTAGAGCTGCTAAAAAAATAAGAAATACATTTATATAAATATATGTGTGTATATAGTTAGAGCTGCTGAGTCATATGGTATGTGTGTATTTAACTTTACAAGGACTGTTTAGCACTAAACTGTGCTAAGCTGATTTCCAGAGTGGCTGTGCCTTTGCATTCCCACTAGCAGTGTGCAGTCTTTCAGTTACCCTCCATCCTCACCAGCTTGTGGTGCTGTCCGTGTTTGTTAGCCATTATGATAGATGCTTTCCTGTATGTGTTTCCCCCGGAGCCCCCCTTTTCAGGTCCTTGGAACAGAAAGCAGGGCTTAACTTAGCCCTTTCTTTTGTGTGTTTTTTGTGTGCTTCCTGTGACTGTGTTAGTGCCAAGCGGTTCAGTACAGAGAAAAAAATCACAGATTTGCCTTACCCTCTTGAGACCACACCTCCTCTAGCGGAAGAGGAGGGTTTCCCTATGTCAGAATTTTAAACTCCTTGTTTCTGCTGGTATTGCTGCCACCATGTAATCACTTGAGTGCTTGAGATTACTAGAAAGAGAGAAAAGAAAAGGGGATTTTCACACTATTTCCAGTTTTACTTCTCATGCCCGAATAGAAGCCTTCTTCTGGAGGTCTTTCTCTCTGTATTAATGTCCACTTCTAAGTGTCAGACTATTGAGTTCAGGTCACTGGATACCAAAGGGAGCAGTGATAAACTCTTGTCTGTTTTACTGGTACTTCAGATGTACCAGTAAATCAAATTGCCAGCTCCTATTATCTCTCAAAGTCTTCTAATAACTGCTCCATGTAGTCTCTCTCAGTTTTATAGCTTCACTTAGTAGAAGAGACAGAACGGGTTATGATTGATCATCCAAAACTGGAACTGACTGCCATTTTTTGTTCTCAGTAACAGCATATGCAAATTCCATTGCCGACACCTGGTATTTCCAGTTATTTTTTATTTTGGCCATTCTAAATGTGGATGTGAAATGATATGTTATTGTGGTTTTAATTTGTTTTTCCCTGATGACACATGACGTTGAGTATTGTTTCTGTGCTTCTTGGCCATTTTTATATCTTTATGAAGTATCTGATCACTCTTGTCCATTGGACTGTGTCATGATTTTAAGAATTTTTAATATATTCAAGATAACAGATCCTCTGTGTATTACAAATATTTTCTCACAAAATGTTTGATTTTCATTTTCTTCCTGGTGGCTTCATGAAGAAAAAGTTTGAAATCAATTTGTTAATTTTTCTTTTTCTATACTGTATAAGTTACAAGTATACAATATATAGTGATTCACCATTTTAAAGGTTATACTTCATTTATTATAGTTTTTATAAAATATTAACCATATTCCTTGTGTTGTACATCATATCCTTGTAGCTTATTTTATGCATAATGGTTTGTACCACTTTATCCTCTACTCCTATATTGCCCTTCCCCTCCCCACTGCTAACTGCTAGACTGTTTTCTGTATCTGTTAGTCTGCTTCTTTTTTGTTATAATCACTAGTTTGCTGTATTTTTTAGATTCCACATACAATTGACATCATATGACATTTTTTCTCTCAGTCTCTTATTTCACTTAATATTATAGCCTCCAGTCCATCCAAGTTGTTGAAAGTGGCAAAGTTTCATTCTTTTTTTNTTTTTGAATTGTCAACAAGTTTGTATGTATGGATGTAGAAGTCTTAAAGTGTGAACCGCCTTTCTATGGGAGAAGCAGCCACTGTACAGCAAATAACAATTGTTTCTGGAAGAGAAAAAAAGGACTGGAGAATGGTAAAGAAGAAAGTTCAACCGTAAAATTTACTTCTTCAAAAAACTTGAAAATGGAATTAAATGTAGACATACAGCATATTACCCTTAATTTAATTCAGAGCAGTGGACACCCAATCATAAATTTAACTTATTATTCTGTATATTTTAAAATATTTTTGAAAATTTTACTTTTAAATTCACAGAGTTAATCTTTTATTGGTAAACCAAACAATATTTACCTTTTAAAGTAGTCTTTTCTCCCAAGTACCTGTATGTAAAGGTAAAAGTATATAAACTGTGGCCTCTATATAGACTGATGCATTGGATGTCAGAAGAGGTATAAAATACACTTTCATAGCTGGATATCCTCTCTTGTGCTTCTGCCACCAACATGAGAACACAGCCAAGAGTAGCCTGGCTTTCAGAACAAGGCATGTAGAATAGACCCAAAGCATTTTTGCATCCTGATGCCAAACTTCAACTGACTAGTAAGCCCATGAGTGAGAAAAGCAAATATTTGCTATAAACCTCTGAGATTTTTAGGGTTCTTATGTGGTATAATGGTGGCAATAGGTAACTGACACATTAAAGATTTATTAGACTATACATTTTTGGGGTATATTTTTATATTACAATAAAAATACATGAAATACATAACTGTCTCAACATATAAACATATTTATTCTAATTAAATTCAGTGCAATTTAAATTCAGAAAAAGCAATTTTCTTTATACACTTAAAGCATATCCCATCTTTATCTACAGACCCATAAACTTTTTGCACAAGCACGAAAACTTAAAATTTATTTTGAACAGATTTGTACAAGTTACTGGATACTTTAAAATTATTAATTTAAAGCTTCCACTTTTATTTAGAGAAAGAATAGGAAGTTGACTTTTCAGTTACTGGTCTGAAAAAGAAAATAGCTTGCTATAATTTTGAATGTTACATAGTATAAGCACTATCAAAATATCACTGTCAAGATAGCATACAAACACCCTAAATGTAGACCCTATGGTAGAGATTGCTAGCTGTTCACCAAATCTCATTTCTTCTTCATCCTGTAAAGCACACTTAAACTGACCCTAGTCAATGGAAGGTGATCTGGGCCACCTCTACGCCCGTTAAGAGCCTCCCACGTGTGCACCTCCATGTCTTCCTTCCCTTGCAGTTGACTACGATGGTGAATCCACGGTTCCATGTTTTAAAGACAGCAGGGTCACAGCCAACCTGGGTCCCTGGTCAATGTTTCACGAGCAAGAAATAGACTGGTATTGTATTTGCAAAATCTGTTTATTATATCATACGAAATGATAGTTTAAGGAAAAAAAAAGCCAAATCATTCACCTGCCTCTCTTAAATTGAACCTCTACAGTTATTTCAGCTTTCACTTGCACTCTAATGACAAGTATTATGAGATGAAACTATAATGTCAACCACAAGTAGAATGCTTTTCACATAGGTTGTTAACTCCAATGGAATAGAAATAAAAACATAATAAACTATATTCTCCTTATAGCTATGAAAAACAAATGATATAATCATGTACAGCCTAATGATTAAAATTAAAATCAGGTTTTTTAACTAAAAGGACTCAATCAAGAAATTTCTTAATTATACACAAAAGTTGGTAATATGACCTAAAATGCAATCATATTCTCTTACCATCTGTACCACGAGGAACAGTAATCTGTTGAACTGAAGATGATGAAGCAAACTTGACAGGAACATTGCCCAACTTCTGTGTATTGAGGTCTGGAATTTCACGTCCATGATCTTCAGCATTAACAAAAATTTCAGATGAAAACGTGGCTTTACCTGGACTTTCTGTTGTTATCTGAGTGACTGCATCAGATGATAATTTTCCAGAGAAGGGAGAAAACAGGGTCTTAATCTCCTCTGGTGATCTGAAAAAAAAGAGAAAGGGCACAGCAGGTCATATTCTTGGCTTATCACAAATTGTTATTTCTTTCCAAACAGAGCTTCAATATTTTCAATATTTCATATCAGACTCCAATGGTGAGGTTATTTCTGGAGTACATTATGCTTTTTTAGATACTTATAATGTGATCACATTTATTTTAAAACCAACTTTTATTTTCAATTCACAATGCTATTTAATAAGGACAAGGTCATTTTCAGTTGAAGTGAAAATATATCCATTCAAAAGTAAAATTACTGGAAGTACACTATAAATTAGGGGAGTATGCTAAACACATCAAGTGTACAAAAACAAACAAGAAATAAAACCTTCCCTCAAAAAATTTATATGTCAGTGGGAGAACTAGAGGTTTTTAAGGTTGCAATTATGTAAAAAGATTATAAAGAATACACATTAAGACATAATGGAGTAAATGAATGACTGTATAAGCAACTAAATAATAGGAGGGAGAAGACAAATCATGCTAATAGAAAAACCTCATATGTAGGTAAGCCCCTCTTGCCATTAAGCTCCTCCGCAAGGAGGTGAAGCTTAATCTTCTCCTTAAGTCCAGTCCTGAGTTCACTGAGTTCCAAAGAAGAGAGCAAAAACGGGAGAAAAAGTAACTTCACAGTGGAGAAACCTGGCAAACACCATGTTATCCAAGTGATGATGGTTCACATCACCAGTGATATCATGTGGACATTACATACTCTCTGATATGATGTGGTGAGCATTCACCTATGGTATACTTTGCCAAATCCCAGAACTCCAGCCTAATCATGAGAAAAACATCAGCCAAATTCAGATTGAGAAAAACTCCACAAAAGGTCAGACCAATGTTCCTCAAGACTGTCAAAATCATGAAAAGCATGGAAGGAATGAGGAACTGTCATAGACCAGAGAAGACCAAGGAGACCTGATGACTAAATACAATGAGATATACTGGATAGGGTCCAGTATATCGGGAACAGGGAAAGGTCACCAATGGGAAAACTAGTGAAATCTGAAGAGTCTGAAGTTTAGTTAATAGTAATATATAAATGTTGGCTTTTTAATTTTTAAAAATATACTATGGTAAAGAGGTTAATTAACAGTAGGAAAAACTGGGAGAGGAGTTAACTGTGTTATGTTTGTATCTTTTCTACAGATTTTAAATTATTTGAAAATAAAAAATATTTATTTTTTTAAAATGTAGTAATATTGGATTTCCCTGGTGGGCCAGTGGTTAAGAATCCTCCTGCCACTGCAGGGGACATGTGTTCAGTCCTTGAACTGGGAGGATTCTGCAAAGAGTGGGGTGACTGGACCCATGCCACAACTATTGAGCCTGTACTCCAGAGCCTGCAAAAGAAGCCACTACAGTGACAAGCCCAAGCCCAAGGCCCCACACAGAAGCAAAGACCCAGCCCAGCCAAAAAAAGAAAAAAGGAGCAATACTGTATTGTATCATACTGATGTAACAGCTATATCACAAAACCAGAGGAGCTTTTAAATCTCTTCCTTTGTCTACTAGTCACTAATTAAAAGGACAATTATAAGAAAAGAAAGTAGGCCCATCTCCCTTATGTATATAGAAGCAAAAATCCTAAAATGTTAGATAACCAAATGTACAGTGAGTGAGTGAATGTCTGTGTGCGTGTGAATGAATTCCTACCAAGCTGGTTTACTCCAGAAGTGTAAGGTAAGTTAACATTCAAATATCAACCAGTAAGATTCACCACATCAAAAGAAGAAAATCTGCATGATCATATCAATATAGTCAGATAACACATTTGGTTAAATTAATAATTACGTATGATTAGAAACTTGTAGCAAACGGAAACTACAAAAAACTTTAGAGCCACCATCTTATTTATAGTGAAATGGGAAGAATGTCCACTGTAGGAACAAAATAAGGATGCCAACTCTTACCTTCTCTATTCAGTATGTTAGTAAAAGTCTTAAATGGCATTAACAGTAAGGCAGGAAAAAGAAATCAGACATATAAGGATAAGAAAGGAAGAAATAATACTGTCACTTTTCATATTTGATATAATTAGGGATACAGAAAATCTAAAACAACCTATAGATAACTTATAAAATATGTTAACTTTTCAGAAGAGTTACCAGATAAGAGAATAAACTTAAGAATTCCCCTATATTTTTTGGTATCTGAAAAGTTATACAATTAAAAACCAAAAGAAATGCAAAATACATTATCATCAAAACATCAAATACCTAAGTATAAAAAAGATTTAAGAACACTAAACAGAAAAGTATTGATACATCACAGACAGAAATTAAAGGTGGGCTGAATAGGATTTCCATTTCCAGTTATGACATACAGGTACACCTCATTCTATTACACTTTATTGTACCTTGCAGATATTGCATTTTTTTAAACAAATTGAATTTTAGTTAGTATTAATAGTAATATATATATATATATTACTATTATATATAAATTCACATGACTTGCTTTACTAACATATTCTCTCTATTGTAATGGTCTGGGACCAAACCCATATCTCTATAATATGTCTGCACTAGGTGGTCACAGAAAATCACTCCTGTTGCAATAAGTATACAAAATTGAATAAATTATATAAACATTATAGTTTAAAAATATCACAGAGCTATAGAAGCAATCAAGAAACAATATCAACTAATAAGCTAGAAAGGGACATTTAGAGATTTAAGGCAGGGGGATTTGGTGCAGGAAGACAAACTCTTCTGGAGAGAGAAATTACCAGAGCTCTTGCTGAACTCATTTGCTGGCACAATGGAGTGAAATCTAGCAGAAAACAAAGTCAAGCTGATGGGGGACTGAGTCAAGAAAGCTGAGTGAAATTTTCTGCACAGTCACAGAACTAATGAAACATAAATCCCACTAGATAATGGGGCTTGTGACAAACATTAGGCCTCTTCCTCAAGACATTTGCCAGCTTTTGAACCTACATAAGACAGGAAGCTAAATAACTAATGCTTGAGAGAAAGAAATTTCAAGTGACAAATCCAAGACCAGGAGATGACTGTGGCTCAGATCATGAGCTCCTTTTGCAAAATTCAGACTTAAACAGAAGTAGGGAAAACCATTAGGCCATTCATGTATAATCTAAATCAAATCCCTTACGTACAGGGATCCCTTCCCTTTCCTTCCCACAGTGGAAGTGACAAACAGATTCAAGCGATTAGATCTGATAGACAGAATGCCTGAAGAACTATAATGGAGGTTCATAACATTGGATGCAGGTGGCGACCAAAACCATCCCTAAGAAAAGAAATGCAATAAGGCAAAATGGTTGTCTAAGGAGGCCTTACAAATAGCTGAGAAAAGAAGAGGAGTGAAGGAGAAAGGGAAAGATATACCCATCTGAATGCAGAGTTTCAAAGAACAGCAAGGAGAGATAAGAAATTCTTCTTCAGTGAACAACGCAAAGAAATAGAGGGGAAAAACAGAATGGGAAAGACTAGAGACCTCCTTCAAGAAAATTAGAGATACCAAAGGAACATTTTATGCAAAGATGGGCACAATAAAGGACAGAAAGAGTATGGACCTAACAGAAGTGAAAGATATTAAGAGGAGGTGGCAAGAATACACAGAACTGTAAAAAAAGGTCTTAATGACCTAGATAACCACGATGGTGTGGTCATTCACCTATAGCCAGACATCCTGCAGTTTGAAGTCAACTGGGCCTTAGGAAGTATTACTATGAACAAAGTTAGTGGAGGTGATGGAACTCCAGGTAAGCTATTTCAAATCCAGAAAGACGATATTGTTAAAGTACTGCATTCAACATGTCACCAAATTTGGAAAGCTCAGCCTAAATTATCCCTAAGTAAAGAGGCTTTGACCCAATTAGTAAGAAATCAAAATTAAAATTAACTGGTTGGCACCGACAAATTGGATTAACAGCATTTGTATATACAAGCAACAAGTAACTAGAAAATACAAAATCTAAAATACCATATACAAAATTATCATTAAACATAAAATGCTGAGGAATAAATTTAATGAAAAACGTGAAAGCCTACTACATCTTACTGAGAGATATCAAGGCAGTGGCGGGGAGGGAGGAAGGGGAGAATATGTTCATGCTTGGGGGGGACACCAGTATTACGAAAACATCAATCATTCTCAAAATGACTATAGATTCAATGCAATATTGAACAAAATCCCAGGAGGATTTTTGAAGAAACTGAGAAGACTATTATAAAATTTATATGGAACTGCACAGAACCTAAAATAGAAAAAAAATAATGTTGAAAATAAAATAAGCTTAGAGGACATAATCTGATTTCAAGACAATATAAAGCTACAATAACAAAAACATCATGGTACGGCTGCAAAGACAGATAAATAGTTCAAAGGAACAGAGTAGAAACTTAAAAATGAACCCCCATATAAGAGGTCAATTGATTTTTGACAGAGGTGCCAACTACTTCAATAAAGAAATAAATAATTATTTCAATGATGATGCTGGAATATCCAGTAAAAGAAAATGGTCCTGAATTATGTAAACTACAGTATGTACAAAAATTAATTTGATACAGATGAAAAATATAAAAAAATAAAGCTAGAACTATTTTCATTTCTAGAAGAAAATGTAGGAGAAAATTTCATAACACTGGCTTAGGCATCATTCTTAGACAAGACACAAAAAAGTACCAACCATAAAAGAGAAAATGGGTGTCCAT
>SJYW01018635.1:148508-169361 GCA_006410735.1 Raphicerus campestris | reverse complement strand
ATGGACACCCATTTTCTCTTTTATGGTTGGTACTTTTTTGTGTCTTGTCTAAGAATGATGCCTAAGCCAGTGTTATGAAATTTTCTCCTACATTTTCTTCTAGAAATGAAAATAGTTCTAGCTTTATTTTTTTATATTTTTCATCTGTATCAAATTAATTTTTGTACATACTGTAGTTTACATAATTCAGGACCATTTTCTTTTACTGGATATTCCAGCATCATCATTGAAATAATTATTTATTTCTTTATTGAAGTAGTTGGCACCTCTGTCAAAAATCAATTGACCTCTTATATGGGGGTTCATTTTTAAGTTTCTACTCTGTTCCTTTGAACTATTTATCTGTCTTTGCAGCCGTACCATGATGTTTTTGTTATTGTAGCTTTATATTGTCTTGAAATCAGATTATGTCCTCTAAGCTTATTTTATTTTCAACATTATTTTTTTCTATTTTAGGTTCTGTGCAGTTCCATATAAATTTTATAATAGTCTTCTCAGTTTCTTCAAAAATCCTCCTGGGATTTTGTTCAATATTGCATTGAATCTATAGTCATTTTGAGAATGATTGATGTTTTCGTAATACTGGTGTCCCCCCCAAGCATGAACATATTCTCCCCTTCCTCCCTCCCCGCCACTGCCTTGATATCTCTCAGTAAGATGTAGTAGGCTTTCACGTTTTTCATTAAATTTATTCCTCAGCATTTTATGTTTAATGATAATTTTGTATATGGTATTTTAGATTTTGTATTTTCTAGTTACTTGTTGCTTGTATATACAAATGCTGTTAATCCAATTTGTCGGTGCCAACCAGTTAATTTTAATTTTGATTTCTTACTAATTGGGTCAAAGCCTCTTTACTTAGGGATAATTTAGGCTGAGCTTTCCAAATTTGGTGACATGTTGAATGCAGTACTTTAACAATATCGTCTTTCTGGATTTGAAATAGCTTACCTGGAGTTCCATCACCTCCACTAACTTTGTTCATAGTAATACTTCCTAAGGCCCAGTTGACTTCAAACTGCAGGATGTCTGGCTATAGGTGAATGACCACACCATCGTGGTTATCTAGGTCATTAAGACCTTTTTTTACAGTTCTGTGTATTCTTGCCACCTCTTCTTAATATCTTTCACTTCTGTTAGGTCCATACTCTTTCTGTCCTTTATTGTGCCCATCTTTGCATAAAATGTTCCTTTGGTATCTCTAATTTTCTTGAAGGAGGTCTCTAGTCTTTCCCATTCTGTTTTTCCCCTCTATTTCTTTGCGTTGTTCACTGAAGAAGAATTTCTTATCTCTCCTTGCTGTTCTTTGAAACTCTGCATTCAGATGGGTATATCTTTCCCTTTCTCCTTCACTCCTCTTCTTTTCTCAGCTATTTGTAAGGCCTCCTTAGACAACCATTTTGCCTTATTGCATTTCTTTTCTTAGGGATGGTTTTGGTCGCCACCTGCATCCAATGTTATGAACCTCCATTATAGTTCTTCAGGCATTCTGTCTATCAGATCTAATCGCTTGAATCTGTTTGTCACTTCCACTGTGGGAAGGAAAGGGAAGGGATCCCTGTACGTAAGGGATTTGAATTAGATTATACATGAATGGCCTAATGGTTTTCCCTACTTCTGTTTAAGTCTGAATTTTGCAAAAGGAGCTCATGATCTGAGCCACAGTCATCTCCTGGTCTTGGATTTGTCACTTGAAATTTCTTTCTCTCAAGCATTAGTTATTTAGCTTCCTGTCTTATGTAGGTTCAAAAGCTGGCAAATGTCTTGAGGAAGAGGCCTAATGTTTGTCACAAGCCCCATTATCTAGTGGGATTTATGTTTCATTAGTTCTGTGACTGTGCAGAAAATTTCACTCAGCTTTCTTGACTCAGTCCCCCATCAGCTTGACTTTGTTTTCTGCTAGATTTCACTCCATTGTGCCAGCAAATGAGTTCAGCAAGAGCTCTGGTAATTTCTCTCTCCAGAAGAGTTTGTCTTCCTGCACCAAATCCCCCTGCCTTAAATCTCTAAATGTCCCTTTCTAGCTTATTAGTTGATATTGTTTCTTGATTGCTTCTATAGCTCTGTGATATTTTTAAACTATAATGTTTATATAATTTATTCAATTTTGTATACTTATTGCAACAGGAGTGATTTTCTGTGACCACCTAGTGCAGACATATTATAGAGATATGGGTTTGGTCCCAGACCATTACAATAGAGAGAATATGTTAGTAAAGCAAGTCATGTGAATTTATATATAATAGTAATATATATATATATATTACTATTAATACTAACTAAAATTCAATTTGTTTAAAAAAATGCAATATCTGCAAGGTACAATAAAGTGTAATAGAATGAGGTGTACCTGTATGTCATAACTGGAAATGGAAATCCTATTCAGCCCACCTTTAATTTCTCTCTGTGATGTATCAATACTTTTCTGTTTAGTGTTCTTAAATCTTTTTTATACTTAGGTATTTGATGTTTTGATGATAATGTATTTTGCATTTCTTTTGGTTTTTAATTGTATAACTTTTCAGATACCAAAAAATATAGGGGAATTCTTAAGTTTATTCTCTTATCTGGTAACTCTTCTGAAAAGTTAACATATTTTATAAGTTATCTATAGGTTGTTTTAGATTTTCTGTATCCCTAATTATATCAAATATGAAAAGTGACAGTATTATTTCTTCCTTTCTTATCCTTATATGTCTGATTTCTTTTTCCTGCCTTACTGCTAATGCCATTTAAGACTTTTACTAACATACTGAATAGAGAAGGTAAGAGTTGGCATCCTTATTTTGTTCCTACAGTGGACATTCTTCCCATTTCACTATAAATAAGATGGTGGCTCTAAAGTTTTTTGTAGTTTCCGTTTGCTACAAGTTTCTAATCATACGTAATTATTAATTTAACCAAATGTGTTATCTGACTATATTGATATGATCATGCAGATTTTCTTCTTTTGATGTAGTGAATCTTACTGGTTGATATTTGAATGTTAACTTACCTTACACTTCTGGAGTAAACCAGCTTGGTAGGAATTCATTCACACGCACACAGACATTCACTCACTCACTGTACATTTGGTTATCTAACATTTTAGGATTTTTGCTTCTATATACATAAGGGAGATGGGCCTACTTTCTTTTCTTATAATTGTCCTTTTAATTAGTGACTAGTAGACAAAGGAAGAGATTTAAAAGCTCCTCTGGTTTTGTGATATAGCTGTTACATCAGTATGATACAATACAGTATTGCTCCTTTTTTCTTTTTTTGGCTGGGCTGGGTCTTTGCTTCTGTGTGGGGCCTTGGGCTTGGGCTTGTCACTGTAGTGGCTTCTTTTGCAGGCTCTGGAGTACAGGCTCAATAGTTGTGGCATGGGTCCAGTCACCCCACTCTTTGCAGAATCCTCCCAGTTCAAGGACTGAACGCATGTCCCCTGCAGTGGCAGGAGGATTCTTAACCACTGGCCCACCAGGGAAATCCAATATTACTACATTTTAAAAAAATAAATATTTTTTATTTTCAAATAATTTAAAATCTGTAGAAAAGATACAAACATAACACAGTTAACTCCTCTCCCAGTTTTTCCTACTGTTAGTTAACCTCTTTACCATAGTATATTTTTAAAAATTAAAAAGCCAACATTTATATATTACTATTAACTAAACTTCAGACTCTTCAGATTTCACTAGTGTTCCCATTGGTGACCTTTCCCTGTTCCCGATATACTGGACCCTATCCAGTATATCTCATTGTATTTAGTCATCAGGTCTCCTTGGTCTTCTCTGGTCTATGACAGTTCCTCATTCCTTCCATGCTTTTCATGATTTTGACAGTCTTGAGGAACATTGGTCTGACCTTTTGTGGAGTTTTTCTCAATCTGAATTTGGCTGATGTTTTTCTCATGATTAGGCTGGAGTTCTGGGATTTGGCAAAGTATACCATAGGTGAATGCTCACCACATCATATCAGAGAGTATGTAATGTCCACATGATATCACTGGTGATGTGAACCATCATCACTTGGATAACATGGTGTTTGCCAGGTTTCTCCACTGTGAAGTTACTTTTTCTCCCGTTTTTGCTCTCTTCTTTGGAACTCAGTGAACTCAGGACTGGACTTAAGGAGAAGATTAAGCTTCACCTCCTTGCGGAGGAGCTTAATGGCAAGAGGGGCTTACCTACATATGAGGTTTTTCTATTAGCATGATTTGTCTTCTCCCTCCTATTATTTAGTTGCTTATACAGTCATTCATTTACTCCATTATGTCTTAATGTGTATTCTTTATAATCTTTTTACATAATTGCAACCTTAAAAACCTCTAGTTCTCCCACTGACATATAAATTTTTTGAGGGAAGGTTTTATTTCTTGTTTGTTTTTGTACACTTGATGTGTTTAGCATACTCCCCTAATTTATAGTGTACTTCCAGTAATTTTACTTTTGAATGGATATATTTTCACTTCAACTGAAAATGACCTTGTCCTTATTAAATAGCATTGTGAATTGAAAATAAAAGTTGGTTTTAAAATAAATGTGATCACATTATAAGTATCTAAAAAAGCATAATGTACTCCAGAAATAACCTCACCATTGGAGTCTGATATGAAATATTGAAAATATTGAAGCTCTGTTTGGAAAGAAATAACAATTTGTGATAAGCCAAGAATATGACCTGCTGTGCCCTTTCTCTTTTTTTTCAGATCACCAGAGGAGATTAAGACCCTGTTTTCTCCCTTCTCTGGAAAATTATCATCTGATGCAGTCACTCAGATAACAACAGAAAGTCCAGGTAAAGCCACGTTTTCATCTGAAATTTTTGTTAATGCTGAAGATCATGGACGTGAAATTCCAGACCTCAATACACAGAAGTTGGGCAATGTTCCTGTCAAGTTTGCTTCATCATCTTCAGTTCAACAGATTACTGTTCCTCGTGGTACAGATGGTAAGAGAATATGATTGCATTTTAGGTCATATTACCAACTTTTGTGTATAATTAAGAAATTTCTTGATTGAGTCCTTTTAGTTAAAAAACCTGATTTTAATTTTAATCATTAGGCTGTACATGATTATATCATTTGTTTTTCATAGCTATAAGGAGAATATAGTTTATTATGTTTTTATTTCTATTCCATTGGAGTTAACAACCTATGTGAAAAGCATTCTACTTGTGGTTGACATTATAGTTTCATCTCATAATACTTGTCATTAGAGTGCAAGTGAAAGCTGAAATAACTGTAGAGGTTCAATTTAAGAGAGGCAGGTGAATGATTTGGCTTTTTTTTTCCTTAAACTATCATTTCGTATGATATAATAAACAGATTTTGCAAATACAATACCAGTCTATTTCTTGCTCGTGAAACATTGACCAGGGACCCAGGTTGGCTGTGACCCTGCTGTCTTTAAAACATGGAACCGTGGATTCACCATCGTAGTCAACTGCAAGGGAAGGAAGACATGGAGGTGCACACGTGGGAGGCTCTTAACGGGCGTAGAGGTGGCCCAGATCACCTTCCATTGACTAGGGTCAGTTTAAGTGTGCTTTACAGGATGAAGAAGAAATGAGATTTGGTGAACAGCTAGCAATCTCTACCATAGGGTCTACATTTAGGGTGTTTGTATGCTATCTTGACAGTGATATTTTGATAGTGCTTATACTATGTAACATTCAAAATTATAGCAAGCTATTTTCTTTTTCAGACCAGTAACTGGAAAGTCAACTTCCTATTCTTTCTCTAAATAAAAGTGGAAGCTTTAAATTAATAATTTTAAAGTATCCAGTAACTTGTACAAATCTGTTCAAAATAAATTTTAAGTTTTCGTGCTTGTGCAAAAAGTTTATGGGTCTGTAGATAAAGATGGGATATGCTTTAAGTGTATAAAGAAAATTGCTTTTTCTGAATTTAAATTGCACTGAATTTAATTAGAATAAATATGTTTATATGTTGAGACAGTTATGTATTTCATGTATTTTTATTGTAATATAAAAATATACCCCAAAAATGTATAGTCTAATAAATCTTTAATGTGTCAGTTACCTATTGCCACCATTATACCACATAAGAACCCTAAAAATCTCAGAGGTTTATAGCAAATATTTGCTTTTCTCACTCATGGGCTTACTAGTCAGTTGAAGTTTGGCATCAGGATGCAAAAATGCTTTGGGTCTATTCTACATGCCTTGTTCTGAAAGCCAGGCTACTCTTGGCTGTGTTCTCATGTTGGTGGCAGAAGCACAAGAGAGGATATCCAGCTATGAAAGTGTATTTTATACCTCTTCTGACATCCAATGCATCAGTCTATATAGAGGCCACAGTTTATATACTTTTACCTTTACATACAGGTACTTGGGAGAAAAGACTACTTTAAAAGGTAAATATTGTTTGGTTTACCAATAAAAGATTAACTCTGTGAATTTAAAAGTAAAATTTTCAAAAATATTTTAAAATATACAGAATAATAAGTTAAATTTATGATTGGGTGTCCACTGCTCTGAATTAAATTAAGGGTAATATGCTGTATGTCTGCATTTAATTCCATTTTCAAGTTTTTTGAAGAAGTAAATTTTACGGTTGAACTTTCTTCTTTACCATTCTCCAGTCCTTTTTTTCTCTTCCAGAAACAGTTGTTATTTGCTGTACAGTGGCTGCTTCTCCCATAGAAAGGCGGTTCACACTTTAAGACTTCTACATCCATACATACAAACTTGTTGACAATTCAAAAACTCAACTATCTCTCTCATCTTCACATGATAGCCATTCTTGCTCTAGGTCCACTATAATTCTGTCCAAATGTTATTGTCCATTTTCTGCGAACTTTGAACTGCATTTACATACACTGACAGAAGAAGAAAACTAATAGATCAGTATTCTAACAGTGATGACTACAGCGTGTCCAAATAGAAGTGAAGGCTATAGTCTATTTTTTTCTATTATTTAAATTTTCTATCCTCTATACATCTCTTTTTTTCCCCTTGAATTCAGCCAAGTTCTCATTAGCTGGGTTTTTGCTTGTTGCAGTGGTACCAGTGGTACAAGTATTCTTAAGTAGGCTAAAACTTTACTAGCCTTGCACATATAAGTTTTAAATAATTTTTTGTTAATTTTATGATCAAGCTTGGTAAAGTGGTCCCCTTGTTATTAGCCAGACTCCTATTGACTGTCTTTTTTTTTAAGGTAACCTTATTTCTCCTTGATAGTTAAGGTCAGTCATAGTTTAGTCAATATTGTGACCCTCTATTGCCTGCTTATGTCACTATTTCAGTGACATAAAGAATGTAAAACGACTAGATGGCTTCTGTCTCTTGATAGAATTGCCCCTCCCTTATTTCTAATATCTTCCATCTAACAAAGCACAGTCATAGAGATGGAAAGGAAAAGATTTTAAAGGCTTCTACCTTTTTCCCTGAATACATGCATTCTGTCTGTGGGATAGAATGTCAGAACCATATATGGTGCCATATTCTGTAAGCTAGCATTCCCAGCCTCAGAAAATGATACCCACCAGCTTGTGCCACAATGGTTTTCAGTGAATTGTTCACTCACTTTTTTTTTTTTTTTTTTTTNAATATAAAACCTGAAAACATTACGTCCCCAAACAATATAGATGAGTCTTTATATAATCCTGATGAGGAGATAGAATTTCTAAATATGACCACCAGAGCACAATCCTCAGAACGAGACCCTTGAAAGATTATACACATAAAATATACAGCTCGGCACACATTCTTTTCCCGGATTCCCCAGGAACGCGCACAGACTGTGATTAGGGCACCGAGGACGCCTCCATCGGTCGACAGGTTGGGCAGCAAATCCTCAAAGCAGAACACAGTCCACACCCATTGATTCTGTACAGGTACGCATCTTTAGAAAAAAAATTAAATACCCACTCCCATTACCCTCATCCATGGCCAGAAACAAAACCCCAGCAAACAAAGCAGATAAAAAACAAAGTAACCCTAACCAGTTAGCAACGTGAAACTAAAACAAGCTTGTATCAAATTTTTGGCTGAAAGCAGAAATCAAAACTGAAGCAGGATCAAGAATTAGAGCATTACACAGCTACATCTGTGGGCTGGAGCCTGCACATCACTGCCAGGGATATTTTATGACTTTCAAAGCTTTTAGTAAATCATAGCAAAAAATCGAAGGCAGGAATTTTTTTTTTGCCTTTTCTTCTCCACATAACCAATGAAACCCAAAGAGAACAAATTCGTTAAAATGAAGGGGATGGATGGGTTTGGTTAGGGCGGTTAGGGTTGGTGAGACTGCAGAAAGATTTGAGGCAGTGGGAAGGCAATGGCAGCATCTAAGCCTGTGAAAGAAAAAGGGGAGCCAGAACCAGACTGTGTCCACAGAAGAGGCTCAGCCAAGGTGGGAGCCCCTCGTCCCCACGGGAGAGCCCTGGGCTCTCGGCACCCTGTCGGCCTTGGCGGCCACTTCCTCCAGCACAAAATGCCTCCTCTGCCTTCTGTCTCAGAACGGAAAGCTGTCTGGCATTCCTCCACTAGCCAACCAACCAAAACCCAAATCACGAGAGTTCTTTTGAACAAAATGCGAAAAGAAGCCTGACATATGAGAATACGGGTGTTGGCAACATGGATCAAAGCTGTTTTCGTTAAGGTTCCTCTCCTCCACATATGCGTCACCTCCTACCCCAAATGTCATTTCAGGGGATGAAGAGCTGTGAGGGTANCGAAAAGAAGCCTGACATATGAGAATACGGGTGTTGGCAACATGGATCAAAGCTGTTTTCGTTAAGGTTCCTCTCCTCCACATATGCGTCACCTCCTACCCCAAATGTCATTTCAGGGGATGAAGAGCTGTGAGGGTATCTAAGGGATTCAGCCTTTTCCCTCCACCCTATAAAGACTGTTTTGAGTAAAAGATCAGACTAAATTAGTTNTTTCCTATGACTCTAGAGGCAGAACCTCCAGAGTTGAGTTGTAGGGGTTAAGAGTGACCAGGTTTGAGTTCAGTATAAGGTAAACAGTTTGAATATTTGAATAGATTGCTATATATTGGAATAGATGCTAAAGCCACTCTATTTAAACCTCATGCTGCTGCAGTTTCTCAAGTACTTCCTATCTTCCTCAGCAGTTTCTAATTTTTTATATCACTAATAATTTATTAAAATACTAGATGGTTTACTTATTTAATGTGCTAATTGTTTACTGTTTATCTCCTTCTAGAATGCTAGTTCATGAATATATCCCAAGAATCTTGAAGGGTACTTAATATTTATTCAGTTAGTTAATAAATGTTTTCTTAATAATTATTCTGATCTTTATTTCCTTAGGCCAGCCTTTACTATTGCCATATAAGCCTTCTGGTAGTACGAAGATGTACTATGTTCCACAATTAACACAGATCCCTTCGTCTACGGATTCCAAATCAGACACCACCATTGAGAGCTCACACTCAGGTATGACATATAACAGCTCGTTGCTGTTGAGTTTCTAAGTGAAATATGGAACTATTTTTGATTAGTCTTTGGTTCAGATAGGTGTCAGATATATTGTGTACACTCAAACACTTAATAAATATTTCAGAAAATTGCATGAACAGTTACACGTTTTGGTTAGTGGATTCCATCTAGGACAAAGGTTTCCAAGTTTTCTCTGTTCACAGTGACCTTAGTTTTTGGTTGGGTGATCTTTTTCCCATCATCATGTGGATATGAGTCATCAAGCAGCTTAGAATTACAAGAAGTATTTTTTTCAAATACTAAGCTACTGTGTAATTAGCACATAAAAATACTGTTTTGAACTAGCAACTTAATAAGCAAAAATACTAGGGTGTTTTTTTTGGTTTTTTGTTTGAAAGAAAATATTTTACTCTGTTCATAAATACCCATAATTACTTACTGATGAGATATGTGCAGCTATTGGGCACTGTAAACTTTCTCAAACCATGAGATGAAATGGGATGCAACCCATTTTTGTGATTTTTGTTACAGAAACAGTCAAAAACCCAACTCTGCAAAGATACAACAGAGTTGAAAGGAATGTAGCAGTATCTGATGTTGAAACATTTAGGTGCTAGCTTTTGTAGTATATGTGCTGTGTGTGCTGAGTCTCTTGTGACCCTATGGACTGTAGCCTGCCAGGCTCCTCTGTCCGTGGGATTTGGTTGTGTGTAGTGTACACCAGATATTAAGTATCACTATTATCACTATTTCCTTAGGATTTTAAAATATCCCACAGCACTTCTTTGAGATCACCACAAAAGAACTGTAGATTTAGAAAGTGAATAGCACCCCATGGGAGAGTTCAATAAACATTTTCTGTGGAAAATTATANAGATATTAAGTATCACTATTATCACTATTTCCTTAGGATTTTAAAATATCCCACAGCACTTCTTTGAGATCACCACAAAAGAACTGTAGATTTAGAAAGTGAATAGCACCCCATGGGAGAGTTCAATAAACATTTTCTGTGGAAAATTATAAGATACAGATACTGAGTTGGTAGGATGTGGAGTTTTGATTGTTGGGATAACATATTAATTGGTTCACGGGAGATGATTTTATTCAGTTTAAATATGAATTGTTCATGATTGATCGGTAGATATCTTCATGTGTGTAGAAATTAAAAAGAAAGTAGTTGTCCCTGGTGTTACACAGATTTGATTTTAAGAAAACCAAACTAGTGTCTAATGGTAACTGAGGTAAAATCCCTGTTACTGCTGCTTTTGACTTCCCAATGTGATGCCAATGTTAGGATTGATTGTTAAGCCTATGACCAAGATCCGGAAAGAATTTTTCACTACTTGCATGGCTATGATTTTAAAAGGACACTTAATGGCTACCAGAAATAAAATAAGCTCACTTAATTGATTGTAGGTAGGAACATCTTTGGTCTCAGTCTCACTTTTAGCCCCCTAGTTCAGAAGACAGAAATGTACCAATAGAAATCTGATCAAGTGTTCAGTATTTTTGAGGTCTCCTGTGTACTTCTGCTCATTTACATCCCTAACACTTCCCTCTGGAGACATTAACTTTGAGAAAAATGGGACAGTAGTGGGAAGAGAAAATGACTCAGGAATGGTACATTGTATCATGAGAAATATTGTCCCTATAAATAATGAATTCATCAGTTAGACAAGAAGAGATCTGTTAGTTATATACTTGAGGTTGTCATTCTTTCATGTTCTTCCATCTGTTCTCAGAGTGGATGGAATTAACAATAGAAACTAATACTTTCTTACACCAGTAGAGCCTTGAAATTGTTCTTATAGCTATTGTCTAAAGAGTATATTGTGTTTCCATAGATACATGAAAGATCCAACTAGAGTTTGGGCCAAGGGCAAGTTATAAACCACTGCAGATATTTGGGCTGAAAATTTTCTCAATTGAGAATGAGTAGACTGTTGAACTCATAAAATCTTTTTAAAAACAAAAACACAAGGCAAAGGTAATCTCACAAAAAGATTTGCTTTTGTTGTTCAGTCGCTCAGTCGTGTTTGACTCTTTGTGACCCCATGGGACTCCGTGGACTGCTGCACATCATGCTTCCCTGTCCTTCACCATGTTCCAGAGCTTGCTGAAACTCATGTCCGTTGAATCAGTGATGTCATCCAAACATCTTTCCCAGCAGCAGGGTCTTTTCTAATGAGTCATCTCTTCACATCAGGTGGCCAAAGTATTAGAGCTTCAGCTTCAGCATCAGTTCTTCCCATGAATATTCTGAGTTGATTACTTTAGGATTGACTGGTTTGATCTCCTTGCAGTCCAGGAACTCTCAAGAGTCTTCTCGAATGCAATAGTTCAAAAGCATCAACCTTCTTTATGGTCCAACTCTCACATCCATACTTGACCACTGGAAAAACCATAGCCTTGACTAGATGCACTTTTGTTGGCAAAGGAATGTCTCTGCATTTTAATATGCTGTCTAGGTTGGTCATAGCTTTTTTTCCAAGGAACAAGCGTCTTTTAATTTCATGGCTGCAGTCACCTTCTGCAGTGATTTTGGAGCCCAAGAAAATAAAGTCTATCACTGTTTCCATTGTTTCCCCATCTGTTTGCCATAAAGTGATGAGAATGGTTGCCACAATCTTAAGTTTTTTGAATGTTGAGTTTTAAGCTAGCTTTTCACTCTCTTCTTTCACTTTCATCAAAAGTCTCTTTAGTTCCTCTTCACTTTTTGCCGTTACAGTGGTATCATTTGCGTATCTGAGATTATTGATATTTCTCCTGGCAATGTTGATTCTAGCTTGTGCTACATCCAGCCCAGTATTTCACATGATGTACTCTGCAGTGGTTAAATAAGTTAAATAAGCAGGGTGACAATAGTCCCTGAAATGAAAGAAAGAGATGTTAGAAATATACTCTTTGGGACTAGTAACACTGTGAAATAGTAACAAGGTTCCAGCTATATTTGAGAGTAAGTTCTGTGAAGATAGGTACCATGTCTGTTTTTAAAGACATTTATACCTCATATCAATATAAAGTATAGATTTATTTTTATATTCATTTAGAGATATTTAAATAATATATCTACTACTAATACTTAACTGTCAATAAAAGCAAAAAGCCATGGGGAGAGAACAGGCTGGAATTTTTAAAAGAAGATGAGAAGTTATAGCCAAAAAATGGAAGAGAAAATTATAGCAGAAAAAAAAATGGCAGCATGAAAATTTTTGTCCTGTGATAAAAACAACAAGGTTTTGGCAAAACTTTATAAAAAACTTTTCCAAAACTCTGGAAATAAACCAAAGTCTTGTAGCTTTTGTAGTAAGCATTTATTGAAGAAAAATGTCTGAACCTTGATAAGAATAGTAAGCTTGTGGCATTTTAATTTACTCTGTTCTCATCCCCACATTCAGCTCAATGAGAATCCTGAAAAGTATCAGCCTGTAGTTCCAAGGCTAGAGGGATAGAACAGAGCTAGTCTGCTTTCAAGACTCCACTCAAAAGGCTTGTCTTTATTTGACGTTATTCAGAGGTGTCCAGTGTGCATGAGCCTCCTTTAAAGGAAAAACTGAAGATGAGATGTCTACAGATATTTTGAAAACCATTGACATAGTCCTAGGATTCTAGAAGACTTACACATGTGCACAGCCTGAGCGCGTGCTCAGGAAAGACCTGAGACTTTTAACCATTGCCTGCCCTTAAGGCTGTGGACAAGAAGAAAGGAAAGGCTAAGGCAGAATTTTTAACTTCCTACCCTCAGTATTGAAGGCTCTGCACGTAGTCCCTCGGCAAAGACCGAGATTTATTGTTTATAGATGTTTAAGGATATCTGTATCTTAGCTTATCACTAAGCTAGTTGAGTAGAAACTTCAGTAGAGTTTACAGAATTAGTGTAGAAAAGTTACTTTAAAAAAATAGCATAAGTCACAGTATGTTCAAAGAACTAAGTGAAATCATGTCTAAAGAACTAAAGGGGGCTTCTCTGGTGGCTGAGTGGTAAAGAATCCACCTGCCAGTGCAGGAGACAAGGATTTACTCTCTGATCTGGGACGATCTCACATGCTGTAGAATAATTAAGCCCCTGCCCCTCAGCCACATCTACTGAGCCTGTGCTCTAGAGCCCATGAGCCACAACCCGCTGAGCCCACGTGCTATTGTTTAAGCCTGCATTCCCTTAGAGCCCATGCTCAGCAGCAAGAGAAGCCTGTGCACGGCAACTAGAGAGTGTCCCCTGCTCGCCACAGCTAGTGAAAAGCCCACACGGCAAGGAGGGCCCAGCACAGCCACAAATAAACAAAGAGTTAACAATTAAAAGAAGGTATAAGAACAGTGTTTTACCAAATAGAGAATATCAGTAAAAGAGATAGAAATTATAGAAATCACCAAACAGAAATTGTGGAGTTGAGAAGTATTATAACTATGATAAAAAATTCACTAGAGAAAACTTAATATCAGGTTTGAACAGAGAGAAGAATGAATCAGTGACTTGGTGAAGATAGGTCAGTTGAGATTATCCAGCGTGAGAAACAGAATTAAAAAAAAGAACGAAGAGAGGTCAACAGACTCTCAGAGTCGTATGGATTACCCTCAAGCAATCTGTTACACACATAATGAGAGGAAGAGAGAGAAAAAGACTGAAAGAGTATTTGGAGAAATAATGGCCCCACACTGGCAAATTTAAGGACTCCTGTTAATCTGTGCATCCAAAAAACTCAAGGAAGTCCAAGCGTGATAAACTAAAAGAGATCCATGTCTAGATACATCATAAGCCATCAAAAGACAAAGAATTAAAGCAGCCAGCATGAGTTATGTACAAAGTCTCTTCAATAAGACTAATAGCTGATTTCTCATCAGAAGCCATATAGACCAGAAGGCATTACAGTGACATATTCAAAGGCTGAAGGAAAAAAACCTGCCTACCAAGTATTCTGTACCCAGCAAAACTTCAAAAATAAAGGAGAGATTAAGACATTCTCAGATACGCAAACAAAAATTGAGACTACATTGCTAACAAACTGACTCACAGAAAATACTAAAGAGATTTTTCAAGATGAAATAACTCAAATAACCTAAATAGCAACTCAAATCCAAAAAATAGAATAATAATGAAAAAATAGAGTAATAAAAGTAACTACATAAGTTAATACAAAGATAATAGAAAGATATTTTTTATTTATAGTTCCTTTTTCCTCCTATATGACATAAAAGACAAATGCAAAACAATAATTATAAATTTATGTTACTGGACACAAAACGTGTAATGCTATAACTTGTGAAAATAGCATAAAGAGGGGAGGGGACAGTTACAAAGGAGAAAAGTTTATTAAAATTGGTATTAATTTAAATAGATTGTTGATTTATATTAACATGTGAATGTTAATTCCCGGGGCAATCACTAAGAAAATAACTTTATATATAGTAAAAGTCATCATAGGAATTAAAATGATATACTAATAAATAGCTATTTGACACAAAAGGGGCATAGTACAGAAACTAAAGAACAAAAAAAAAAGCATAAAACATTGAAAACGGTAGAAAAATAGCAGACTTAAATCCTACAGTTTTAGTAACTACATTAAATGTAAGTAGATTATACTTTGATAGGCAGAGATTGACAGATTGGCTAAAAAGACATAATTTAACTGTATGCTGTCTACAGAAGCCTCACTTTATTTTTTTTATTGAAGTATAGTTTATTTACAATATTGTATTAGTTTCAAGTGTATAGCAAAATGATTCAGTTTTACCTATATATTTTTTTTCAGATTATTTTCCATTATAGTTATTATAAGATACTGAATATAGTTCCCTGTGCTATACAGTAGATCCTTGTTTTTTTATCTTTATATATAGTAGTGTGTATCTGTTAATCCCAAACTCCTAATTTACCCCCTGTCCCCAACTTTCCCTTTGATAACCATAAGTTTGTTTTTTTACATCTGTGAGTCTATTTTTGTTTCATAAATAAGTTTGTCTGGTTCATTGTTTTTAGATTCCACATATAAGTGATATCATATCATGTTTATCTTTCTCTGGAAAAGACACTATTTTGGTAATTCCCTGGTAGTTCAGTGGTTAAGACTCAGCACTTTCACTGCTGTGGACCCAGGTTCAATCCTTACTCAGGGAACTGAGATCCCACAAGCCGTGCAGTGAGGCCAAAAAAAAAGAGACTCACTNTCAAATAACCTAAACAGCAACTCAAATCCAAAAAATAGAATAATAATGAAAAAATAGAGTAATAAAAGTAACTACATAAGTTAATACAAAGATAATAGAAAGATATTTTTTATTTATAGTTCCTTTTTCCTCCTATATGACATAAAAGACAAATGCAAAACAATAATTATAAATTTATGTTACTGGACACAAAACGTGTAATGCTATAACTTGTGAAAATAGCATAAAGAGGGGAGGGGACAGTTACAAAGGAGAAAAGTTTATTAAAATTGGTATTAATTTAAATAGATTGTTGATTTATATTAACATGTGAATGTTAATTCCCGGGGCAATCACTAAGAAAATAACTTTATATATAGTAAAAGTCATCATAGGAATTAAAATGATATACTAATAAATAGCTATTTGACACAAAAGGGGCATAGTACAGAAACTAAAGAACAAAAAAAAAAGCATAAAACATTGAAAACGGTAGAAAAATAGCAGACTTAAATCCTACAGTTTTAGTAACTACATTAAATGTAAGTAGATTATACTTTGATAGGCAGAGATTGACAGATTGGCTAAAAAGACATAATTTAACTGTATGCTGTCTACAGAAGCCTCACTTTATTTTTTTTATTGAAGTATAGTTTATTTACAATATTGTATTAGTTTCAAGTGTATAGCAAAATGATTGTTTTACCTATATAATTTTTTTTCAGATTATTTTCCATTATAGTTATTATAAGATACTGAATATAGTTCCCTGTGCTATACAGTAGATCCTTGTTTTTTTGTCTTTATATATAGTAGTGTGTATCTGTTAATCCCAAACTCCTAATTTACCCCCTGTCCCCAACTTTCCCTTTGATAACCATAAGTTTGTTTTTTTACATCTGTGAGTCTATTTTTGTTTCATAAATAAGTTTGTCTGGTTCATTGTTTTTAGATTCCACATATAAGTGATATCATATCATGTTTATCTTTCTCTCGAAAAGACACTATTTTGGTAATTCCCTGGTAGTTCAGTGGTTAAGACTCAGCACTTTCACTGCTGTGGACCCAGGTTCAATCCTTACTCAGGGAACTGAGATCCCACAAGCTGTGCAGTGAGGCCAAAAAAAAAGAGACTCACTTGAGATTCAAAGATAAATTAGTTAAAAGTTAAAGGATGGAATAGACTATGCTCTGTAAATAATAGCAAAAGAGGGCTAGAGTGTCTATTAGGAGACAAACTTCAAAACAAAAATTGTTATTAATGACAAAGAATGTCATTTTATAATGATAAAAGAGTGAGTCCATCAAGAAAATATAACTATTATAAAATGTATATGCACCTAACAGCAGAGTACCAAATACAGAAAACTAACAGAACTGGAAAAAAAAACCACATTATTAAAGGGAGAGATATTTTCAAGCCAATAGCAGAAGGTCTTATATTGTATAATTCATTTACATGAAATTCCCAGAATAAGCAAATCCATATAGATAGAAAGTAGATTAGTGCATGCCAAGGGAATGGTAGGGGATGGAAAAATAGGGAGTACCTGCTACCACATGTAAGATTTCTTTGTGGGGGAGAAAAATGTTCTAGAATTAGATATCCAGTATTGGTTGTGAAAGTACTAAGATCTACTGAATTGTACACTTATTCTAATTGGTGAATTTTCTGTTTTGTCTCAGTTTAGGTAAAAGGGGGGCAGCAATGATATAAAGGAAAAGACTGTGTAAAGCTGTAAAGATTTGGTAGCAGGCGTAAAATATATTGTTCAGGCAGGAAAGGATGGAATTAGCATGGTGGAAGTTAAATTAGTGATGCAGACAAATCTGAGGAAAAAGAAGAAAGTGAAAATGCTGTGAGGGACTTCGTGATGGTATAGTGGTTAAGAATCTGCCTGCCAGTGCAGTGGACATGGATTTGATCCCTGACCTGGGAAGATTCCACGTGCTGCTGGAGCAGCCAAGCCCATATGGCACGACTGTTGAAGCCTGCACACCCTTGAGCTAGCAGGTTGCGCCTGCTGGAGCCCATGTGCCTGGAGCCTGTGCTCTGCAACAAGAGAAGCCTGCGCACTGCAAGGAAGGGTGGTCCCCACTTGCTGCAGCTAGAGAATGCCAGCCTACAGCAGCGAAGACCCAGCACGACCAAAAGTAAATAAGAAAATGCCGCAAAAGATGAGGAGAAACATAAGAAACAGAGCTGAGTAAACCAAACCAAGAATTTTATCTGTATCTGAGGAAAAAGACAATATTCAAAGGCTTAACTGAGGAAAACATCCCTCTCCTAAAAAAAGGAACACTATGCAGATTGAAAGTTACCATAAAAATCCAGGCAAAAATCAGTAGAAAGAGACTGTGTTGCATACCAGAAGAAGATTTTTGAGTATTAAAATAAAAGAGAAAAAAATCCTATAAATATACAGTTGAAAAAAGAACAAAATTAAATCTGATATCAGGCTTATTTGAAATGCTAAATGTAAAAATAATGGAACCAAGTCTGTGTTTATTGAGAAAATTATATAATTCAAGGATTTATAAANGAAGGAAATGGCAACCCATTCCAGTGTTCTTGCCTGGAGAATCCCAAGGACAGGGGAACCTGGTGGGCTGCCATCTATGGGGTCGCACAGAGTTGGACATGACTGAAGCAACTTAGCAGCAACTGCCCTCAGGAACTGTATTCTTCCCCACCTCTAAAGCTGACATAATCATCTCTCTTGGAGAATAAAGGGAAGTTGTGGAAAAAAACCTCACGTACAGTTGTTTGTGTTGTTCCATAGTATATAAAAACTTATTTTTTTAATGAGGAAAGGAAGTCTTTTTCTAATTTTGCCGCCAAATTCTTGGCTTTCTGTGCATTGATGCCCAACAGAAGTATAGACAGATTTGGAGGAGGAGAGAGATGGCTTTATTCTTTCATTGTCCAGCAAAGGGGTAAAGACAGCAGGCTAGTGTCTTAAGAACTATGCCCCTTTTCTTTGGGTAATAGGGAGAGAATCAAAATGAAGGTCTTGCATTTTTAAAAAATGTATCTGTTTGTCTGCTTTTGGCTACATCTTAGATGCACTGTGTGGGCTTCTCTCTAGTTGTAGGGTGTGGGCTCAGTAGTTTGAGGCCCAAGGGACCAGTTGCCTCAAGGTACACCGCTTCCCCATGGCCCAGACAGTAAAGAATCTGCCTGCAATGCAGGAGACCTGAGTTTGATCCCGGGGTGGGGAAGAGTCCCTGGAAAAGTGAATGGCCACACTCTCCAGTATTTGTGCCTAGGGAATTTGATGGACAGAGGAGCTTGGTGGGCTGAAGTCCATGGGGTCACAGGGTCAAACTTAACTGACTTTCACTTTCATGTGGGACCTTAGTTTTTGGACCACGTCACCTACATTGGAAGGTGACTTCTTAACCACTGGACCACCGGGGATGTCCCTTGTATTTTTTTTTTTTTTCCTTTGCAAAATTTCAAAAAAGGCCACAGCTGGCATCAGGCAGCTCAGTAACTGGGCCTGCCTCTCCCTCAAGTTATTGATCCTAACCTTTTTGGGATGCAGAATGCTACTGAGTGTAGGGGGAGAAGAATGCCAGATGCAGAGTACAATTCATATGGAGTCAAAGAGTAATTAGCTTTGTTTGGCTTTGTGAAGGAGAAGTCTATCTAGCTGCATGTGTTAGTAGTAATAGTAGAGAATAAGCCGAGATNATGCCAGATGCAGAGTACAATTCATATGGAGTCAAAGAGTAATTAGCTTTGTTTGGCTTTGTGAAGGAGAAGTCTATCTAGCTGCATGTGTTAGTAGTAATAGTAGAGAATAAGCCGAGATTGCTCAACTTTTTCAGGCCCGTTTATCTTGTTTCCCCAGCCTGTTCACTGTTTCCTTATTTTCCTTATCAGAAAACTCTAATTTTTATTTAAGAAAAGTGTCATTTCTATTTTTGCTACAACAGTTTCTCCCCCAAATGCTGTAGAGTCTAGTTGTGTCCTAAGTTGAGCTTTCTTCTGAAGCTCAGAAGAAAGGTTCCAGCTAGAGATACATATTTGTTGATCATCAGCATACACTTCTCTACATTGGTGATTGGTGAGTTCATCCAGGAAGAGAAGAGAACCCAGTTCTGACCCCTTCAGGAACTCTAGCTTTGAGAGTTTTAGGTGAAGAAAGGACAATGAGGATTTACCTGAAGGATAGGGAGCAAATAAAAGAAAGTGATGCCACAGAAGCAAAGAAAAGCTCAATGGACATACAACCCAGAGGGCTTAACAGGATTCTTGCAGTCTGTCCTCATAACATATTTATACTGTACTAATGGACTGATATTTGTGGTGGTGGTGATTTAATCACTAAATCAACATTTGACTCTTTTGTGTCCCTAGGGACTGTGGCCCATGAGGCTCTTCTGTCCATAGGATTTCCCAGGCAAGAATACTAAAGTGGATTGCCATTTCCTTCTCCAGGGAATTGCCCCACCCAGGGATTGAACCTGCATCTCTTGCTTGTCAGGCAGATTCTTCACCACTGAACCACCTGAACTGATACTTACTTAGCTTATTTGGCCATATACCTTTTCGGTGCTTACAAAATGCATGAGATATGGAGTATCAGATAAGAAGGAAAAAAAAACATACATTTTTGTAGAAGATAATTCTATAGTTACTACGAACTCATATATCCAGATATGTTCTTTTGCCTCTTCTTTGTGACATGGGTAAACTTCTTATCAGTTCCTATATTAGTGGACTTAATACTGAAATGTATGTTAAAAGAAAAAAAATCTTACATTTATCATATAAAACTTTCCTTATAATATTTTATATTATTTCAGATTAACCTTCCTAAAATGTGACTGATTGTATTTCCCTTTATTATTATCCCCTTTAGTTTGGGATTCTATGCCCCGATGAATTTTGTCCCAATTATTTTTTAATATCTCCCGCCACTCTTTAATGTCTGACTACAGAAGTCTCTGATTTTCTTATTTACTGTTTTCCTTGTGTTTGCTAATGCCATAACCTCTACCTAAAATGCTTTTGTCTCTTCCTTCCTCTCCATATTTCAGAAAGTCCCTACTTGCAATCTGTTTCTCCTCGTCTGAAAAGATTTCTGAGCTAGAATTTGATCTTCCTTCTGAACTGATATTCTGCTTTATATGTCTCCTCTTATGTCATTTGCTTCTCCGCTATATTGTTGCAATATTGTACATTTCTGACAGCCTCAGTTTGACTGACGTCTCCTAATTACCCTATAACATTCCCATGGTAGTGCCTTTTTTATAGAAGTGGTTTAAGGGGTAATTTTTT
>SJYW01018635.1:101147-143613 GCA_006410735.1 Raphicerus campestris | reverse complement strand
CCCCCCCCCCCGTATTCATCCTAAGTGGGAGTATTGTCCTTTTTTTTCTACTTCATTAATGCGAACTTTTCTCCTAGGTGTTTTATTGGGTATGTACGAGAAGGAAAATATAAAATCTTTTTAAATGCCTCAAATTTTTGAAAACAATAAACTTTAGTTTCACTATGGAAACTATATTGCAGCTTTTAAATGAAATTATATCCAATTAAATGTTTTAAAGACTAAAATCCATAGAAAGTCTTGATTAAAATGCTTCATGAATGTATCTGTCAGATGATATAAATATCTCATCAGTTGGATTCTGCAGGAAAGTCTGTGGCTTACATGTTTTGAATTTTTAAAATTTTTGCTGCCAGCATTTAAAAATAAGATTTTGGGCTTCCTTTGAAAAGTTAGAATATCAGGTTGCCCTCAGCTTGTGTTCCTTCTTGGCAATAATCAGTGAACTCTGAGGCATGACTGTCCTCTGCAGAAATGATATACATTCTTCTGTTTGCATCAGTCCGCATGAGTCTCAGACTCAGGAAGACTCAGTTTGCTTCATTCATTGATCTTGGGTCTTCATTCTTATTCCCAGATAAAGGCCCCAGTGTTTTATAAAAGCTTTTAATCTTTAGGAATCTGCTTGATTTTTTTTTCCCCCTCTGCATCACTGATATTGTGCTTCTTTAATTGATACACAGTAGTATTTATTAAATGAAAATTCCAGGAGCCACTGAAAACTCTACATGTATACTTATATATGTTACTTTGTTACATTTATAGTTTTTTATTCATGTTCATAGCTATTAGCCAGATAGGAGCTACTAATCTGGGGGCAGTATTCAAGCAAGGGCTGCTGGCTCTATGTTCTAGTTTTGGCATAGTGTTAATGATTTCCTGTGATGGTGTTAGTGCTTTTATGAGGAAACCAAATGAAAGGCTGCTTGCTAAAGTGCAGACATTCCTCCAGATAACTTTTTGTTGCACTCAAAAGCATTTTGAGGTCTTTTGAAATGAGATAAGCTCATCTGCCAGTTAGCACTGAGGCTGCCAAGTAAATAAAAAGGCAAATATTTTTTCAAAATGTAGTTCATAAATGAAAACTCTCGTATGCTAGCTATGTACTACTGGCAGTTTGGTTCATATAGATAACCTTGTGATCCAACTGTTAGACCCTTGTGAAGAAGCTGGATATGCAAAAGCTGACAGGAAACAAAAAGTGATAGACTAAGGGAACGCCATTAGAAGTCTGTACCATGAACTTACTGACTGTAACTTACCTTGAGGTTGCATTTGGTAAGGATGTTGTGTTTGAAATAAAGTTGGGCTTTGTTACCTGAGGGACCCCTGTAACTTCCCGCTTCTTATAGGGATCATCTGTTACTATTATTGTTGGTCTGCTTCAGACTTAACATCCTAAGGGAAAGCCCTCCTGATTAATCGCGGGAGAAGCCCAGCCTTAGAATCTCTCACTTTAAAGGGTTAAGAAGAATAGGGAGAAGATACCTGCTGGAGAAAGCTTTTGTATACCAGCTAAGTGAACCCATTACATATATCAGAAATAAAAGTCTCAGAATGATTGGAATATAAAAGCAAGAAAATCTGATAGGAAATAGAATGTAAGAAGAAGGGAAAAGAAAAAGAAAAAAGGAAAATTCAAGATTGACTTCAAAGGGTCATCATCAAAAAACAGATGTTCCATACAGAAGATAGAGAAGGTAAAAAAGAAGAAATCAAAGGACTAGTATAGGAATAGATCCCAAAAGTGAAAGATATGAATTTTCATATTAATAGGAACTATTCTGTACATAAAAATCCACATCAAAGCACATGCCTGTTTGAATTTTGATACACTGGCAAGAGGAGATTCTAAAAGCTTCCAAAGAGAAAACAAGTGCCATATAAAGAAATGATATTGGACTGATGTTAAACTTTTTAAAAATAATACATNAAAGAAGAAATCAAAGGACTAGTATAGGAATAGATCCCAAAAGTGAAAGATATGAATTTTCATATTAATAGGAACTATTCTATACATAAAAATCCACATCAAAGCACATGCCTCTTTGAATTTTGATACAATGGCAAGAGGAGATTCTAAAAGCTTCCAAAGAGAAAACAAGTGCCATATAAAGAAATTATATTGGACTGATGTTAAACTTTTTAAAAATAATACATGCACTACTGATATTATCTATAAAATAGATAAGTAATGAGAATCTACTGTATAACACAGGGAACTCTATTCAGTGGTCTGTGGTGATCTAAATGAGAAGGAAATCCCAAACTAGGAGATACATGTATACGTATAGCTTGTTCATTTTGGTGTACAGTAGAAACTTAATACAACACTGTAAAGTGACTATACTCCAGTTTAAAAAAGAAAAGTAATACATGGGACTAGAAACTAAAGGAATAATGCCTTGAAATTCTGAGGGAAAATTATTTCATTTTAAGTAAAGATTTAAATTTTTTAAAGGAAAACACAGACTGAAGGAAATGAGGTCAGCNATGCTGGTGCCCCTCTGGCAGGCGGCTGCCCATATCCCCGGGGGTGTGGTGTGGCATGCTAGCTTGGTTTTGGACAGTGCAGTACAGCTAGAAAGGCAGCCACCCCCTCACCTGTCAGGTACTAAACCATTCATAGATAACCTGCTTCTGAGAAGGGGTTTCCTAAGCAGCAGAGAAGCTCCCTTCTTGAGTTCTATTTAATGTCAGCCTTCCGCACAAGGGTTTTAATAATAAAAAGGGAAAAAAATAAAAACAAAAAAATTAAAGTTAGAGAAGATTTAAACAATGGAATTTAAAAATTTTATTTTTGAGGACTTTGCATTTTTTTAAAGAACAGGTAAAACACTTAGAAAAATTGATGAAGCTGTTGCTTTTAAAGAACAGCTTCTTTGACTACTGTAGCCAAATTAGAATTCAACAATAAAAAGTTGTAATAACAAAAATCTGTGTGTTATGGGTTGAATAGTATTCCCCAAAATTCATGTTCACTGAGAACTTCAGTATGTAATGTTACTTGCAGATGTAATTAGTTAAAGATCTTTAGGTTAAATCATCCTGGGTTTAGAGTGGACCTTAAATCCAGTGATTTGTGTACTTATTGAATAGGAGAAGGGGCCAAAAGCAGAGATTGGAGCTGTGCTGCCTTAAGCCAGGGAGTACTAGGGATCATTAGAAGCTGGAAGAGACCAGGAAGAATTCTCCCAGATAACCTTTTGAGAGAGCATGTTCCTGCTGACACTTGACTCGATCTGTGGGAGAATAAATGTATTTTGTTTAAAGCCACTCAGTTGGTAATAATTTACTGTGGTAGCCCTAGGAACTAATATACATAATACATGAATATTATATACATATACAATAGCCATGTATTTGAAAATTTAAAACTGTAATTCTAAGTAACTCAGAAGTTAATACTGTAAACTCTGATATCAAAATGTATAGAAGATAGCCAAAGTGATACTTAGGGTAAAGTTATACCCTTAAATATAAATAATAAAAAATTGAAATGGGAGAACAAATCTAGAGGATTTACACTACCAAGTATCAAAACTTATTATAAAGCTGTAGTAATCAAGACGGTGTGATGTTGGCACAAGGATAAACAGACTGACCAGAGCAGAAACTACTCCAAAAACAGATTCACATATATATGGACACCTGATTGATGATAAAGCTACCACTGCAGTAGCGTGGGGAAAAGACGATGTTTTTAGTAAAATGATGTTACGTAAATTGGATATGGGGTGAGGGGGAAACACTGACACCCCCCCCCCACTTCACTACTTGTCAAAATCAATTCCATATACTTCATAGATTCAAATATGAAAGGCATAGGTAGATGAAATAGGCCAGTTTTCTGCAAGAAAATACAGAGGGAATGGGAAAAGATTTATTAAATTGAATCCCCAGCCCCCAAAATAGTAACCATAAAAGAAAATATTGACAAATATATCACATGAAATTAAGGTATTCTATTAATTAACCACCAAATGGGAGAGTAAAAGGCAAGCCACAGAGTGGGGAACATGTTTTCAATGCATATCTCACAAAGGACTTCTATCTAAATATAAAATGAACTGATACAAATCAATGTGAAAAAGGTGGGCAGTCCAATTTTTGAAAAGGACAAAAGTACTTGAATAGGTACTTTATAAAAGAGAATGTCAAATAGCCAGTGAACATATGCAAAAATATTCAACTTGATTCATCAGCAGGGATTTGCAAATTAGGATCACAATAAGATCTCTGCATACCCATTAGAATGGCTGAAATGAAAAAGTCAGTACTGTGCTGGTAAGAATATAAAACAAGCAGTATTTATTCACTGCTGGTGAGAATGTAAATTTCAAGAGTGACCTTGGAAAGCAATTTGCCATAATCTACTAAGTTACACAGAGCAAATTGAGCAATTCTATTTATATACTCCACTGAAGAGGATGTGCGTGAGCACCAAGAGACACGTGAATATTCTTTATAGCAGTTATTGTAATAGCTTCAAACTGGAAATTACCAAACGCCCAGTAGTATGGATGAATTGTATTAACATTGTTGAATACTAACCAGAAAATGAGACTAAGTAAAAGACAAATATGTTTTAACACTTAATGGATCTTAAAAATACAACATGAGAGAAGAAAAGAAGACATAAGGCTTTGTGCTCTTTTTTCTATTTACAGAAAGTACAGAAATATAAGTAGTTCATTGCATTTAAAATGGGCTGTTAATTATCAGCCTGGGGGAGATTGGAAGAAAGAATGAGGGGAGCATGTATACTTCTAGCGAGGTGTTTTTGAAAACCCTGGTACATGTTCACATTTTTTAACAATTCACTGAATTCTCTGTGCAATATTTGGTATGTGTCTTCTGAGACATAATGCAAAAGGTGTTTTTAAAATACGTTTTTTAAAAACAACAAAAAATAAGTACTTAGAAATGACTCTAACAAAGGACACAGAAAATGATTAAGCTTCATTGAATTACAGTAAGGAACCCTAAGTAAATTCAGTGCATCACTACTCAAAATTCCAGTAGAATTTTTCCTGGGACTTGACAGGCTGATTCCAATTTTTTTTTGAAAATCAAGAAGTATATTTAAAGAATAAGGTAGGGAACTTCCCATACCAGATATCAAAAGACTTAGTGGTGTGTGTGTGTGTATATATAAAAATGTTTAAGACATAATATGTAGTAATAAACAAAAGTGGAACAACCAGAAACACACTCATGAATGTGGAAACTTAATATATGCCACAAATGACATATCCTGGAGAGGGGGTGAACTAGTCAATAGTGTTTTGGCCACTGATTATAGATGTAAGAAAAAATAAAATCTGATAGATCCCTGTGTACTCTGTGCTTAGTCACTCATTGGTGTCCAACTCTTTGTGACCCTGTGGACTGTAACCAGCCAGGTTCCTCTATCATGGGGATTTTCCAGGCAGGAATACCAGAGTGGGTTGCCGTGCCCTCCTCCAGGGGATCTTCCCAACCCAGGGATCAAACAAACCCAGGTCTCCCCCATTGCAGGCAGATTATTTACCATCTGAGCCACCAGGGAAGCCCTACTGCAAACAAAGAAAAGCGTAGTCCAAGTGATATTAAATGTAAAAAGGAAAACTGTAAGCTTTTAGAATTGAGATGACCGTGTTTTGACCGTGAAATACTGGTTTATTAAATGAGACCTGCAAAGCACAGACCATGAAAGAAAAATAAATATGATATTATTAAAAAATTTTGTACACCAAAACACATCATAACAAAGAAAAGACACAGTCTGAGAGAATATTTGCAATTCATACAACCTGTAAAGAAATTTTATAACAATGTTCATTGAAATGCTTTTTAATATTTAAAAAATTAGAAATAGCCTAAAGTTTATTAACAGATGACTTGATACATTAATTGAATAGAATTCTGTGTAACATTGAGAATGAATGAATTAGAGTCACTATGAGTAAATCCTCCAATCATAATTTGGAGTGTAAAAGACCAGTTACTTAAAGGTACTCAGAGTATTACACCCTTTATATAAAGTTTAAAGAAAGATACGTAAAACAATCCAATACATTAAATTCAAAAGCATCCTTGAAATTGCCAGGTTCTAAATTGAGCTTAAGGTTGCTGCTGTAAATGGTATTGTTGAGCCTTCACATAGAGTATCTTTATCACTATATCTGTAATGTTCTATTTTTTAAGCTCTATGATAGACACATTGGTGTCCATTATGGTGTTTTTAGTAATCTCTGTTACCTTTCTGTTACTTTGTTTAAAAATATGTGTTTTTAGAGATAGAAAATGAATCTCTTGTCAATCCATTATTTAAAAAAAATACATATATATACATATATATGTATATATAAAACCATTATTAACTGCTTGGTAACTGTATCCTAGTTCTTGTATTGGTGATTTTTAATTTATTTACCAACATAATTTTGCACTTCAGATTTCTCATACACTTTAAAAACTCGTACACAAAAAAACTCACTTTAAAAGACCAATTAAGTAGGTAAATATCTAGCAGGTATGACCAAGAAAAAGGAAATAGAAAGTATTAGACAAATTTAACTTCAGAAGATTTTTAAAAATTACATGAGTACTATATATAAAATCTAGGTGCTGTGAATTTTTTATAGTATTATATGAAATGTCAGAATTTGCCCCCTAAGTGACAAAAACTTTGAACAGGCCAAATAACTTGAAAGGTGGTTCAGATCTACTTTTCTACTTTGAAAGATACCTGATCTGGGCACCCCCCCCTTTTTTTTCTTACTGTTGCATCAAATCAGCAAAGAGCAGATTTTATTTAAAATGATTGTACACAGAAAAATATGGAAAGTTTTGCACACTCCCCAGAACTGTCATGTGTTATAAAGTCCTCGGAACTGCCACAGCTTTTACATGGTTGAGCCTGTGAGATGCTTTTTTCCTCTAGTATATAACGAGGTTTTGTTTTTTGGGGGAGGGTGGTGTATTACTTTCTGGTCTTACCTTTTCCTTCTCCAGATGCTCAAGTTCTCATCACTGGGGATGAGGCCCTCTCAGACAAAAACCAAGAAAAGGAGATCTACACTAAAAAGGCAGTGACCAAGATTGCTGGCTCTGAAGAAAAAGAATCCTTACAGAAAGATACCACAGGTAGCGGAACTGAATTATCTGCCTTTTATTTTCTTCTGGCCTTCTAAAATGAATATATCGATAAATAGAAAAGTGTTATCCAGTTGTCTTCAGTCCTCCTCCATCTTGTTCATATCTGAAATAGAATATTAGCTGCAACTTTTGATATGCACTGGCAGGTGAAATTAACATTTTTAAAGCTCTTTGAAATATTTTTGGAGAACTTTGTGTATATTGTACACAAATTAATCTGATTGCCATAAATTCACATAATGGATTTTTAAAAACACTACCGATAAAAATATTTGGTGCCATGAGATGCTAGCTCTTTAATAACATTGTCATACACAAGCTTTCGTTCTTCAGGAATTTAGCTTGTTTACTTCCTAACTACCTACTCAGTTAAAACACTTCAGTAGAACTGTACTAATTAAAAATGCCTATTCAAGTGTGTTTAAGTTAGGATTAGCTTTAGCTCTCAGAGATCAAAACAAAACAAAAAAAAACATTGGCTTAAAGAAGATAGAATATCAGGTAACAAAGCTCTTTCTCTCCTGTTGCTTCAACGTTTTAGCCTCCATTCTGATACTGAAGCCGTCAGACCCATATTCCAGCCAGTAGAAAGGAAAACAGGAAAAGAAAAAAGTATATGTCTTCCTTTAAATACTTCTCAAAATTTAAATGTATCATTCCCCTCCCATCCTGTTAGCCAGTTATTCACATGGCCACACCAATCTGTGATGCCAGGGAGGCTGGGAAATATAATCTCTATTCTTGTAAACATATGCCCAGCTAAGTGAGGTTCTATTTTAGAGGCAGAGGAAAATCAGTTTCAGAAGACAGCTGGTAGTTTGTGCCACAGTTATAAATATTGAAACATACTTTGGAGTATAATTAGCCACTTCTCTTTTTTGTGTGTATTGCTTCTTTTTCAGAACTTATATGTATTCTGGGCAAAACTTCAAAAATTTACCCCCTTTTTTGCTGTAGCTAAATCAGTGCTTCAAAAAAAAGTTTTGATAATGTTAATCTCCACATCAAAAAGTTTTCATTGCCCTTAAAAATTTAAAATAAACCTCTTTGGCCTAGTCTTTCAGAACAGTAGAACTGGCTCCCAAACAACTTTTCAGTGCTTACAAATTCTATAATCAAATAAATTATATAATTGTTCTGTTTCTTAGATGTTGAGTTGCTTTCCTGATTCCATTTTTTTCATATGTAGTCACCTTTCCCCAAGATGTCTTTCTCTTTCACTCTCAGTGTTTCCCCATCTTAACTGTCTAGTGAAAGTGAAAAGTGAAAGTTGCTCAGTTGTGTCTGACTCTTTGTGACCCCATGGACTGCACAGTCCATGGAATTCTCTAGGCCAGAACACTGGAGTGGGTAGCCTTTCCCTTCTCCAGGGGATCTTTCCAACCCAAGGTAGCTGCTTGAAAGGTCTTTTAAAATAAGTTTTGTCAACGTACAGTCCTCTTTTTCCTGTCTTAGGTTCTAGTACTGCTCCTGCTTCACAGCACTCAACTCAACTACAAGACACAAAGACTGACATTAAACAGAAAGAGGAGATCCACAGTAAGAGGAAGGTTACTAAGGAAGCCTGGTCAGAAGAAAAGAAATCCTTACAGATAGACATTGCAGGTAATGGGATTGGGTGGCGGGGTAGGAGCTAAGAGAGAGAGCGAGCATGTGTGCTCCCAAGCACNCCCCCCCCCCACTTCACTACTTGTCAAAATCAATTCCATATACTTCATAGATTTAAATATGAAAGGCATAGGTAGATGAAATAGGCCAGTTTTCTGCAAGAAAATACAGAGGAGTATGTCTTCATAATCTTGGAATGGGAAAAGATTTATTAAATTGAATCCCCAGCCCCCCAAAATAGTAACCATAAAAGAAAATATTGATAAATATATCACATGAAATTAAGGTATTCTATTAATTAACCACAAATGGGAGAGTAAAAGGCAAGCCACAGAGTGGGGAAGATGTTTCCAATACATATCTCACAAAGGACTTCTATCTAAATATAAAATGAACTGATACAAATCAATGTGAAAAAGGTGGGCAATCCAATTTTTGAAAAAGACAAAAGTACTTGAATAGGTACTTTATAAAAAAGAATGTCAAATAGCCAGTGAACATATGCAAAAATATTCAACTTGATTCATCAGCAGGGATTTGCAAATTAGGATTACAATAAGATCTCTCTGCATACCCATTAGAATGGCTGAAATGAAAAAGTCAGTACTGAGCTGGTAAGAATATAAAACAAGCAGTATTTATTCACTGCTGGTGAGAATGTAAATTTCAAGAGTGACCTTGGAAAGCAATTTGCCATTATCTACTAAGTTACACAGAGCAAATTGAGCAGTTCTATTTATATACCCCACCGAAGAGGATGCGCGTGAGCACCAAGAGACACACGTGAATATTCTTTCTAGCAGTTATTGTAATAGCTTCAAACTGGAAATTACCAAATGCCCAGTAGTANTTATCTACTAAGTTACACAGAGCAAATTGAGCAGTTCTATTTATATACCCCACCGAAGAGGATGCGCGTGAGCACCAAGAGACACACGTGAATATTCTTTCTAGCAGTTATTGTAATAGCTTCAAACTGGAAATTACCAAATGCCCAGTAGTATAGATGAATTGTATTAACACTGTTGAATACTAACCAGAAAATGAGACTAAGTAAAGGACAAATATGTTTTAACACTTAATGGATCTTAAAAATACAACATGAGAGAAGAAAAGAAGACATAAGGCTTTGTGCTCTTTTTTCTATTTTTACTCTTTTTAGAGAGTAAAAGGCAAGTNTAACTTCAGAAGATTTTTAAAAATTACATGAGTACTATATATAAAATCTAGGTGATATGAATTTTTTATAGTATTATATGAAATGTCAGAATTTGCCCCCTAAGTGACAAGAACTTTGAACAGGCCAAAGAACTTGAAAGGTGGTTCAAATCTACTTTTCTACTTTGAAAGATACCTGATCTGGCCCCCGCCCCTTTTTTTTTCTTACTGTTGCATCAAATCAGCAAAGAGCAGATTTTATTTAAAATGATTGTACACAGAAAAATATGGGAAGTTTTGCACACTCCCCAGAACTGTNAGATACCTGATCTGGGCACCCCCCCCTTTTTTTTCTTACTGTTGCATCAAATCAGCAAAGAGCAGATTTTATTTAAAATGATTGTACACAGAAAAATATGGGAAGTTTTGCACACTCCCCAGAACTGTCATGTGTTATAAAGTCCTCGGAACTGCCACAGCTTTTACATGGTTGAGCCTGTGAGATGCTTTTTTCCTCTAGTATATAACGAGGTTTTGTTTTTTGGGGGAGGGTGGTGTATTACTTTCTGGTCTTACCTTTTCCTTCTCCAGATGCTCAAGTTCTCATCACTGGGGATGAGGCCCTCTCAGACAAAAACCAAGAAAAGGAGATCTACACTAAAAAGGCAGTGACCAAGATTGCTGGCTCTGAAGAAAAAGAATCCTTACAGAAAGATACCACAGGTAGCGGAACTGAATTATCTGCCTTTTATTTTCTTCTGGCCTTCTAAAATGAATATATCGATAAATAGAAAAGTGTTATCCAGTTGTCTTCAGTCCTCCTCCATCTTGTTCATATCTGAAATAGAATATTAGCTGCAACTTTTGATATGCACTGGCAGGTGAAATTAGCATTTTTAAAGCTCTTTGAAATATTTTTGGAGAACTTTGTGTATATTGTACACAAATTAATCTGATTGCCATAAATTCACATAATGGATTTTTAAAAACACTACCGATAAAAATATTTGGTGCCATGAGATGCTAGCTCTTTAATAACATTGTCATACACAAGCTTTCGTTCTTCAGGAATTTAGCTTGTTTACTTCCTAACTACCTACTCAGTTAAAACACTTCAGTAGAACTGTACTAATTAAAAATGCCTATTCAAGTGTGTTTAAGTTAGGATTAGCTTTAGCTCTCAGAGATCAAAACAAAACAAAAAAAAAAACATTGGCTTAAAGAAGATAGAATATCAGGTAACAAAGCTCTTTCTCTCCTGTTGCTTCAACGTTTTAGCCTCCATTCTGATACTGAAGCCGTCAGACCCATATTCCAGCCAGTAGAAAGGAAAACAGGAAAAGAAAAAAGTATATGTCTTCCTTTAAATACTTCTCAAAATTTAAATGTATCATTCCCCTCCCATCCTGTTAGCCAGTTATTCACATGGCCACACCAATCTGTGATGCCAGGGAGGCTGGGAAATATAATCTCTATTCTTGTAAACATATGCCCAGCTAAGTGAGGTTCTATTTTAGAGGCAGAGGAAAATCAGTTTCAGAAGACAGCTGGTAGTTTGTGCCACAGTTATAAATATTGAAACATACTTTGGAGTATAATTAGCCACTTCTCTTTTTTGTGTGTATTGCTTCTTTTTCAGAACTTATATGTATTCTGGGCAAAACTTCAAAAATTTACCCCCTTTTTTGCTGTAGCTAAATCAGTGCTTCAAAAAAAAGTTTTGATAATGTTAATCTCCACATCAAAAAGTTTTCATTGCCCTTAAAAATTTAAAATAAACCTCTTTGGCCTAGTCTTTCAGAACAGTAGAACTGGCTCCCAAACAACTTTTCAGTGCTTACAAATTCTATAATCAAATAAATTATATAATTGTTCTGTTTCTTAGATGTTGAGTTGCTTTCCTGATTCCATTTTTTTCATATGTAGTCACCTTTCCCCAAGATGTCTTTCTCTTTCACTCTCAGTGTTTCCCCATCTTAACTGTCTAGTGAAAGTGAAAAGTGAAAGTTGCTCAGTTGTGTCTGACTCTTTGTGACCCCATGGACTGCACAGTCCATGGAATTCTCTAGGCCAGAACACTGGAGTGGGTAGCCTTTCCCTTCTCCAGGGGATCTTTCCAACCCAAGGTAGCTGCTTGAAAGGTCTTTTAAAATAAGTTTTGTCAACGTACAGTCCTCTTTTTCCTGTCTTAGGTTCTAGTACTGCTCCTGCTTCACAGCACTCAACTCAACTACAAGACACAAAGACTGACATTAAACAGAAGGAGGAGATCCACAGTAAGAGGAAGGTTACTAAGGAAGCCTGGTCAGAAGAAAAGAAATCCTTACAGATAGACATTGCAGGTAATGGGATTGGGTGGCGGGGTAGGAGCTAAGAGAGAGAGCGAGCATGTGTGCTCCCAAGCACCAATGTCCACGTGTTTCCACTTAATTCCGGTGAGAATTGTTGTTCAGTCACTAAGTCATGTCTGACTTTGCAGCCTTGTGGACTACAGCACACCAAGCACCCCTGTCCTTCACTGTCTCCTGGAGTTTGCTTGCATCATGTCCATTTATTTGGTTATGCTATCTAACCATCACACCCTCTGCTGCTCCCTTCTCTTTTTACCTTCAGTCTTGCCCAGCATCAGGGTCTTTTCCAGTGAGTTGGCTCTGCATATCAGGTGGCCAAAGTATTGGAGTTTCAGCTTCAGCATCAGTGCTTCAGTGGATATTCAGGGTTGATTTTCTTTAGGGTTGACTGGGTTGATCTTGCAGTTCAAGGGACTCTCAAGTTCTCCAGCATTACAGTTCGAAAGCATCAATTCTTCAGTGCTCCGCCTTCCTTATGGTCCAGGTCTCACATCCATGCATGCATGTTAGTTGCTCAGTCATGTCCGACTCTTTGTGACCCCATGCGTGGACTGTTGCCTGCCAGATTCTTCTGTCTATAGAATTCCTCAGTCAAGAGTACGGGAGTAGGTTGCTATTACCTTCTCCAGGGTATCTTCCTGGGATCGAACCTGGGTCTCTGCATCACAAACAGATTCTTTACCATCTGAACCACAAGGGAAGCCCCACATCCATACATGACTATTGGAAAAACCATAGCTTTGACTAGAAGGACCTTTGTGGCCAAAGCAATGTCTCTGGGTTTTAATATGCTGTCTGGGATTGTCATAGCTTTTCTTCCAAGGAGCAAGTGTCTTCACTCAACTCTTTCACCCTCATCAAGAGGCTCTTTAGTTCTTCTTTGCTTTCTGCCAGTAGAGTGGTATTATTTGCGTGGATGAAGATGTGAAGATATTTAACAAAAAAGGAATTTTCATGGACTGTAAAACATGTAAAGAGTTGGCATTTTTGGAAATATTATCCATTTAATTACTGATAATAAAAATGAAGTCTCAGGTTTCTTTGCTGAAAATGAGGTTAATAATACCTCTCTATCAGTTTTATAAGAGAGAAAAAAACAGAGGTAAAGCATACCTTATAATACTCCACATATAGCAGGCAGTGATAGATTGCAGCTGCTTTACAGTCCCAATAACCAGAGTGCCCTCCTCAAGGTCATACAATCAGTTTGTGGCAGAATCCAACCCAGAATCTGGGTCTTCTGACCCCGAGTCTCTTGAAGTATTACCATGCCAGTCTGGGCACTAGGCACATGGCATGAATCCTTTATACAGGCAGTGAATTTTCTGAATCTTTATATAAACCATTTTTTTTTTAATGGAAAGGAAAGTTTGCTTTCTTTTGGAGGCTAGCAGACCAGGGGAATCGTGGGTGAGACTTATGTCCANATGGCATGAATCCTTTATACAGGCAGTGAATTTTCTGAATCTTTATATAAACCATTTTTTTTTTAATGGAAAGGAAAGTTTGCTTTCTTTTGGAGGCTAGCAGACCAGGGGAATGGTGGGTGAGACTTATGTCCAAAGGCTGAGTTCCCCACTGACAGCCAATGGGTAAGAGCTTTTAAAGGCAAGTTTCACAGTTCTCCTTTGTGGCTCAGACAGTAAAGCATCTGCCTGCAATGCAGGAGACCCGGGTTCGATTCCTGGGTCAGGAAGATCCCCTGGAAAAGGAAATGGCAATCCACTCCAGCACTCTTGCATGGAAAATCCCATGGACGGAGGAGCCTGATAGGCTACAGTCCATGGGGTTGCAAAGAGTCAGATACGACTGAGTGACTTCACTTTCAGGGTGTATACGTGGAAGGAGGGGACTACATACAGAAACTACAATCAGCTCTGACAGTCGTCTTGAAATTGGTCATGCAGTGGTTTGATCAGCATCATCTTGACTGTTTTAAGTATAGTTAGTCTTCAATTCCAGGGTCAATTTGTTCTCATTTCTTTGAGGCCATTCTCAGAATTGTGGCAGCTTATTTCATGAATATAATCTGGTCGTCATGTGGTTAACTTCTTCCACCTTCCCATCACTGTTGAAAGGGAGGCCAAGCTGACGGCCGTATAGTCCAGGAAAGGCTTGGGGACTGCCCACTCTTGCCTAACTGCATCCCTGACCTATATAAACCATTATTTCCTTCAGTCTTTGTTTTGTATATAAAGAATTAAATGTGAATACTGTTTCTAAATGGAATGCAGATATTTTGAAAGTACTTCAAAATCTTTTTTTTTTTTTCTCCTTTTCAGAATCCAGATGTCATTCGGAATTTGAAAATACTACCCATTCTGTATTCAGGTCAGCTAAGTTTTACTTTCATCATCCAGTGCACCTATCAAGTGATCAAGATTTTTGCCATGAATCCTTAGGAAGAAGTGTTTTCATGAGACATTCTTGGAAAGATTTCTTTCAACATCATCCAGACAAACAAAGAGAATACACTTGTCTTCCTTCCCCTTGTCAACATATGGAAAAGACAAAGACAGATTATACCAGAATAGAGAGCCTCAGTATCAATGTAAACTTGGAAAACAAGGAATTGAAGCATGCTACTAAAAGTCAGGCAAGAGATTTTCCAAAATCTGACAAACAAGTTAATGATCTAAAAAGGGATCCTAAGGCCACCCCAGAGCTAACAACCGAGCACACACTGAGTTTGAATGAGCTCTGGAACAGATATCAGGAACGACAGAAGCAACAGAAACCTGGGTTCAGTGCCAAGAAGGAGCTTTCCTTGGTGGAGCGACTTGATCGTCTGGCTAAACTTCTTCAGCATCCCATCACACATTCTCTTCAGCCCTCAGAAAGTACACAGGATGACAGCAGGGGGGAACAAGATGTTAAGGAATGGAGTGATAAACAGCAGCAGCAGAAAAACAAGCTTCAGAAGAAGAAACGATATAAGAGCCTGGAGAAATGCCATAAAAACACAGGTGATCTTAAAAAAAATAAAATTCTTTCTACTCATCAAGCTGGGAGGCCCAATCAGATTAAAATTGAACAGTTTAAGTTTGATAAATACATTCTGAGAAAACAGCCAGGTTTTCATTATATAAATAATACTTCTTCAGATTCTAGACACTCAGAGGATAGTGAGCTGCTCACAGATACAGCCACCAACATCCTTTCTACCACCACTTCTCCTGTGGAATCAGATATATTGACCCAAACAGATAAGGAAATGACTTTGCATGAGAGGAGCAGCTCAATTTCCACCATTGACACTGCCCGATTGATCCATGCCTTTGGCCATGAAAGAGTTTGTTTGTCACCCAGGCGAATTAGATTATACAGCAGTATCACCGACCATCAGAGGAGATACCTTGAGAAGCGGAGCAAGAAAAACAAGAAAGCATTGAATACAGGTTATCCCCAAATTACTTCAGAGCACACCAGAAGGAAACACATCCAGGTACATGGCTACAAATTCCATCTGGCAATGTGACTGTCTTTTTCATGGACTTCTTTAGTTAAGCTTTGCACACAGGTGGAAAAAAGCCAATTGCCCTCTCCTCCCTATAATATTTCTTACCAACTGGAAAAGAGTGAGAAAGTGTAGCACAGTGCTAATGTGAGTTGTCATTCTTTTCATCAACACTCATTTACAAATTACCCTTTGGATGAAAGGCTTTGCTGCTAAATGCTTCAGAATCTGCAAAGTGTATACCCTTGGTACAGGGGAACTTCAAGTTTAGAATGACCTTCATTCTGAACAATACTGCCTGCTTCTTTTTTGCCTGTTGATTTTGTTTATTCATTCCTCCTTATCTTTCACGAAATTTTGAGGTTCTTTTGAGCACACATATACATACACACATACATATATAAGTAATATGATATGATTTATTTAAGTAGACGAGTTGGAATGATAGAAAGTCAGATTGCAGCCAGGGTGGAGTGAGCTGCAACATGGTATTTAAAACAAATGAGTGAATAATTAAGAGGAATGGGAAGACAAGTTGATACCTTGTGGATGTGGTTCCTAAAAGTGAGTCACAAATTTTGCTTTATGTTTTCCACCAGTTAATATTGGTAGAATTTTGTGATCAGTTACATAACTCTAATAGAAAAACAAAATTTCAAGAGCAGTACAGATAGCTCTGGTTCTAAAGACTTAAGAGAAATTTCATCTCCTCAAGAAGGCATTGTGGTGTAACAAAATCCTCAACGGAGTCCTTACGATATGTTCTCAGTAACAGTAGTCATATGAGGCTAATATGGCCTTAATTTCCAGAATTCCATAAAGGCAGATTTTACAGGGTCAGTAAATGCATACCATCACTTTAACCCAAGATAAAATTTATTTGGAGACGTACTCTCCANTGGAAAACAAGGAATTGAAGCATGCTACTAAAAGTCAGGCAAGAGATTTTCCAAAATCTGACAAACAAGTTAATGATCTAAAAAGGGATCCTAAGGCCACCCCAGAGCTAACAACCGAGCACACACTGAGTTTGAATGAGCTCTGGAACAGATATCAGGAACGACAGAAGCAACAGAAACCTGGGTTCAGTGCCAAGAAGGAGCTTTCCTTGGTGGAGCGACTTGATCGTCTGGCTAAACTTCTTCAGCATCCCATCACACATTCTCTTCAGCCCTCAGAAAGTACACAGGATGACAGCAGGGGGGAACAAGATGTTAAGGAATGGAGTGATAAACAGCAGCAGCAGAAAAACAAGCTTCAGAAGAAGAAACGATATAAGAGCCTGGAGAAATGCCATAAAAACACAGGTGATCTTAAAAAAAATAAAATTCTTTCTACTCATCAAGCTGGGAGGCCCAATCAGATTAAAATTGAACAGTTTAAGTTTGATAAATACATTCTGAGAAAACAGCCAGGTTTTCATTATATAAATAATACTTCTTCAGATTCTAGACACTCAGAGGATAGTGAGCTGCTCACAGATACAGCCACCAACATCCTTTCTACCACCACTTCTCCTGTGGAATCAGATATATTGACCCAAACAGATAAGGAAATGACTTTGCATGAGAGGAGCAGCTCAATTTCCACCATTGACACTGCCCGATTGATCCATGCCTTTGGCCATGAAAGAGTTTGTTTGTCACCCAGGCGAATTAGATTATACAGCAGTATCACCGACCATCAGAGGAGATACCTTGAGAAGCGGAGCAAGAAAAACAAGAAAGCATTGAATACAGGTTATCCCCAAATTACTTCAGAGCACACCAGAAGGAAACACATCCAGGTACATGGCTACAAATTCCATCTGGCAATGTGACTGTCTTTTTCATGGACTTCTTTAGTTAAGCTTTGCACACAGGTGGAAAAAAGCCAATTGCCCTCTCCTCCCTATAATATTTCTTACCAACTGGAAAAGAGTGAGAAAGTGTAGCACAGTGCTAATGTGAGTTGTCATTCTTTTCATCAACACTCATTTACAAATTACCCTTTGGATGAAAGGCTTTGCTGCTAAATGCTTCAGAATCTGCAAAGTGTATACCCTTGGTACAGGGGAACTTCAAGTTTAGAATGACCTTCATTCTGAACAATACTGCCTGCTTCTTTTTTGCCTGTTGATTTTGTTTATTCATTCCTCCTTATCTTTCACGAAATTTTGAGGTTCTTTTGAGCACACATATACATACACACATACATATATAAGTAATATGATATGATTTATTTAAGTAGACGAGTTGGAATGATAGAAAGTCAGATTGCAGCCAGGGTGGAGTGAGCTGCAACATGGTATTTAAAACAAATGAGTGAATAATTAAGAGGAATGGGAAGACAAGTTGATACCTTGTGGATGTGGTTCCTAAAAGTGAGTCACAAATTTTGCTTTATGTTTTCCACCAGTTAATATTGGTAGAATTTTGTGATCAGTTACATAACTCTAATAGAAAAACAAAATTTCAAGAGCAGTACAGATAGCTCTGGTTCTAAAGACTTAAGAGAAATTTCATCTCCTCAAGAAGGCATTGTGGTGTAACAAAATCCTCAACGGAGTCCTTACGATATGTTCTCAGTAACAGTAGTCATATGAGGCTAATATGGCCTTAATTTACAGAATTCCATAAAGGCAGATTTTACAGGGTCAGTAAATGCATACCATCACTTTAACCCAAGATAAAATTTATTTGGAGACGTACTCTCCAAATAAGGGTACTTGCAAAATGGTTCACTGGAATATGAACCTTTTAAAGTTTATGTTTTGTGTATGTTTTATAATATATACAGCAATAATGCATAATTTATAAGTAATAATTTCTGCTCAGAAATATTTAATCAGTAGAACCCAATGATTAAAACAATTTGGAGACCACTAGTCTAGTGGGAAGAAGGCACAAAACATTGAGACATTTACCATAAACATTTCTCATAATTAAGTTTTTGGTAGGTATTTAATGACAGTACTTACCTGTATAAATAGTACAATAAGATTTTTTTTTTAAGTAAGCAAAGAATAGGGAAAGACACTAATGAGGCATTTTGTTCCATAGAGGAGATGGGGGAAAGGATGCAGGTAGAGCATTTTGGAGAGGGGGGAATGTAGTAAAATACATAGCATGAAGTCTACAGTTTTATCATTTTGAAGTGTACAATTCCATGCTACCAAATATATTCAGTGTTTTACAACTATCACCATATCTCAGCCCAGAACTTTTCATCACCCTAGGAGAAACCTCATTAATCAGTCACTTTTTTCTCATTCCTACCAGTCCCTGACAACCACAGAAGTCTACTTCGTGTTTCTGAACTTTCCTACTCAGGTTATTTCATTTAATTGGAATCACATCATATGTGATCTTTGTGTCAGGCTTCTTTGACTTTAGGATAATCTTCTGAGATTTCTCCATGTCCTAGCATCTGTCAGTAGTTCATTGCTTTTTATGGCTGAATGATAATATTTGTTTAGATGACATTTTATTTATCTGTTCATCCATTTGTGGACATTTGAATTGTTTCTGCCTTTTGGCTATTGTGAATAGACCTAACATGAACATTTGTGTACAAGTTTTTAAACACCTACATACAGTTCTTTTGGGTATATATGTAGGAGTTGGAAATACTACTGGGTCATATGGTACTGGGTTATCCAAAAAATTCATTCAGGTTTTTCCATAAGAGGTTATGGAAAAACTTGAACTTTCTGGCCAACCCAATAATTTTAAGCTTATTCAGAAACCTTCAAACTCTTTTCCACAGTAGCTACCTCATTTGACATACCCACCAACAATTTCTAAGGGTTCCAGCTTCTCCACATTCACCAACACTCTACCTTTTTTAGCCATCTCAGTAGGTACAAAGTTGTATCTCATACTCATGCTCGTTTTCATTGTGGTTTGTTTTGCCTTTCCCTTTCCATAACAACTAATGATGTTAAAGTACCTTTTAATGTACTTGTTGATCATTTTTATATCTTCCTTAGAAAAACATCTATTCAAGTCTTTGTCCACTTTTAAATTGTTTGTCCTTTATGTTTTGAGTTGTATGAGTTCTTTATGTATTCTGGATTGTGGAATCTTACCAGATGTGTAATCTGCAAGTATGTGCTTTCTGCTCACNCATGCTCGTTTTCATTGTGGTTTGTTTTGCCTTTCCCTTTCCATAACGACTAATGATGTTAAAGTACCTTTTAATGTACTTGTTGATCATTTTATATCTTCCTTAGAAAAACGTCTATTCAAGTCTTTGTCCACTTTTAAATTGTTTGTCCTTTATGTTTTGAGTTGTAAGAGTTCTTTATATATTCTGGATTGTGGAGTCTTACCAGATGTGTAATCTGCAAGTATGTGCTTTCTGCTCACTTTACTGTTCTTTGCTGCATAGCATTTTACATTTAATGAAGCCTCGGTGGGCCTATCTTTTCTTTTGTTGCTTGTGCTTTTGGTATCATATTTAAGAAGCCGTTGCCAAATCCAATATTTTTTTCAGGAATTTTATACTTTTAGTTCTACCACTTGCATCTTGGATGTATACTGAGTTAATTTATGGTATGAGGTAGGGGTCAAACAGACTTCCCTGGTAACTCAACTAGTAAAGAATCCGCCTGCAATGCAGGAGACCCCGATTAGACTCCTGGGTCAGGCAGTTCCCCTGGAGAAGGGATAGGCTACCCACTCCAGTATTCTTGGGCTTCCCTGGCATCTCACATGGTAAAGAATCTGCCTACATTGCAGGAGACCTGGGTTTGATCCCTAGGTTGGGAAGATCCTCTGGAGGAGAGCATGGCAACCCACTCCAGTATTATGGCCTGGAGAATCTCCAGTAACAGAGGAGCCTGACAGGCTATGGTCCATAGGGTTGCAAAGAGTCGGATATGACTGAGCAGCTAAGCACAGCATAGCACAGAAGTCAAACGTCATTCTTTTCCACATAGATATCCAGTTGTCCCAGCACCAGTTGTTGAGACTGTTGTTTCCCTAATGAATGGTCCTGACACCATTGACCACAGATGTGAGGGTTATTTCTAAGCTCTCAGTTCTGTTCCTTTGGTCTACATGCATATCTATATGTCATTACTACACTGATTTGATTACTGTAGTTTTGCTAGTAAGTTTTGGGGTTTTTAAAAAATATTTATTTATCTGTTTTTATTGGGCTGCCTTGGGTCTTAGTTGTGGCAAGCAGGGTCTTCGTTGTGTCATGCAGGGTCCTTTGTTGTAGAGCACAGGCATCAGTAGTTTTGATGCTTAAGTTGCTTCACAGCATGTAGGATCTTTGTTCCCTGACCAGGGATTGAACCCACATCCCCTGTATTGGAAGGCTGATTCTCAACCACTGGACTACCAGTAAATTTTAAAATTGAGAAGTGTTAGCCTTACAACTTTTTTTTTTTTAAGACACTTTTGGCCAGTCGGTGTCTTATGTCTCCATATGAGTTTTAGGATCAGCTTTTTTATTTCTGCTGAAAATGTCATTGGGATTTTGATATAAATTGCGTTTAATAGGTAGTTTGCTTTAGGGCTTAATGTCATCCTAATATTGTCTTCCAGTCCATGAATACAGAATGTCTTTTGATTTATTTAGATCTTTAATGTCTCCAGCAGTGTTTTGTAGTTGTCAGTGTACAAGTGTTATAAGTTACTTTTCTTCCAGTTTGATTGAAATATAATTGACATATCTGTTTGAGTACAGCATAATGACTTATCTTTATTTGTTCTTCAGTCGCTAAGTCTTGTCTGACTCTTTGTGATCCCGTGGACTGCAACAGGCCAGGCTCCTCTGTCCTCCAATGTCTCCTGGAGTTTGCTCATATTCCCATCCATTGAGTCATTAATTCTGTCTAACCATCTCATCCTCTGCTCTCCTCTCCTCTTGCCTTCAGTCTTTCCCAACATCAGGGTCTTTTCCAGTGAGTCAGCTCTACGTATCAAGTGGCCAAAGAATTGGAGCTTCAACACCAGTCCTTCTAATGAATATCCAGGTTTCCTTTGGATTGACTGATTTGATCTCCTTGCAGTCCAAGGAACTCTCAATCTTCTCCAACACCACAGTTCAAAAGCATCAATTCTTTGGCACTCAACCTTCTTTATAGCCCAATTCTCACATCCATACATGACTACTGGAAAAACCATAGTTTTGACTATATGGACCTTTGTAGGCAAAGTGATGTCTCTGTTTTATACTACACTGTCTAGGTTTGTCATAGCTTTTCTTCCAAGGAGCAATTGTCTTTTAATTTCATGGCTTCAGTCACCATCCGCAGTGATTTTGGAGCCAAGAAAAGAAAATCTGTCACTGTTTTCACTTTTCCCCCTTCTATTTGCCGTGAAGTAATGGAATCATAAGCCATGATCATGGTTATTTGAATGTTGTTTTAAGCCAGCTTGTTAACTCTCCTCTTTCACCTTCATCAAGAGGCTCTTTAGTTCCTCTTCTCTTTCTGCCTTTAGGGTGTTCTCATCTGCACAGCTAAGTTTGTTATTACTTCTGGCGATTTTGATTCCAGCTTGTGACTCATCCTTGCATTTCGCATGATGTATACATCATGAAATGATTATCACAGTAAGTTTAGTGAACATCCATCATCTCTTATAGATACAAAATTAAAGAAATAGAAAAAAATATTTTCCTTGTGATAAGAATTCTTATGCTTCCATATCTTGGCTATTCTAAATAATGCTTCAGTGAATGTAGTAGTGGATTTATCTCTTCAAATTAGTGGTTTTGTTTTCTTTGAAAAATATGCATAAGTTAATTCTTGGGTCATGTGGTAGCTCTTTTAATTTTGTGGGTAACTTCTCTGTAATGGCCGCGCCCACTTCCATCCCCACCAGTAGTACATGAGCACCCTGTTTCCTCAGCATCNTTTACAGTCCCAATAACCAGAGTGCCCTCCTCAAGGTCATACAATCAGTTTGTGGCAGAATCCAACCCAGAATCTGGGTCTTCTGACCCCGAGTCTCTTGAAGTATTACCATGCCAGTCTGGGCACTAGGCACATGGCATGAATCCTTTATACAGGCAGTGAATTTTCTGAATCTTTATATAAACCATTTTTTTTTTAATGGAAAGGAAAGTTTGCTTTCTTTTGGAGGCTAGCAGACCAGGGGAATCGTGGGTGAGACTTATGTCCAAAGGCTGAGTTCCCCACTGACAGCCAATGGGTAAGAGCTTTTAAAGGCAAGTTTCACAGTTCTCCTTTGTGGCTCAGACAGTAAAGCATCTGCCTGCAATGCAGGAGACCCAGGTTCGATTCCTGGGTCAGGAAGATCCCCTGGAAAAGGAAATGGCAATCCACTCCAGCACTCTTGCATGGAAAATCCCATGGACGGAGGAGCCTGATAGGCTACAGTCCATGGGGTTGCAAAGAGTCAGATACGACTGAGTGACTTCACTTTCAGGGTGTATACGTGGAAGGAGGGGACTACATACAGAAACTACAATCAGCTCTGACAGTCGTCTTGAAATTGGTCATGCAGTGGTTTGATCAGCATCATCTTGACTGTTTTAAGTATAGTTAGTCTTCAATTCCAGGGTCAATTTGTTCTCATTTCTTTGAGGCCATTCTCAGAATTGTGGCAGCTTATTTCATGAATATAATCTGGTCGTCATGTGGTTAACTTCTTCCACCTTCCCATCACTGTTGAAAGGGAGGCCAAGCTGACGGCCGTATAGTCCAGGAAAGGCTTGGGGACTGCCCACTCTTGCCTAACTGCATCCCTGACCTATATAAACCATTATTTCCTTCAGTCTTTGTTTTGTATATAAAGAATTAAATGTGAATACTGTTTCTAAATGGAATGCAGATATTTTGAAAGTACTTCAAAATCTTTTTTTTTTTTTCTCCTTTTCAGAATCCAGATGTCATTCGGAATTTGAAAATACTACCCATTCTGTATTCAGGTCAGCTAAGTTTTACTTTCATCATCCAGTGCACCTATCAAGTGATCAAGATTTTTGCCATGAATCCTTAGGAAGAAGTGTTTTCATGAGACATTCTTGGAAAGATTTCTTTCAACATCATCCAGACAAACAAAGAGAATACACTTGTCTTCCTTCCCCTTGTCAACATATGGAAAAGACAAAGACAGATTATACCAGAATAGAGAGCCTCAGTATCAATGTAAACTTGGAAAACAAGGAATTGAAGCATGCTACTAAAAGTCAGGCAAGAGATTTTCCAAAATCTGACAAACAAGTTAATGATCTAAAAAGGGATCCTAAGGCCACCCCAGAGCTAACAACCGAGCACACACTGAGTTTGAATGAGCTCTGGAACAGATATCAGGAACGACAGAAGCAACAGAAACCTGGGTTCAGTGCCAAGAAGGAGCTTTCCTTGGTGGAGCGACTTGATCGTCTGGCTAAACTTCTTCAGCATCCCATCACACATTCTCTTCAGCCCTCAGAAAGTACACAGGATGACAGCAGGGGGGAACAAGATGTTAAGGAATGGAGTGATAAACAGCAGCAGCAGAAAAACAAGCTTCAGAAGAAGAAACGATATAAGAGCCTGGAGAAATGCCATAAAAACACAGGTGATCTTAAAAAAAATAAAATTCTTTCTACTCATCAAGCTGGGAGGCCCAATCAGATTAAAATTGAACAGTTTAAGTTTGATAAATACATTCTGAGAAAACAGCCAGGTTTTCATTATATAAATAATACTTCTTCAGATTCTAGACACTCAGAGGATAGTGAGCTGCTCACAGATACAGCCACCAACATCCTTTCTACCACCACTTCTCCTGTGGAATCAGATATATTGACCCAAACAGATAAGGAAATGACTTTGCATGAGAGGAGCAGCTCAATTTCCACCATTGACACTGCCCGATTGATCCATGCCTTTGGCCATGAAAGAGTTTGTTTGTCACCCAGGCGAATTAGATTATACAGCAGTATCACCGACCATCAGAGGAGATACCTTGAGAAGCGGAGCAAGAAAAACAAGAAAGCATTGAATACAGGTTATCCCCAAATTACTTCAGAGCACACCAGAAGGAAACACATCCAGGTACATGGCTACAAATTCCATCTGGCAATGTGACTGTCTTTTTCATGGACTTCTTTAGTTAAGCTTTGCACACAGGTGGAAAAAAGCCAATTGCCCTCTCCTCCCTATAATATTTCTTACCAACTGGAAAAGAGTGAGAAAGTGTAGCACAGTGCTAATGTGAGTTGTCATTCTTTTCATCAACACTCATTTACAAATTACCCTTTGGATGAAAGGCTTTGCTGCTAAATGCTTCAGAATCTGCAAAGTGTATACCCTTGGTACAGGGGAACTTCAAGTTTAGAATGACCTTCATTCTGAACAATACTGCCTGCTTCTTTTTTGCCTGTTGATTTTGTTTATTCATTCCTCCTTATCTTTCACGAAATTTAGAGGTTCTTTTGAGCACACATATACATACACACATACATATATAAGTAATATGATATGATTTATTTAAGTAGACGAGTTGGAATGATAGAAAGTCAGATTGCAGCCAGGGTGGAGTGAGCTGCAACATGGTATTTAAAACAAATGAGTGAATAATTAAGAGGAATGGGAAGACAAGTTGATACCTTGTGGATGTGGTTCCTAAAAGTGAGTCACAAATTTTGCTTTATGTTTTCCACCAGTTAATATTGGTAGAATTTTGTGATCAGTTACATAACTCTAATAGAAAAACAAAATTTCAAGAGCAGTACAGATAGCTCTGGTTCTAAAGACTTAAGAGAAATTTCATCTCCTCAAGAAGGCATTGTGGTGTAACAAAATCCTCAACGGAGTCCTTACGATATGTTCTCAGTAACAGTAGTCATATGAGGCTAATATGGCCTTAATTTACAGAATTCCATAAAGGCAGATTTTACAGGGTCAGTAAATGCATACCATCACTTTAACCCAAGATAAAATTTATTTGGAGACGTACTCTCCAAATAAGGGTACTTGCAAAATGGTTCACTGGAATATGAACCTTTTAAAGTTTATGTTTTGTGTATGTTTTATAATATATACAGCAATAATGCATAATTTATAAGTAATAATTTCTGCTCAGAAATACTTAATCAGTAGAACCCAATGATTAAAACAATTTGGAGACCACTAGTCTAGTGGGAAGAAGGCACAAAACATTGAGACATTTACCATAAACATTTCTCATAATTAAGTTTTTGGTAGGTATTTAATGACAGTACTTACCTGTATAAATAGTACAATAAGATTTTTTTTTTAAGTAAGCAAAGAATAGGGAAAGACACTAATGAGGCATTTTGTTCCATAGAGGAGATGGGGGAAAGGATGCAGGTAGAGCATTTTGGAGAGGGGGGAATGTAGTAAAATACATAGCATGAAGTCTACAGTTTTATCATTTTGAAGTGTACAATTCCATGCTACCAAATATATTCAGTGTTTTACAGCTATCACCATATCTCAGCCCAGAACTTTTCATCACCCTAGGAGAAACCTCATTAATCAGTCACTTTTTTCTCATTCCTACCAGTCCCTGACAACCACAGAAGTCTACTTCGTGTTTCTGAACTTTCCTACTCAGGTTATTTCATTTAATTGGAATCACATCATATGTGATCTTTGTGTCAGGCTTCTTTGACTTTAGGATAATCTTCTGAGATTTCTCCATGTCCTAGCATCTGTCAGTAGTTCATTGCTTTTTATGGCTGAATGATAATATTTGTTTAGATGACATTTTATTTATCTGTTCATCCATTTGTGGACATTTGAATTGTTTCTGCCTTTTGGCTATTGTGAATAGACCTAACATGAACATTTGTGTACAAGTTTTTAAACACCTACATACAGTTCTTTTGGGTATATATGTAGGAGTTGGAAATACTACTGGGTCATATGGTACTGGGTTATCCAAAAAATTCATTCAGGTTTTTCCATAAGAGGTTATGGAAAAACTTGAACTTTCTGGCCAACCCAATAATTTTAAGCTTATTCAGAAACCTTCAAACTCTTTTCCACAGTAGCTACCTCATTTGACATACCCACCAACAATTTCTAAGGGTTCCAGCTTCTCCACATTCACCAACACTCTACCTTTTTTAGCCATCTCAGTAGGTACAAAGTTGTATCTCATGCTCATGCTCGTTTTCATTGTGGTTTGTTTTGCCTTTCCCTTTCCATAACGACTAATGATGTTAAAGTACCTTTTAATGTACTTGTTGATCATTTTATATCTTCCTTAGAAAAACGTCTATTCAAGTCTTTGTCCACTTTTAAATTGTTTGTCCTTTATGTTTTGAGTTGTAAGAGTTCTTTATATATTCTGGATTGTGGAGTCTTACCAGATGTGTAATCTGCAAGTATGTGCTTTCTGCTCACTTTACTGTTCTTTGCTGCATAGCATTTTACATTTAATGAAGCCTCGGTGGGCCTATCTTTTCTTTTGTTGCTTGTGCTTTTGGTATCATATTTAAGAAGCCGTTGCCAAATCCAATATTTTTTTCAGGAATTTTATACTTTTAGTTCTACCACTTGCATCTTGGATGTATACTGAGTTAATTTATGGTATGAGGTAGGGGTCAAACAGACTTCCCTGGTAACTCAACTAGTAAAGAATCCGCCTGCAATGCAGGAGACCCCAATTAGACTCCTGGGTCTGGCAGTTCCCCTGGAGAAGGGATAGGCTACCCACTCCAGTATTCTTGGGCTTCCCTGGCATCTCACATGGTAAAGAATCTGCCTACATTGCAGGAGACCTGGGTTTGATCCCTAGGTTGGGAAGATCCTCTGGAGGAGAGCATGGCAACCCACTCCAGTATTATGGCCTGGAGAATCTCCAGTAACAGAGGAGCCTGACAGGCTATGGTCCATAGGGTTGCAAAGAGTCGGATATGACTGAGCAGCTAAGCACAGCATAGCACAGAAGTCAAACGTCATTCTTTTCCACATAGATATCCAGTTGTCCCAGCACCAGTTGTTGAGACTGTTGTTTCCCTAATGAATGGTCCTGACACCATTGACCACAGATGTGAGGGTTATTTCTAAGCTCTCAGTTCTGTTCCTTTGGTCTACATGCATATCTATATGTCATTACTACACTGATTTGATTACTGTAGTTTTGCTAGTAAGTTTTGGGGTTTTTAAAAAATATTTATTTATCTGTTTTTATTGGGCTGCCTTGGGTCTTAGTTGTGGCAAGCAGGGTCTTCGTTGTGTCATGCAGGGTCCTTTGTTGTAGAGCACAGGCATCAGTAGTTTTGATGCTTAAGTTGCTTCACAGCATGTAGGATCTTTGTTCCCTGACCAGGGATTGAACCCACATCCCCTGTATTGGAAGGCTGATTCTCAACCACTGGACTACCAGTAAATTTTAAAATTGAGAAGTGTTAGCCTTACAACTTTTTTTTTTTTAAGACACTTTTGGCCAGTCGGTGTCTTATGTCTCCATATGAGTTTTAGGATCAGCTTTTTTATTTCTGCTGAAAATGTCATTGGGATTTTGATATAAATTGCGTTTAATAGGTAGTTTGCTTTAGGGCTTAATGTCATCCTAATATTGTCTTCCAGTCCATGAATACAGAATGTCTTTTGATTTATTTAGATCTTTAATGTCTCCATCAGTGTTTTGTAGTTGTCAGTGTACAAGTGTTATAAGTTACTTTTCTTCCAGTTTGATTGAAATATAATTGACATATCTGTTTGAGTACAGCATAATGACTTATCTTTATTTGTTCTTCAGTCGCTAAGTCTTGTCTGACTCTTTGTGATCCCGTGGACTGCAACAGGCCAGGCTCCTCTGTCCTCCAATGTCTCCTGGAGTTTGCTCATATTCCCATCCATTGAGTCATTAATTCTGTCTAACCATCTCATCCTCTGCTCTCCTCTCCTCTTGCCTTCAGTCTTTCCCAACATCAGGGTCTTTTTCAGTGAGTCAGCTCTACGTATCAAGTGGCCAAAGAATTGGAGCTTCAACACCAGTCCTTCTAATGAATATCCAGGTTTCCTTTGGATTGACTGATTTGATCTCCTTGCAGTCCAAGGAACTCTCAATCTTCTCCAACACCACAGTTCAAAAGCATCAATTCTTTGGCACTCAACCTTCTTTATAGCCCAATTCTCACATCCATACATGACTACTGGAAAAACCATAGTTTTGACTACATGGACCTTTGTAGGCAAAGTGATGTCTCTGTTTTATACTACACTGTCTAGGTTTGTCATAGCTTTTCTTCCAAGGAGCAATTGTCTTTTAATTTCATGGCTTCAGTCACCATCCGCAGTGATTTTGGAGCCAAGAAAAGAAAATCTGTCACTGTTTTCACTTTTCCCCCTTCTATTTGCCGTGAAGTAATGGAATCATAAGCCATGATCATGGTTATTTGAATGTTGTTTTAAGCCAGCTTGTTAACTCTCCTCTTTCACCTTCATCAAGAGGCTCTTTAGTTCCTCTTCTCTTTCTGCCTTTAGGGTGTTCTCATCTGCACAGCTAAGGTTGTTATTACTTCTGGCGATTTTGATTCCAGCTTGTGACTCATCCTTGCATTTCGCATGATGTATACATCATGAAATGATTATCACAGTAAGTTTAGTGAACATCCATCATCTCCTATAGATACAAAATTAAAGAAATAGAAAAAAATATTTTCCTTGTGATAAGAATTCTTATGCTTCCATATCTTGGCTATTCTAAATAATGCTTCAGTGAATGTAGTAGTGGATTTATCTCTTCAAATTAGTGGTTTTGTTTTCTTTGAAAAATATGCATAAGTTAATTCTTGGGTCATGTGGTAGCTCTTTTAATTTTGTGGGTAACTTCTCTGTAATGGCCGCGCCCACTTCCATCCCCACCAGTAGTACATGAGCACCCTGTTTCCTCAGCATCGTTTTCCACGCTGTTGTTTATTGTGCTTTGCTAACTGTCATTCTGATGTGTGTTAGGTGATATCCCATTGTATGTCTGCTTTTTACTTTACTGATGATTAGTGATGTTGAGCATCTTTTCATGTGCTTCTTGGCCATCTGCATATCTTCTTTGCAAAAATGTCTGTTCAGATCCTTTGCCTATTTTGAAAATCGGGTTGTTTAGTTTTTTTACGTTGAGTTGTCTGAGTTCTTTGTGTATTTTGGTTACTTAACCCCTTCTCCAATAAATTGCTTGCAGTTATCTTCTCCCATTCAGTAGATGGCCTTTTCTTTTTCTTGATGGTTCCCTTTACTGTGGAAAAGCTTGATGTAGTCCCATTTGTTTATTTTTGGTTTTGGTTCCCACGCCTGAGAGGATACATCCAAACAAAAGCACCGAGACCAACCAGCATCACAGAGCTTCCTGCTATGTCTTTTTTTGGTTGTAGTTTCAGTTCCTACATTTGTCTTTAATCCATTTTGAATTTATTATTGTGCATAGTATAGTTCAGTGATATTAAATACATACCACCTTACGCTCCTCCCCTAGCAACCACTATTCTACTTTCTGTGTCTTAAGAGTTTGACTACACTGGTTACCTCATGTAAGTGGAATACAATATTTATCCTTAAGTAGCAAGTTTATTTCCCTTAGCATTTCCTCAAGGATCATCAGTGTTGTACCATCTCACAGGATTGTCTGTTTAAAAAAAAAACAAACCCTGAATAATACTGCAGTGTATGTGTATACCACATTTTGTTCATTCGTCCATCAGTAGATACTTGTGTTGCTTCTACTGTTAAACTGTTGTGAATATGATGCTGTGAACATGGGTGTACTGATATCCGTTCGAGACCCTGCTTCCAGTTTCTGTGGACGTATATCCAGAAGGGGAATCAGTTACATGGCGTTCTGTTTTTAACCTGTTGAGGGCTACTGTACTGTTTTCCACAGTAGCTGCACCATTTTACAGGCCCACTAACAAAACAGACAGCTCCACTTTCTCCACATCTTTGCCAACACTTGTTATTTTCTATTTCTTTAATAGTGGCATCCTAATATGTATGAAGTGATACCTTACAGTTTTGCTTTGCATTTCTTTCATGATTACTGATATTGAACATCTTTTTACATGCTTCTTGACCATTCATATATCGTCTTTGGAAGAATGTCTGTCCAAATAACTTTGTCCTTTCTTAAATCATGTTATTTTTTGGTCATTGAGTTGTTGAAGTTCTTTATATATTCTGAGTATTAACCTTTTATCACATACATGATTATAAATTTTTCTCCCAACCAGTGAGTTGCCTTTTCACCTTTTTTTATTGTGTTCTCTGATGTACAGAAATTTTTAATATTGATGCAGTGCCAATTGTTGACTTTTGCTTCCTATACTTTTGAAATCATTACCAAGTCCAGTGCCATGAAACTTTCCCCTAACATGTTCTTCCAAGAATTTTATGGTTGTAGGTGTTTATTTTGTTTTGAGGTAATTTTTATATATGCTATAAAGTAAGGTTCCAGCTTCATGCTTTTTAAGAGAGTTTTCCCAGCACTATTTGTTAAGAAAATTACTCTTTTCCCATTGAGTGATCTTGGCCCCTTGTCAAGGGTCAGAGATCCTTTGATCATAGATCATTTGACCATATGGACAAAGGTTTATTTCTGTCTGTCTGTTCTAGTCCATTGATTTACTTGTCTTTATGCCAGTATTTCACTGTTGTATTAGTTTTGAAATCGAGAAGTATGGATCCTCCANTGTTGAGGGCTACTGTACTGTTTTCCACAGTAGCTGCACCATTTTACAGGCCCACTAACAAAACAGACAGCTCCACTTTCTCCACATCTTTGCCAACACTTGTTATTTTCTATTTCTTTAATAGTGGCATCCTAATAGGTATGAAGTGATACCTTACAGTTCTGCTTTGCATTTCTTTCATGATTACTGATATTGAACATCTTTTTACATGCTTCTTGACCATTCATATATCGTCTTTGGAAGAATGTCTGTCCAAATAACTTTGTCCTTTCTTAAATCATGTTATTTTTTGGTCATTGAGTTGTTGAAGTTCTTTATATATTCTGAGTATTAACCTTTTATCACATACATGATTATAAATTTTTCTCCCAACCAGTGAGTTGCCTTTTCACCTTTTTTTATTGTGTTCTCTGATGTACAGAAATTTTTAATATTGATGCAGTGCCAATTGTTGACTTTTGCTTCCTATACTTTTGAAATCATTACCAAGTCCAGTGCCATGAAACTTTCCCCTAACATGTTCTTCCAAGAATTTTATGGTTGTAGGTGTTTATTTTGTTTTGAGGTAATTTTTATATATGCTATAAAGTAAGGTTCCAGCTTCATTCTTTTTAAGAGAGTTTTCCCAGCACTATTTGTTAAGAAAATTACTCTTTTCCCATTGAGTGATCTTGGCCCCTTGTCAAGGGTCAGAGATCCTTTGATCATAGATCATTTGACCATATGGACAAAGGTTTATTTCTGTCTGTCTGTTCTAGTCCATTGATTTACTTGTCTTTATGCCAGTATTTCACTGTTGTAGTAGTTTTGAAATCGAGAAGTATGGATCCTCCAACTTTGTTGTTCTTTTCCAAAATTGTCTTGGTTCTTCAGTGTTTCTTATCACTTTTAGTGATTTCTTACAGTTTTCAGTTTTTTTCATTGGTATATGATTTCTTTGAGTTTTTTTTTGCTAATTTAGCAGCCATGTAACTAACAAATATGCTTAAGCCACTGTCTCAAATGTATCCCTGTCAGAAATGAAGTTAGTATCTATTGACTCCACTTTTTGCTTGCCCTACTTCTCCCCACATACAGCACACTTCCCCCAATGTACCAATATTTATTTTGTGAATTTTGTTTATTCTGGAAGTGTTATTCCTGTATTGATTGGCTTTATTTTCAAGAAGCATAACATTTTTATTTCAGATTATAAGCAAAATCACTGTATGTTTTTTAAAAGCATCAGTATTTGTCACAAATCTTTTCAATATAACAGTTTATTAATTTAAATAATTTTATTGTTTGGATAGATTTTTCAATAGTTTTTCAGCAGAGAGCACCTCTTCAGTTCTAGCAAATTTGAGATTATCATTCTGTAACCTTTTTATAGGAATAACAACTTGTTTGAGTATAAAAGTTTTAACAGTTCTTTAGAATATTTATTGATTGATTTGGCTGCCTCAGGTCTTAGTTGCAGCACACGGATCTTCATTGTGCAGTGTGGGATCTTTCATTGAGGCACATGGACTCTAGATGTGGCGTTCAGGCTTAGGTGCTATGTGGCATATGGGATCTTAGTTCCCTCCCAGGAATCGAACCCACCTCCCTTGTGTTGCAAGGCAGATTCTTAACTACTGGACCACCAGGAAAATCCCAGGAATAATCTTTAATTCAGAACTCAGTTAATTTTGTTCCCCCCTTTCTGGGTACGTATGTGTAATATATCTGTGTCAGATGCAACCATGATATTTTTTCCCCCTATGTCGGATCCTGGATTTTCAAAATTTGTCAGGAGGTTTTTAAAATTTGTTTTCTTACTTTCCCAGGGTGTGTCTCATTGTTGGTCAAAAAATACAATTTACGTATCTCACAGTTCATTCTTTTTTTAAATTATTTTTGTTTTTGTCTCGGCTGGGTCTTTGTTGCTGCACAGGCTTTTGTCTCGCTGTGGCGAGTTGGAGTCACCCTCTGGTTGCCATGCATGGGCTTCTCTTTGTGATAGCTTCACTTGTTGAGCGCAGGCTCTCGGGCTCGTGGGTTCCAGTAGCTGCAGCACATGGGCTCAGGATTTGCATCTCCTGGGCTGCAGAGCACAGGATTCTGTAATTACGGTGCACAGGCTTACTTGCCCTGAGGCCTGTGGGATCTTCCTGGACCAGGGATTGAACCAGTGTGCCTGCATTGGCAGGCGGACTCTTCACCACTGAGCCACCAGGGAAGCCCTACAATTCATTCTTTTAAAGTGCAGCTATCACCACTAATTCCAGAACGTTCTTCTCATACCAAAAAGAAACTCCATGCCCATTAACAGTCGTTTCCTAGCCTCCCCTTAATGTTTTCAGGGTTCATTTTGTAGCATGAGTCAGTTGTTATTTACTGTGGCCAAACAGTATTTCATATGCATGTCCAACATGTCTATTCACGAGTTGTTGGACGTTTGGATTGTTTCTGCTCTTTTGGCCATGATGAAAAATGCTGCAGTGAACATTAATGTACAGATTTTTGTGTCAACATGTTTCCTCCATTTTCTTAGGTGTGTATATACCTAGGAGTACAATTGCTAAATCATGCTGTAGCTCTGTTTAAGCTTTGGGGTAACTGCCAAAGTGTTTTCGGAAGTGGCTGCACCACTTTGCGTCTGCATCTAGTGGCTGCACCTAGATCATATTCCAGTTTTTCGACATCTTCATCAACGCTTGTTTTCTGTTGTTTGATAATAGCCACCTTATGGATGTGAAGAGTTATGTCACTGTGATTTTAATTTGCATTTGCCTAATAGCTACTCATATTGAGCAATTTTCATATGCCTGATGGCCATTTGTATGTCTTCTTTAGAGAAATATCTATGCAGATTCTTGGCCCATTTTAAAATTGAGTTACTTGTCATTTTATTACTATTTCTTTGTCTATTCTGAATACAAGTCTCTTATGTTTTCCAAACATGTCCTTACATTCTGTGACTTGCTTTTCACTTTCTTGATGGTATTATTTGTGGTACAAAAGTTTTAATTTTGACAAAACCATTCAGTTTATCTTTTATTTCTTTTGTTTCTNTCTATTCTGAATACAAGTCTCTTATGTTTTCCAAACATGTCCTTACATTCTGTGACTTGCTTTTCACTTTCTTGATGGTATTATTTGTGGTACAAAAGTTTTAATTTTGACAAAACCATTCAGTTTATCTTTTATTTCTTTTGTTTCTTATTCTTTTCATATAATATCTAAAACTGTTATCTAATCCATGGTTACAAAATATTTACTCTTTTGTTTCTTCTAAAAGTTTCATAATTTTAGTTCTTTTAGTTTGATGAACATTTTTTAGTTAATTTTTGTACATGGTGTTGAGGCAGTACAATTTCATTCTTCTGCCTATAGATATCCAGTTGTCTTAATACCGTTTGTTGCAAAGACTATTCTTTCCTCCACTGAATTGTCTGAGCACCCTTGGCAAAAACCAATTGATCATAAAGGAAAAAAAGAATTTTTAATTTTTTTAATGATAAAGTTATAAGGATTTATTTCTGGACACTGAACCTATGTCTCTCTTTATTCCACTACAACACTGTCTAATTAGTGTGAATCCTCCAACTTTGTTTTTTCCTTTTCAAGCTTATTATTTTTAGGTCATACGAATTTTCAGATCAGCTTGTCAGTTTCTGCCCAAAAGAAGAAACTAGACAGCTTGAATCTTGGGGAGGGATTGCATTGAAACTGTAGAAGAATTTAGGGAATATTGGTACTCTAATGATATTTAATCTTCTAATCCATGAACATAGGATGTCTTTCCACTTACTTAGGTCATCTTTAATTTCTTTCAGTGATGTTTGTAGTTTCCACTTCTTTGTAGTTTGGTACTACTTTTGTTAAAAGTATATTGAGTATTTTATTCTTCATTCATTTTAATAACCAACATAACTAGTTTTCTGAAGTTCAATTTGGGACTTTTCCTTGTTAGTATAGACTAACAAGTGTAGCAAGAGAAGAACTGACTCATTGGAAAAGACCCTGATGCTGGGAAAGATTGAGGGCAGAAGGAGAAGGGGATGACAGAGGATGAGATGATTGGATGGCATCACCAACTAAATGGACATGAGTTTGAGCAAGCTCCAGGAGTTGGTGATGGACAGGGAAGCCTGGTGTGCTGCAGTCCATGGGGTTGCACAGCGTCTAACATGACTGAGCAGCTGAACTGAACTGTACAGGAATGTACTGATTTTTTTCATATTTATCTTGGTCATTGCAACTTTGTTGAACTTGTTTCTAAGTTTGAGTATGTTTGAGTTGTGTGTGTTTATTGGTGTTTTCTATGTAGAATAGTGTGTCATCTGCAAATAGAGATTGTTTTCCTTCTTCCTTTCCAATATGTCATTAATCTGTTTTTGTTGCCTAGTTGCCCTTGCTAGAACCTCCAGTACTATCTTGAATAGAAGTGGTAAGAATGAGTATCCTTGTCTTATCCCTGATTTTTGGGAGAAATCTTTCTGGTCAACATTAAGGATGATGTTTACTCTGAGATTTTTATAAATGCTCTTTGTCAGACTGAGGAATTCTCTTCTATTCCTATTTTGTTTAGTGTTTTCTTTTGTTGTTGTTTTTTTTTTTTACTTTTTGGCCACACTACAGAGCATGCCTGATCTTAGTTCCCCAGCTAGTCTAATCTGTACCTCCTGCAGTAAAAGGGCAGAGTCTTAACCACTGGACCACCAGGGAAGTCCCTGTTGAGTGTTTTTATTATGGAAGGGTTTGGGGTTTTGCCGTATGGCCTTTCTATGTATAACAAAATGATCGTATATTTTCTTTCTTTATTAACGTGTGTATTACATTGACTGATAATCATATATGAAACCAACCTTGCCTTCCCTAGGTAAATCCCTTTTGGTTTTGATGTATAATTCTTCTGTGTTGCTGGATTCAGTTTCCNTATTTTTTCCCCCTATGTCGGATCCTGGATTTTCAAAATTTGTCAGGAGGTTTTTAAAATTTGTTTTCTTACTTTCCCAGGGTGTGTCTCATTGTTGGTCAAAAAATACAATTTACGTATCTCACAGTTCATTCTTTTTTTAAATTATTTTTGTTTTTGTCTCGGCTGGGTCTTTGTTGCTGCACAGGCTTTTGTCTCGCTGTGGCGAGTTGGAGTCACCCTCTGGTTGCCATGCATGGGCTTCTCTTTGTGATAGCTTCACTTGTTGAGCGCAGGCTCTCGGGCTCGTGGGTTCCAGTAGCTGCAGCACATGGGCTCAGGATTTGCATCTCCTGGGCTGCAGAGCACAGGATTCTGTAATTACGGTGCACAGGCTTACTTGCCCTGAGGCCTGTGGGATCTTCCTGGACCAGGGATTGAACCAGTGTCCCTGCATTGGCAGGCAGACTCTTCACCACTGAGCCACCAGGGAAGCCCTACAATTCATTCTTTTAAAGTGCAGCTATCACCACTAATTCCAGAACGTTCTTCTCATACCAAAAAGAAACTCCATGCCCATTAACAGTCGTTTCCTAGCCTCCCCTTAATGTTTTCAGGGTTCATTTTGTAGCATGAGTCAGTTGTTGTTTACTGTGGCCAAACAGTATTTCATATGCATGTCCAACATGTCTATTCACGAGTTGTTGGACGTTTGGATTGTTTCTGCTCTTTTGGCCATGATGAAAAATGCTGCAGTGAACATTAATGTACAGATTTTTGTGTCAACATGTTTCCTCCATTTTCTTAGGTGTGTATATACCTAGGAGTACAATTGCTAAATCATGCTGTAGCTCTGTTTAAGCTTTGGGGTAACTGCCAAAGTGTTTTTGGAAGTGGCTGCACCACTTAGCGTCTGCATCTAGTGGCTGCACCTAGATCATATTCCAGTTTTTCGACATCTTCATCAACGCTTGTTTTCTGTTGTTTGATAATAGCCACCTTATGGATGTGAAGAGTTATGTCACTGTGATTTTAATTTGCATTTGCCTAATAGCTACTCATATTGAGCAATTTTCATATGCCTGATGGCCATTTGTATGTCTTCTTTAGAGAAATATCTATGCAGATTCTTGGCCCATTTAAAAACTGAGTTACTTGTCATTTTATTACTATTTCTTTGTCTATTCTGAATACAAGTCTCTTATGTTTTCCAAACATGTCCTTACATTCTGTGACTTGCTTTTCACTTTCTTGATGGTATTATTTGTGGTACAAAAGTTTTAATTTTGACAAAACCATTCAGTTTATCTTTTATTTCTTTTGTTTCTTATTCTTTTCATATAATATCTAAAACTGTTATCTAATCCATGGTTACAAAATATTTACTCTTTTGTTTCTTCTAAAAGTTTCATAATTTTAGTTCTTTTAGTTTGATGAACATTTTTTAGTTAATTTTTGTACATGGTGTTGAGGCAGTACAATTTCATTCTTCTGCCTATAGATATCCAGTTGTCTTAATACCGTTTGTTGCAAAGACTATTCTTTCCTCCACTGAATTGTCTGAGCACCCTTGGCAAAAACCAATTGATCATAAAGGAAAAAAAGAATTTTTAATTTTTTTAATGATAAAGTTATAAGGATTTATTTCTGGACACTGAACCTATGTCTCTCTTTATTCCACTACAACACTGTCTAATTAGTGTGAATCCTCCAACTTTGTTTTTTCCTTTTCAAGCTTATTATTTTTAGGTCATACGAATTTTCAGATCAGCTTGTCAGTTTCTGCCCAAAAGAAGAAACTAGACAGCTTGAATCTTGGGGAGGGATTGCATTGAAACTGTAGAAGAATTTAGGGAATATTGGTACTCTAATGATATTTAATCTTCTAATCCATGAACATAGGATGTCTTTCCACTTACTTAGGTCATCTTTAATTTCTTTCAGTGATGTTTGTAGTTTCCACTTCTTTGTAGTTTGGTACTACTTTTGTTAAAAGTATATTGAGTATTTTATTCTTCATTCATTTTAATAACCAACATAACTAGTTTTCTGAAGTTCAATTTGGGACTTTTCCTTGTTAGTATAGACTAACAAGTGTAGCAAGAGAAGAACTGACTCATTGGAAAAGACCCTGATGCTGGGAAAGATTGAGGGCAGAAGGAGAAGGGGATGACAGAGGATGAGATGATTGGATGGCATCACCAACTAAATGGACATGAGTTTGAGCAAGCTCCAGGAGTTGGTGATGGACAGGGAAGCCTGGTGTGCTGCAGTCCATGGGGTTGCACAGCGTCTAACATGACTGAGCAGCTGAACTGAACTGTACAGGAATGTACTGATTTTTTTCATATTTATCTTGGTCATTGCAACTTTGTTGAACTTGTTTCTAAGTTTGAGTATGTTTGAGTTGTGTGTGTTTATTGGTGTTTTCTATGTAGAATAGTGTGTCATCTGCAAATAGAGATTGTTTTCCTTCTTCCTTTCCAATATGTCATTAATCTGTTTTTGTTGCCTAGTTGCCCTTGCTAGAACCTCCAGTACTATCTTGAATAGAAGTGGTAAGAATGAGTATCCTTGTCTTATCCCTGATTTTTGGGAGAAATCTTTCTGGTCAACATTAAGGATGATGTTTACTCTGAGATTTTTATAAATGCTCTTTGTCAGACTGAGGAATTCTCTTCTATTCCTATTTTGTTTAGTGTTTTCTTTTGTTGTTGTTTTTTTTTTTTACTTTTTGGCCACACTACAGAGCATGCCTGATCTTAGTTCCCCAGCTAGTCTAATCTGTACCTCCTGCAGTAAAAGGGCAGAGTCTTAACCACTGGACCACCAGGGAAGTCCCTGTTGAGTGTTTTTATTATGGAAGGGTTTGGGGTTTTGCCGTATGGCCTTTCTATGTATAACAAAATGATCGTATATTTTCTTTCTTTATTAACGTGTGTATTACATTGACTGATAATCATATATGAAACCAACCTTGCCTTCCCTAGGTAAATCCCTTTTGGTTTTGATGTATAATTCTTCTGTGTTGCTGGATTCAGTTTCCTAGTATTTTGTTGAAGGTTTTCCTTCTATATTGATAAGGGGTACTGGTCTGTAGTTTTATTATATCTTAGCCTTTTTTTTCTGACGGTAATACTGTCCTCCTAGGGTGAACTGGGACGTGATCCTCCTTGTTTTTTCTTCTTGGCTCTGCTGGGTCTTCAGTGCCGCGCAGGGTTTCTCGAGCTGTGGCCAGCAGGGGCTACTCTCACTGCAGTAGCTTCTCTTGTTGCAGAGCACAAGCCCTGGAGTGTGGGTCCTTCAGTAGTTGGGACACGAGGCCTCAGGAGTTTTGGTTCCCGGGCTCTAGTACACAGGCTCAATAGTTGTGACACACAGGCTTAGTAGCTCCACAACATGTGGGATGTTCTTGGATCAGGAATCAAACCCGTGTCTCCTGTATCAGCAGGCAGCTTCTTTACCACTGAGTCACCAAGGAAGCCCTCTTGTTTTGACGTTGTTGTTTTTTAAGTTTGTGAGTGCTTATTGTTAATTCTACTTTAAATGTTTTGTTGTTGTTGTTGTTATTGTTGGGTTTTGTTTTTAGAATTTACCAGTGAAATAGGCTTGGGCTTTTCTTTGGTGGATGTTTTCTGACTACTGACTCAGTCTCTTTCCTTATTGTAGTTCTGTTCAGATTTTCTGTTTTTGCTTGAGTCCGTTTTGGTAGGTTATCTTTCTAAGAAATTATCTGTTTCATCGAGGTTATCTAATTTGTTGGCGTATAATTGTTCATAATATTCCCTTATGGTCCTTTTCAATTTCTATGTGATTGATAGTAACACCCTCTGGTTCATTCTTAATTTATAATGATTTAACATTTCCCCTTTTTTCGCCCTTGGTGAGTCTGGCTAAAATTTGTCTAGTTTTTTGGATCTTTTCAAAGAACAAACTTTTGATTTCTTCTATTTTCTCTCTCTCTTTTTTATTCTCTGATTCATATATTTTCTTTTTTTTTTTTTTTAAGGTTCATTTATGGCTGTGCTGGGTCTTTGCTGCTGTGTGCAGGTCTTCTCCAGTTGCAGCTAGTGAGAGCTGCTTTCTAGCTGTAATGCGTGGGCTTCTTATTGCAGTGGTTTCTCTTGCGGAGAGCACGGGCTCTCAGCACGTGGCATTCGTTAGTTGTGGCTCCTGGGCTCTAGGGCACAGGCCCAGTAGCTGTGGCGCACAAGCTTAGTGGCTCAACGGCATGTGGGGTCTTCCCGAACCAGGGTTTGAACCCAGGACTCCTGCATTGGCAGGCAGATTCTTTACCACTGAGCCACCAGGGAGGCCCGTGATTCATATATGTTCATTGTAATCTACATAATTTCCTTCATTTTGCCTCCTTTGGATTTTATTTGCTCTTTTTCTGGTTTCTTAAGATTGAAGATGAGGTTATTAATTTGAAATCTTTCTTCTTTTAATACATACATTTAGAGGTACAGATTCCTATAAGCTTTGCCTTCACTGCATCCTGTAAGTTTGGTTACATTTTGCTTTCATTTTCATTCATCTCAAAGTATTTTCTAAATGCCCTCGTGATTTTGTCTTTGAACATTGGCAGTAAGAGTGTGTTGTTTAATTTCTATTATTTCTAAAATTTTCAGAGTTCCTTTTTGGTTTCTAATTTCATTCCATTGTAGTCAGAGAACATATTAATACTGTGTTACAAATCACAGTAAATGTAAATGTATTGTGACTGTTTTGACCTACATATGGTCTCTTCTGGAGAACATTACATATGCCCTCAAGAAGAATGTATATTCTGCTTCTGTTGGTTGGAGTATTATTTATATGTCTCTAGATCTACTTGATTTATAGTGTTATTCAAGCCTTCAATTTCCTTATTGGCCAGTCACATTTTTCTACCCATTTTGAAAGTGTTACATTGCTGCTGCTGCTGCTAAGTCGCTTCAGTCGTGTCCGACTCTATACGGCCGCCAGGCGACCCCATCCCTGGGATTCTCCAGGCAAGAACGTTGGAGTGGGCTGCCATTTCCTTCTCCAGTGTTACATTGCAGTCTCTAGCTATACTGTTGCACTGTCTTTGTCTCCCTGTATTTCTGTCCCTTTTGCTTTATGTATTCTGGATATTAATTTTTTCTGGTACCAAGTAACTCTGTATCCCTTGTACATTCAGATTTACTTTTAATTTCAGCAAAAACTTGTATCCTAGAATGTTTTTTCCTTTCCTCTCAACCTGTTTTCTGTCTTACAAGTGAGTGTTGGGGCCAGTGCCACATGTATAATCCTCTTCTTGCATTCTAATTATTTTCATTCCCTTCATCTTTTTCTCTACACTTCAGGAGACCTTTTAAAACTGTACTCTGCTCCACTGGCTAAGTTTTCTTTATTTTTTAAAAAAATTAAATTTATTTTGCATAGCTTAATTCTGCAATGAAATAACGACGTAATTATTGTCTTCATTTTTTTCCTTTGATGTCTGGCGTTGGTTTTCCAACATATGGCATATATTCATTAACTTTTTATTGAATTGTGTTAATCTTGTCAACAACCTGTTAATCTCCCCCTGTTTTCCCAGCTTATCTTGGATCTATTTCATTAAGTCCACGTTCTTTTTAAATTTTCCCTAAAGTGAAAATGCAGATTCTTTTTCTTTTATTTATTTATTTTTGATTGCACCGGGTCATTGTTGCTGGGCACCGACACTCTGAAGTTGCAGCAAGTGGGAGCCTTCTCTATGCTGTGGTACACTGGCTTATTGTGGTGGCTTCTCTCATTGTGGAGCACAGTCTCTGGATGCAGGGGCTCAGCAGTTGTGAATTGTGGGCTGTATAGCACGTGGGCTCAGTAATTGCAGCACTCTGGCTTAGTTGCTCTGCGGCATGTGGAATCTTTCCAGATCAGGGATCGAACCCATGTCCCTTGCATTGGCAGGTGGATTCTTATCCACTGTACCACAGGGGAAGTCCCCAGTTCTTTATTGACTAAAATGGGTAAACCTGGCAAAGTAAATTCTTCCCCCCTTTTTTGTTCTTCCTTTCTTCCACTTTAATGCTATAGAATATTTTCATATTATCTTCTCTTTTTTTCAGATTACCTTTGTCTCTAAACAGTTGTGTGAAAACCATTTATTTGATCCCACGTAATGTGGTTAAATTCTTTCTGGCTGGCTTATTACCTGTTTACAAGATACTGAGTCCCCTTCCTAGGACATGAACCTGAAGGTTGATTGTATATGGCTTGGTGTTTTTGTTGTTGTTGTTGTTGTTGTTG
>SJYW01018635.1:69921-100883 GCA_006410735.1 Raphicerus campestris | reverse complement strand
TTTATTTTGCATAGCTTAATTCTGCAATGAAATAACGACGTAATTATTGTCTTCATTTTTTTCCTTTGATGTCTGGCGTTGGTTTTCCAACATATGGCATATATTCATTAACTTTTTATTGAATTGTGTTAATCTTGTCAACAACCTGTTAATCTCCCCCTGTTTTCCCAGCTTATCTTGGATCTATTTCATTAAGTCCATGTTCTTTTTAAATTTTCCCTAAAGTGAAAATGCAGATTCTTTTTCTTTTATTTATTTATTTTTGATTGCACCGGGTCATTGTTGCTGGGCACCAACACTCTGAAGTTGCAGCAAGTGGGAGCCTTCTCTATGCTGTGGTACACTGGCTTATTGTGGTGGCTTCTCTCATTGTGGAGCACAGTCTCTGGACGCAGGGGCTCAGCAGTTGTGAATTGTGGGCTGTATAGCACGTGGGCTCAGTAATTGCAGCACTCTGGCTTAGTTGCTCTGCGGCATGTGGAATCTTTCCAGATCAGGGATCGAACCCATGTCCCTTGCATTGGCAGGTGGATTCTTATCCACTGTACCACAGGGGAAGTCCCCAGTTCTTTATTGACTAAAATGGGTAAACCTGGCAAAGTAAATTCTTCCCCCCTTTTTTGTTCTTCCTTTCTTCCACTTTAATGCTATAGAATATTTTCATATTATCTTCTCTTTTTTTCAGATTACCTTTGTCTCTAAACAGTTGTGTGAAAACCATTTATTTGATCCCACGTAATGTGGTTAAATTCTTTCTGGCTGGCTTATTACCTGTTTACAAGATACTGAGTCCCCTTCCTAGGACATGAACCTGAAGGTTGATTGTATATGGCTTGGTGTTTTTGTTGTTGTTGTTGTTGTTGTTGTTGGTTTTTTTTGCCTTTCAGAGTTTGGGAAAGGCAGAAAGATAGTCATTGATTTTAGGACTCTGGACAGCTTTAGTAGGTGATATTTTTCTCTGCCATTGTTTTGAAATGTAAGCTGATGGCCACTTTTCTAAGCGTGGACGTAAGAATATACCTGGTTCTATAGGACATGCCCTTGAGTTTTGCTGTTGTACTGCTGTAAAGTCAGCTGGGAGCTGCTTCCATAGCATTGTTGTGTGGGCAGTAATATAGCAGAGGCCTTATTTTTTTTCTAGCAAATTTTAGTAATGAAACTAAAGACTTAATTTTAGACTTAGGAGGTTATTTCCTATCCCTTTTTCTGATTTCTTCCTGGCCAAAGAGGGTACACAGTAAACCACTCTGGCTAGGACAGAAGAAGCTATTTTTTCACTGGGAACATGTCTCCCGTTGGAAGACATGTTCTTTTTTCTGGGCCGCTTATTATAATCAGTCCCTTTTCTGAGATACCAGTGGGATATTTTTAATTCAGGTGACTCACCTTGTACCCTTCTGTATGATCCTTTGTGTAGGAAGAGTTTTGTGGTGGCATGAGCTGAGTCTGTTCCCTAGATTCTGAATACTTTTTTCATTTTTTGATGGTTTTGGTTTGTGTATTTCAGTTATGAAAGAGGTTCCTTAAGCCTGTCTCTGTGCTATCATATTTTCCAAAATCCATTATCTGTTTTCTTAGGAATTTTTTTTTCTTCTCTCTCTTTCATATTCACTTTCTTCTTTTTCTGTAGGCTCCTTCTCAACTAAAACTGTGCTTATCATAGACTACAGTGGAGGACTTGCCTGTCATAGCTTTTGTTGATGCTTCAGCCACTTTACATCTTTCCCTTCTCTTTAGTAACAACTATTTTTGTCAAAAAAGATATTATTTTATTACTTTTGAATATAAAGGTAAAAAGATAACTAAATATAAAGAGTTTAATACATAAAATATAAAGATCTTGAAAACCACCCATAATTCTCACCATCCTGAAATAGTCATGATTAACATTTTCATAAATAAGCTTCCAGGTTTATATTTTATGTTGCACACACCTACTGCTTACCCTGGATCTGCTTGATCGGCATTCTAATGAAGCTAAATATCAAATGAAGAAACCTCCGGGACAGCATAAAATGAGACCTTTATTACTGTGCAGTTGAACTTTTATCACTGTTTCTTACATTTTTATAAAACCGACTAATTACATATTAGTCTTCACAATCATTTTCATATATGGAGAGAAACAATGATCCCAAAAAAATGAAATCATACTATGTATATTGTTTTGAAACTCTACACTTAATATAGACATCTTTCTGTGCCAATAAATAAAGATTTATTAGTCATTTTTAATAGCTTTATGAGTTCCATTGTATAAATACAATAGTTAGTTTTAAGGGTTTTTTTGCNTGTTGAGGGCTACTGTACTGTTTTCCACAGTAGCTGCACCATTTTACAGGCCCACTAACAAAACAGACAGCTCCACTTTCTCCACATCTTTGCCAACACTTGTTATTTTCTATTTCTTTAATAGTGGCATCCTAATAGGTATGAAGTGATACCTTACAGTTCTGCTTTGCATTTCTTTCATGATTACTGATATTGAACATCTTTTTACATGCTTCTTGACCATTCATATATCGTCTTTGGAAGAATGTCTGTCCAAATAACTTTGTCCTTTCTTAAATCATGTTATTTTTTGGTCATTGAGTTGTTGAAGTTCTTTATATATTCTGAGTATTAACCTTTTATCACATACATGATTATAAATTTTTCTCCCAACCAGTGAGTTGCCTTTTCACCTTTTTTTATTGTGTTCTCTGATGTACAGAAATTTTTAATATTGATGCAGTGCCAATTGTTGACTTTTGCTTCCTATACTTTTGAAATCATTACCAAGTCCAGTGCCATGAAACTTTCCCCTAACATGTTCTTCCAAGAATTTTATGGTTGTAGGTGTTTATTTTGTTTTGAGGTAATTTTTATATATGCTATAAAGTAAGGTTCCAGCTTCATTCTTTTTAAGAGAGTTTTCCCAGCACTATTTGTTAAGAAAATTACTCTTTTCCCATTGAGTGATCTTGGCCCCTTGTCAAGGGTCAGAGATCCTTTGATCATAGATCATTTGACCATATGGACAAAGGTTTATTTCTGTCTGTCTGTTCTAGTCCATTGATTTACTTGTCTTTATGCCAGTATTTCACTGTTGTAGTAGTTTTGAAATCGAGAAGTATGGATCCTCCAACTTTGTTGTTCTTTTCCAAAATTGTCTTGGTTCTTCAGTGTTTCTTATCACTTTTAGTGATTTCTTACAGTTTTCAGTTTTTTTCATTGGTATATGATTTCTTTGAGTTTTTTTTTGCTAATTTAGCAGCCATGTAACTAACAAATATGCTTAAGCCACTGTCTCAAATGTATCCCTGTCAGAAATGAAGTTAGTATCTATTGACTCCACTTTTTGCTTGCCCTACTTCTCCCCACATACAGCACACTTCCCCCAATGTACCAATATTTATTTTGTGAATTTTGTTTATTCTGGAAGTGTTATTCCTGTATTGATTGGCTTTATTTTCAAGAAGCATAACATTTTTATTTCAGATTATAAGCAAAATCACTGTATGTTTTTTAAAAGCATCAGTATTTGTCACAAATCTTTTCAATATAACAGTTTATTAATTTAAATAATTTTATTGTTTGGATAGATTTTTCAATAGTTTTTCAGCAGTGAGCACCTCTTCAGTTCTAGCAAATTTGAGATTATCATTCTGTAACCTTTTTATAGGAATAACAACTTGTTTGAGTATAAAAGTTTTAACAGTTCTTTAGAATATTTATTGATTGATTTGGCTGCCTCAGGTCTTAGTTGCAGCACACGGATCTTCATTGTGCAGTGTGGGATCTTTCATTGAGGCACATGGACTCTAGATGTGGCGTTCAGGCTTAGGTGCTATGTGGCATATGGGATCTTAGTTCCCTCCCAGGAATCGAACCCACCTCCCTTGTGTTGCAAGGCAGATTCTTAACTACTGGACCACCAGGAAAATCCCAGGAATAATCTTTAATTCAGAACTCAGTTAATTTTGTTCCCCCCTTTCTGGGTACGTATGTGTAATATATCTGTGTCAGATGCAACCATGATATTTTTTCCCCCTATGTCGGATCCTGGATTTTCAAAATTTGTCAGGAGGTTTTTAAAATTTGTTTTCTTACTTTCCCAGGGTGTGTCTCATTGTTGGTCAAAAAATACAATTTACGTATCTCACAGTTCATTCTTTTTTTAAATTATTTTTGTTTTTGTCTCGGCTGGGTCTTTGTTGCTGCACAGGCTTTTGTCTCGCTGTGGCGAGTTGGAGTCACCCTCTGGTTGCCATGCATGGGCTTCTCTTTGTGATAGCTTCACTTGTTGAGCGCAGGCTCTCGGGCTCGTGGGTTCCAGTAGCTGCAGCACATGGGCTCAGGATTTGCATCTCCTGGGCTGCAGAGCACAGGATTCTGTAATTACGGTGCACAGGCTTACTTGCCCTGAGGCCTGTGGGATCTTCCTGGACCAGGGATTGAACCAGTGTCCCTGCATTGGCAGGCAGACTCTTCACCACTGAGCCACCAGGGAAGCCCTACAATTCATTCTTTTAAAGTGCAGCTATCACCACTAATTCCAGAACGTTCTTCTCATACCAAAAAGAAACTCCATGCCCATTAACAGTCGTTTCCTAGCCTCCCCTTAATGTTTTCAGGGTTCATTTTGTAGCATGAGTCAGTTGTTGTTTACTGTGGCCAAACAGTATTTCATATGCATGTCCAACATGTCTATTCACGAGTTGTTGGACGTTTGGATTGTTTCTGCTCTTTTGGCCATGATGAAAAATGCTGCAGTGAACATTAATGTACAGATTTTTGTGTCAACATGTTTCCTCCATTTTCTTAGGTGTGTATATACCTAGGAGTACAATTGCTAAATCATGCTGTAGCTCTGTTTAAGCTTTGGGGTAACTGCCAAAGTGTTTTTGGAAGTGGCTGCACCACTTAGCGTCTGCATCTAGTGGCTGCACCTAGATCATATTCCAGTTTTTCGACATCTTCATCAACGCTTGTTTTCTGTTGTTTGATAATAGCCACCTTATGGATGTGAAGAGTTATGTCACTGTGATTTTAATTTGCATTTGCCTAATAGCTACTCATATTGAGCAATTTTCATATGCCTGATGGCCATTTGTATGTCTTCTTTAGAGAAATATCTATGCAGATTCTTGGCCCATTTAAAAACTGAGTTACTTGTCATTTTATTACTATTTCTTTGTCTATTCTGAATACAAGTCTCTTATGTTTTCCAAACATGTCCTTACATTCTGTGACTTGCTTTTCACTTTCTTGATGGTATTATTTGTGGTACAAAAGTTTTAATTTTGACAAAACCATTCAGTTTATCTTTTATTTCTTTTGTTTCTTATTCTTTTCATATAATATCTAAAACTGTTATCTAATCCATGGTTACAAAATATTTACTCTTTTGTTTCTTCTAAAAGTTTCATAATTTTAGTTCTTTTAGTTTGATGAACATTTTTTAGTTAATTTTTGTACATGGTGTTGAGGCAGTACAATTTCATTCTTCTGCCTATAGATATCCAGTTGTCTTAATACCGTTTGTTGCAAAGACTATTCTTTCCTCCACTGAATTGTCTGAGCACCCTTGGCAAAAACCAATTGATCATAAAGGAAAAAAAGAATTTTTAATTTTTTTAATGATAAAGTTATAAGGATTTATTTCTGGACACTGAACCTATGTCTCTCTTTATTCCACTACAACACTGTCTAATTAGTGTGAATCCTCCAACTTTGTTTTTTCCTTTTCAAGCTTATTATTTTTAGGTCATACGAATTTTCAGATCAGCTTGTCAGTTTCTGCCCAAAAGAAGAAACTAGACAGCTTGAATCTTGGGGAGGGATTGCATTGAAACTGTAGAAGAATTTAGGGAATATTGGTACTCTAATGATATTTAATCTTCTAATCCATGAACATAGGATGTCTTTCCACTTACTTAGGTCATCTTTAATTTCTTTCAGTGATGTTTGTAGTTTCCACTTCTTTGTAGTTTGGTACTACTTTTGTTAAAAGTATATTGAGTATTTTATTCTTCATTCATTTTAATAACCAACATAACTAGTTTTCTGAAGTTCAATTTGGGACTTTTCCTTGTTAGTATAGACTAACAAGTGTAGCAAGAGAAGAACTGACTCATTGGAAAAGACCCTGATGCTGGGAAAGATTGAGGGCAGAAGGAGAAGGGGATGACAGAGGATGAGATGATTGGATGGCATCACCAACTAAATGGACATGAGTTTGAGCAAGCTCCAGGAGTTGGTGATGGACAGGGAAGCCTGGTGTGCTGCAGTCCATGGGGTTGCACAGCGTCTAACATGACTGAGCAGCTGAACTGAACTGTACAGGAATGTACTGATTTTTTTCATATTTATCTTGGTCATTGCAACTTTGTTGAACTTGTTTCTAAGTTTGAGTATGTTTGAGTTGTGTGTGTTTATTGGTGTTTTCTATGTAGAATAGTGTGTCATCTGCAAATAGAGATTGTTTTCCTTCTTCCTTTCCAATATGTCATTAATCTGTTTTTGTTGCCTAGTTGCCCTTGCTAGAACCTCCAGTACTATCTTGAATAGAAGTGGTAAGAATGAGTATCCTTGTCTTATCCCTGATTTTTGGGAGAAATCTTTCTGGTCAACATTAAGGATGATGTTTACTCTGAGATTTTTATAAATGCTCTTTGTCAGACTGAGGAATTCTCTTCTATTCCTATTTTGTTTAGTGTTTTCTTTTGTTGTTGTTTTTTTTTTTTACTTTTTGGCCACACTACAGAGCATGCCTGATCTTAGTTCCCCAGCTAGTCTAATCTGTACCTCCTGCAGTAAAAGGGCAGAGTCTTAACCACTGGACCACCAGGGAAGTCCCTGTTGAGTGTTTTTATTATGGAAGGGTTTGGGGTTTTGCCGTATGGCCTTTCTATGTATAACAAAATGATCGTATATTTTCTTTCTTTATTAACGTGTGTATTACATTGACTGATAATCATATATGAAACCAACCTTGCCTTCCCTAGGTAAATCCCTTTTGGTTTTGATGTATAATTCTTCTGTGTTGCTGGATTCAGTTTCCTAGTATTTTGTTGAAGGTTTTCCTTCTATATTGATAAGGGGTACTGGTCTGTAGTTTTATTATATCTTAGCCTTTTTTTTCTGACGGTAATACTGTCCTCCTAGGGTGAACTGGGACGTGATCCTCCTTGTTTTTTCTTCTTGGCTCTGCTGGGTCTTCAGTGCCGCGCAGGGTTTCTTGAGCTGTGGCCATCAGGGGCTACTCTCACTGCAGTAGCTTCTCTTGTTGCAGAGCACAAGCCCTGGAGTGTGGGTCCTTCAGTAGTTGGGACACGAGGCCTCAGGAGTTTTGGTTCCCGGGCTCTAGTACACAGGCTCAATAGTTGTGACACACAGGCTTAGTAGCTCCACAACATGTGGGATGTTCTTGGATCAGGAATCAAACCCGTGTCTCCTGTATCAGCAGGCAGCTTCTTTACCACTGAGTCACCAAGGAAGCCCTCTTGTTTTGACGTTGTTGTTTTTTAAGTTTGTGAGTGCTTATTGTTAATTCTACTTTAAATGTTTTGTTGTTGTTGTTGTTATTGTTGGGTTTTGTTTTTAGAATTTACCAGTGAAATAGGCTTGGGCTTTTCTTTGGTGGATGTTTTCTGACTACTGACTCAGTCTCTTTCCTTATTGTAGTTCTGTTCAGATTTTCTGTTTTTGCTTGAGTCCGTTTTGGTAGGTTATCTTTCTAAGAAATTATCTGTTTCATCGAGGTTATCTAATTTGTTGGCGTATAATTGTTCATAATATTCCCTTATGGTCCTTTTCAATTTCTATGTGATTGATAGTAACACCCTCTGGTTCATTCTTAATTTATAATGATTTAACATTTCCCCTTTTTTCGCCCTTGGTGAGTCTGGCTAAAATTTGTCTAGTTTTTTGGATCTTTTCAAAGAACAAACTTTTGATTTCTTCTATTTTCTCTCTCTCTTTTTTATTCTCTGATTCATATATTTTCTTTTTTTTTTTTTTTAAGGTTCATTTATGGCTGTGCTGGGTCTTTGCTGCTGTGTGCAGGTCTTCTCCAGTTGCAGCTAGTGAGAGCTGCTTTCTAGCTGTAATGCGTGGGCTTCTTATTGCAGTGGTTTCTCTTGCGGAGAGCGCGGGCTCTCAGCACGTGGCATTCGTTAGTTGTGGCTCCTGGGCTCTAGGGCACAGGCCCAGTAGCTGTGGCGCACAAGCTTAGTGGCTCAACGGCATGTGGGGTCTTCCCGAACCAGGGTTTGAACCCAGGACTCCTGCATTGGCAGGCAGATTCTTTACCACTGAGCCACCAGGGAGGCCCGTGATTCATATATGTTCATTGTAATCTACATAATTTCCTTCATTTTGCCTCCTTTGGATTTTATTTGCTCTTTTTCTGGTTTCTTAAGATTGAAGATGAGGTTATTAATTTGAAATCTTTCTTCTTTTAATACATACATTTAGAGGTACAGATTCCTATAAGCTTTGCCTTCACTGCATCCTGTAAGTTTGGTTACATTTTGCTTTCATTTTCATTCATCTCAAAGTATTTTCTAAATGCCCTCGTGATTTTGTCTTTGAACATTGGCAGTAAGAGTGTGTTGTTTAATTTCTATTATTTCTAAAATTTTCAGAGTTCCTTTTTGGTTTCTAATTTCATTCCATTGTAGTCAGAGAACATATTAATACTGTGTTACAAATCACAGTAAATGTAAATGTATTGTGACTGTTTTGACCTACATATGGTCTCTTCTGGAGAACATTACATATGCCCTCAAGAAGAATGTATATTCTGCTTCTGTTGGTTGGAGTATTATTTATATGTCTCTAGATCTACTTGATTTATAGTGTTATTCAAGCCTTCAATTTCCTTATTGGCCAGTCACATTTTTCTACCCATTTTGAAAGTGTTACATTGCTGCTGCTGCTGCTAAGTCGCTTCAGTCGTGTCCGACTCTATACGGCCGCCAGGCGACCCCATCCCTGGGATTCTCCAGGCAAGAACGTTGGAGTGGGCTGCCATTTCCTTCTCCAGTGTTACATTGCAGTCTCTAGCTATACTGTTGCACTGTCTTTGTCTCCCTGTATTTCTGTCCCTTTTGCTTTATGTATTCTGGATATTAATTTTTTCTGGTACCAAGTAACTCTGTATCCCTTGTACATTCAGATTTACTTTTAATTTCAGCAAAAACTTGTATCCTAGAATGTTTTTTCCTTTCCTCTCAACCTGTTTTCTGTCTTACAAGTGAGTGTTGGGGCCAGTGCCACATGTATAATCCTCTTCTTGCATTCTAATTATTTTCATTCCCTTCATCTTTTTCTCTACACTTCAGGAGACCTTTTAAAACTGTACTCTGCTCCACTGGCTAAGTTTTCTTTATTTTTTAAAAAAATTAAATTTATTTTGCATAGCTTAATTCTGCAATGAAATAACGACGTAATTATTGTCTTCATTTTTTTCCTTTGATGTCTGGCGTTGGTTTTCCAACATATGGCATATATTCATTAACTTTTTATTGAATTGTGTTAATCTTGTCAACAACCTGTTAATCTCCCCCTGTTTTCCCAGCTTATCTTGGATCTATTTCATTAAGTCCATGTTCTTTTTAAATTTTCCCTAAAGTGAAAATGCAGATTCTTTTTCTTTTATTTATTTATTTTTGATTGCACCGGGTCATTGTTGCTGGGCACCGACACTCTGAAGTTGCAGCAAGTGGGAGCCTTCTCTATGCTGTGGTACACTGGCTTATTGTGGTGGCTTCTCTCATTGTGGAGCACAGTCTCTGGATGCAGGGGCTCAGCAGTTGTGAATTGTGGGCTGTATAGCACGTGGGCTCAGTAATTGCAGCACTCTGGCTTAGTTGCTCTGCGGCATGTGGAATCTTTCCAGATCAGGGATCGAACCCATGTCCCTTGCATTGGCAGGTGGATTCTTATCCACTGTACCACAGGGGAAGTCCCCAGTTCTTTATTGACTAAAATGGGTAAACCTGGCAAAGTAAATTCTTCCCCCCTTTTTTGTTCTTCCTTTCTTCCACTTTAATGCTATAGAATATTTTCATATTATCTTCTCTTTTTTTCAGATTACCTTTGTCTCTAAACAGTTGTGTGAAAACCATTTATTTGATCCCACGTAATGTGGTTAAATTCTTTCTGGCTGGCTTATTACCTGTTTACAAGATACTGAGTCCCCTTCCTAGGACATGAACCTGAAGGTTGATTGTATATGGCTTGGTGTTTTTGTTGTTGTTGTTGTTGTTGTTGATTTTTTTTGCCTTTCAGAGTTTGGGAAAGGCAGAAAGATAGTCATTGATTTTAGGACTCTGGACAGCTTTAGTAGGTGATATTTTTCTCTGCCATTATTTTGAAATGTAAGCTGATGGCCACTTTTCTAAGCGTGGACGTAAGAATATACCTGGTTCTATAGGACATGCCCTTGAGTTTTGCTGTTGTACTGCTGTAAAGTCAGCTGGGAGCTGCTTTCATAGCATTGTTGTGTGGGCAGTGATATAGCAGAGGCCTTATTTTTTTCTAGCAAATTTTAGTAATGAAACTAAAGACTTAATTTTAGACTTAGGAGGTTATTCCTATCCCTTTTTCTGATTTCTTCCTGGCCAAAGAGGGTACACAGTAAACCACTCTGGCTAGGACAGAAGAAGCTATTTTTTCACTGGGAACATGTCTCCCGTTGGAAGACATGTTCTTTTTTCTGGGCCGCTTATTATAATCAGTCCCTTTTCTGAGATACCAGTGGGATATTTTTAATTCAGGTGACTCACCTTGTACCCTTCTGTATGATCCTTTGTGTAGGAAGAGTTTTGTGGTGGCATGAGCTGAGTCTGTTCCCTAGATTCTGAATACTTTTTTCATTTTTTGATGGTTTTGGTTTGTGTATTTCAGTTATGAAAGAGGTTCATTAAGCCTGTCTCTGTGCTATCATATTTTCCAAAATCCATTATCTGTTTTCTTAGGAATTTTTTTTTTCTTCTCTCTCTTTCGTATTCACTTTCTTCTTTTTCTGTAGGCTCCTTCTCAACTAAAACTGTGCTTATCATAGACTACAGTGGAGGACTTGCCTGTCATAGCTTTTGTTGATGCTTCAGCCACTTTACATCTTTCCCTTCTCTTTAGTAACAACTATTTTTGTCAAAAAAGATATTATTTTATTACTTTTGAATATAAAGGTAAAAAGATAACTAAATATAAAGAGTTTAATACATAAAATATAAAGATCTTGAAAACCACCCATAATTCTCACCATCCTGAAATAGTCATGATTAACATTTTCATAAATAAGCTTCCAGGTTTATATTTTATGTTGCACACACCTACTGCTTACCCTGGATCTGCTTGATCGGCATTCTAATGAAGCTAAATATCAAATGAAGAAACCTCCGGGACAGCATAAAATGAGACCTTTATTACTGTGCAGTTGAACTTTTATCACTGTTTCTTACATTTTTATAAAACCGACTAATTACATATTAGTCTTCACAATCATTTTCATATATGGAGAGAAACAATGATCCCAAAAAAATGAAATCATACTATGTATATTGTTTTGAAACTCTACACTTAATATAGACATCTTTCTATGCCAATAAATAAAGATTTATTAGTCATTTTTAATAGCTTTATGAGTTCCATTGTATAAATACAATAGTTAGTTTTAAGGGTTTTTTTGCACTTTATCATAATTTTCACTTTGGTGGGTAGTCTTGGTACATCTTTATGAATTTTTCTTTCCTAGAGATAACATTTCTAAGTATAGAATTTCTGGGTTACCAAGTACGTACATGAAAAATATTTAATCCACACTACTAAATTATCCTCTTGAAATGTTGATTCAGTACCTGCCAGTAGCATTCTTGTTAATATTTGCCATATAGGCCAGAAATACGGTATCTATCCTGACTGATGTTTCTTTGATCACACCTACTGAGTTTTTATTTTCTTTTCTGTATTTGTTTTTGAATTGCCTGTCTTACCTTTAAACCCGGTGTCCTTAGATGTGCTAATGCTTTTTTTCCCTGAACATGTGTATCTAGGACATGTACCTGTGAGGGTTTAAGAGGCAACAGAAGGGAGTAACTGCAAGTGCCTGCTTGTTCTGCCCCCCTCCTTTGACTACACCTGTTCTTTCTGTGGCTCGCTCCCTGTGCCTATCTTTGATGTGTCTGTGCAGGCTCTCCCCACACTCTGTAATTCATGCTACAGTGTCTTTGCACCCTGTCTTCTTTGGTGTTCTTTCTTTCTGCCTCTGTGCGCCCACATTCTGTTCTCTGGTGCTCTCCCACCCCACTTCATGCTGTCTGCTGTCTCACCGTCTCTGCTGTGTATCTTGTGAAAGCTACTCCTTTCCTTCTCTCTCTTTCATGTTCTCGCTGTGCTTGCCTGTTCTCTCCCTCTGTTTTTTTCTTTCTTTTCCCCTCTCTCACTGTCTGATTGTATACTGTGGTCAAAGAAAAGGAATAGTTTAGTACTGTCATACAAAAGAAGTCACATTCAGTTTTTGTTTATGAAGAAAAAGCTAAAGATGAATGATTTTTCTGTATTTTTCACCTCTCTTTATTTCCAGTTGCCCATGGTACCAGCAGTTGGGCAAATGAACAACATTAACTACCAAGGAGACATCCATGAGAGAATAAAATGATAGCGTTAGTAGTGTTTAAATGTTTACTGGTGTTTCTTACATTTTTATAAAACAGGCTAATATCACTCTTCACAGTCACACAAATATGGAGAGAAACAACAGTCAAAGGCAGTATCTTTAAACCCAAGGATAAATTTCATTATGTGTTAAGAGATAAAAAGCAAGCTATAACATACACATGTATTTATATAGCTGGAACAAAAATATTAGCAGGTTATTTTAAGATTATGGGTTTATANAAATATGGAGAGAAACAACAGTCAAAGGCAGTATCTTTAAACCCAAGGATAAATTTCATTATGTGTTAAGAGATAAAAAGCAAGCTATAACATACACATGTATTTATATAGCTGGAACAAAAATATTAGCAGGTTATTTTAAGATTATGGGTTTATACATTTTTTTCTTTTTAATTTTTCGTGTTCTTTTTAAACAAGAATCAAGTATTTTCTAATATGAAACCATAAAAATTTTGTGGCACTAACTAAAAAGTGACCTCAGCCAGACTGAGCAAACAAAACATTAGTTAAGAGCTGGAAAACAGAGTTCTTAAAGCTTCTCATTGTGTTCTAGGTTCTGCCAGTAGTGCCTATTTGAATTCCAATCTAGACATCATAAATCCTTCGAGAAGCAGAGTGAAAGAATAGAATTAGAAAAGTACTATACACAGTTTTTATGCCAAAATAAAATAAATTTTTGACTTCAGCTGCTAAGGATTGAGTTAATATACTCCTAGGTTCATGGCGTCTCTTTTAAAAACTTGATTCTCACCTCCCATCCTCATTCCTCTCCTCCTATATGCAGCTGGCCTTGTTATGTAAATATATTTTGACTTAGAGTTCTTACAAAATATATATTCTGTAGTTATATATTTTCAGCGTATATAAAATGTATATCATTATTTTTGTGATTTTCACTAAGCATTGTATTTTTAAGATGCACCTGCGTTGCTATTCATACATGTAATTCAGGTTTCTGATCATTGCACAGCCCTCCATTGAGTACATGTACCAGTTTACCTTTCCCTGTGATTAACACCCATGTTGTTGTCAGTTCTCAACAACGCCAGACACCAGCAGTGCACATCCTTGTTCATATTGCCTTATGGACCTTGTGAGGCCATCTTTGGCACGTAAATCCAGAAGTGGAATTCTTGGGTCATAAATTATATTTATACATAATTTTCTGCTTTAGTACCAAATTACTTTCTAGTCTGTATTTCCACATGCAGTGCATGAAAATTCCTTTATTTTGATTTTTTGGTCAATAATTTATAGTTTTGCCAGATTAGAAATACAAGTTTCTATACCATTGAAAGGTTAGAGGTTTTTTGGTAATTTTTAATTAAATGTTACTTTTTCTGAGAGTCTACCTTATCTCCACTCTGTAATTTCCAAGGGAAGAAAGTCTGTCAGAGACTGCCAAAATTACTGCTGTGCTTGCAACCAGAATGCATTCATATGTTCATCCAAACATAATTATAATATGGAATGTGACAAAAGTATAGGATGGAATATTTTAATTGTTTTTTTATCAGATTTTGATATATAAGAGGTAAAATAGCAGTATTTAATAGCAGTATTAACAGTGCTGATTTAAGATATCTGTATAAAACTTTATTCCTAAAACATAGCTTCCACATTTGTTCCAAATGCCCGTGGAATATTTACAAAGATTAACTGTACACTTAGGCAAAATGTTGATAAATCCCCAAAGTAGATTACTAACTAAACTTATATTCTCTAACCACAATACAGTAAGGTTGTTATTTAACTGCTATAATTTTTTAAGGAAACATTTTAAAATATTCTAAACTTTGGGGCTATAGAATAACTAAAAATTGAGATTGTAGATTTTTTTTTTTCATTAATGAGAGTAAAGTGAGTGAAAGTCGCTCAGTCATGTCCAACTCTTTGCAACCCCGTAGACTATACAGTTCATGGAATTCTCCAGGCCTGAATACTGGAGTGGGTAGCCTTTCCCTTCTCCAGGGGCTCTTCCCAACCCAGGGATCAAACCCAGGTCTTCCACATTGCAGGTGGATTCTTTACCAGCTGAGATATCAACGAAGCCCAATGAGAGTAAAAGCAATATCCAAGTCTTACAGGATGTGACTAAACCTATATTTAGAGGAAAATATAGAGCCTTTAATATTTCAGTTGAGCAAATTCAACTAAGAAGTAATTAAACATTCTAAAAATCAGTCCCCCAGATTGATCAATATAACCAAGATCTGGCTCTTAAAAAAAAAAAAAGACCAAATCTTTAGTTATTGTGACCATAGGAAAAGGGTCAGTGTTACTAGGTTGGAAGGATATAACTCCAGTCAAAGATGTGGTTTTCTTAAAGAAAATTACTATGTGCAACTTTAGGCTGATATATTTTAAAAACTAAATTAGATGGATGATTTTCTAAGAAAATATCTAAGTAGATCATTAACAACAAATCTAAAAGACCATCAGTAAATCTATAGACCTTCCCACCCCTAACTATGTGCCCTCCAGAAATTTTGTACGAATATATGTGCCCACCAAAAGTACGAGGGAATGTTTCTTCATTCCTTTGCCAGGTTTGAGTAGTATCAGTCCTTTCAATGTTTGTTAATCTGATATGTGAAAAAACTCATTGCTTTAAATTAGATTTTTAAATATTAGATTTCAGAGGTTACTTGTTAGATTTCTTATTTTCAGAATTAACTTGTTATATACCTCACACATTTTTCTCTGAAGAATTTTTATTAATTGTTAATTATAATTAATTAACATATAATTAATTATATCATATTAATGAAGGGAATGGTAANTAACAGTGCTGATTTAAGATATCTGTATAAAACTTTATTCCTAAAACATAGCTTCCACATTTGTTCCAAATGCCCGTGGAATATTTACAAAGATTAACTGTACACTTAGGCAAAATGTTGATAAATCCCCAAAGTAGATTACTAACTAAACTTATATTCTCTAACCACAATACAGTAAGGTTGTTATTTAACTGCTATAATTTTTTAAGGAAACATTTTAAAATATTCTAAACTTTGGGGCTATAGAATAACTAAAAATTGAGATTGTAGATTTTTTTTTTTCATTAATGAGAGTAAAGTGAGTGAAAGTCGCTCAGTCATGTCCAACTCTTTGCAACCCCGTAGACTATACAGTTCATGGAATTCTCCAGGCCTGAATACTGGAGTGGGTAGCCTTTCCCTTCTCCAGGGGCTCTTCCCAACCCAGGGATCAAACCCAGGTCTTCCACATTGCAGGTGGATTCTTTACCAGCTGAGATATCAACGAAGCCCAATGAGAGTAAAAGCAATATCCAAGTCTTACAGGATGTGACTAAACCTATATTTAGAGGAAAATATAGAGCCTTTAATATTTCAGTTGAGCAAATTCAACTAAGAAGTAATTAAACATTCTAAAAATCAGTCCCCCAGATTGATCAATATAACCAAGATCTGGCTCTTAAAAAAAAAAAAAGACCAAATCTTTAGTTATTGTGACCATAGGAAAAGGGTCAGTGTTACTAGGTTGGAAGGATATAACTCCAGTCAAAGATGTGGTTTTCTTAAAGAAAATTACTATGTGCAACTTTAGGCTGATATATTTTAAAAACTAAATTAGATGGATGATTTTCTAAGAAAATATCTAAGTAGATCATTAACAACAAATCTAAAAGACCATCAGTAAATCTATAGACCTTCCCACCCCTAACTATGTGCCCTCCAGAAATTTTGTACGAATATATGTGCCCACCAAAAGTACGAGGGAATGTTTCTTCATTCCTTTGCCAGGTTTGAGTAGTATCAGTCCTTTCAATGTTTGTTAATCTGATATGTGAAAAAACTCATTGCTTTAAATTAGATTTTTAAATATTAGATTTCAGAGGTTACTTGTTAGATTTCTTATTTTCAGAATTAACTTGTTATATACCTCACACATTTTTCTCTGAAGAATTTTTATTAATTGTTAATTATAATTAATTAACATATAATTAATTATATCATATTAATGAAGGGAATGGTAACCCACTGCAGTATTCTTACTTGGAAAATTCCATGGACAGAGGAGCCTGGCAGGCTATATACAGTCCATAGGGTCACAAAGAATCGAACATGACAGCATGCACTATCTAAAAGCATCTGATGGTGTGATAGTGTTGTATACTCACCTTTATTTATCTGTCACATGCTAAAGAAGGTCTCTCCATCCTCAAGATTATAAGGAAGTATTCTCCTTGGTTTGTTGTTGTTGCTTTATCATGTTTAGGGTAGAGGACAAGGAATTTAAATCCTTAATCCACATGGAGTTTATTTTGGCGTGTCTAGGTATAATTTTATTGCCTAATGTTTAGCTAATTGTCAGATTTTTAAATAAGATAGTGATATTCACAAGTTAATTTATGAGAAAAAATATTGTTTTTAAGCTGAGCTCTGATCAGTTGGACTTGGTGATTAATAGCCATGGTTCTTTTGAAATTTCTGCCCAAAGCAGCTAAAATTCTATGTGATAAGGTAATCAAAATGGAGCAATAAGAAGAGGAAACTAATTCTGACTTATGAAATATGGAGTTTTATTTATTAAACTTGAAGTTGGATCAGAGCATCCAAGTGAAGATGTCTAAAACCATAGATGCACCTGACCTCATGAGTGACATCAAGAGTTCAGAGCTGTCCATGCAAAGGTGACCATAACCCTCATAAATGCGAGAACTGAGAGGGAAGAGCAGAGAGAGTGCAGAGGAGAGCGCGAGAGGACCACTTCCAGGCCATGATTTTTGAGACTCAGGTCATCTAGCTCTATACCACCATCTATAAAATTTTAATGATCATTTACTAACCTTCTAGTTTTTCCCCTATATTAATTGAGGACTTCAGCTCTTGGTTTTCTTTCTTCTCTACCCCAAACCCAACCATTATCTGGAAAACTTTACTATCCTGTTAGAGATTTTTTAACCTCAGTTCTAATGACAAGTACTGCTGTTACATTTTTACTATACAGTCTCATGGCCTTACTTTGAATTTTGGCATTATCCAGATTCATTACATCTCTGCAATCTTTATTCATTTTTGTATGAAAAGAAATTTTCTGAGGACCTTTCTGCAGACACAATACATTTTATGGGGCAGGATATTTTATAGTTATCATCTACCATACTTGCAGAAATACTTGACCACTTCTGATTTTCTAATGGTGAATAATAGTGCTCACCTGAGTTCTGCTTAAGATTTAATCTTGCCTCTCAGAATTAAATCTATGTCAAAATGTTATTTTGAAGGCACACTGTGTCATCTTTTACTGCTTAATAAGTTTTAGTATTGAATCTACAGTTGCCAGTTTGAGCTGTACATATCTAAAAACTTTTCACAAGAAAAACTGTCTTTGGGAGCTATTGACTGTATTTCTGATTTTGACTCTGCTTTATCAGTGTGTATCTGTGGTACTAAATGAGTAGATTATAAGTGAATTAGCATAAATCCATTACTCTGAAAGAAAAGTATCTCTTAGCAGGCACCTTGCTGGCAGAAGGTCAACGATAACAATCTTTATACATGAAGAATAGCCATATAAGGTCATGTAAGAAAACATAGACTTTCTCCTACATTTGATATGTTTTCCTAAGCTCAGTTTCCACCTGAAAAACAATTATTTGAAAACCTTTTTTTTTCTGGGTCTATCTGATGGTGTGTCTGATCAATGAATATGGGAATGAATTTCACCTAGATTTTAATTAAGAAGTACAACAAAAAACCTGAAACATCTGTGAGATGGTGGCAGTTACTTTTTTCCCAGTTGTAATCAGGCATCAACAGGTGAGTTTACTCTCACAATAATAGAAATTAAAACAGAAGAAGCCAGCCAGTATGTATCTCCTTTCAACTCTGCAACAGAAAGCTTAAAAATGATGGTAGCTGGTAATGTCAGTTGACTTGTAGTCACTTAAATCTTTATGTGTAAGCCCGACTGCAGAGATCTGAGTGGGCTGATTCACCTCCAGGCCATGAGAAATGCTGAGATCACTATAGGAGATGTCTAAGACTCTCCCTTGGACCAAGGAAGATGGGTTATTGTGGGTTACCAGCAGCATGTGTGAATGAATTCAGCAAAAATTACCTTCTATCCTGTGTTGGGTCCTCAGCACAGATTGTCAGACATAGTGCAAGGCTGTGGATTGTGATTATTGTTTGAGGAAGTCAGCATGGCATGACTGCATCATTGCCACAGTTTGCACTTAGCTCCAGCCATAGTGTGTGTACAGTGCTACCATATGTACAATATCCAGCACCCACATTTTTGTCAGGACTGTTCACTGTTATATGAAGATGACACTGTTGTTACCTTCCTTTCTTCTTGTATCCCTGATTCAGTAACAGGAGATACAAGACCACCAAGCATGAGCAGCAATTTTTCTCCAAATAAAGACGTCATAATCTGCTTGTATTTCAGTTTGCGTACACAAATACACACATTTTATAGCTTTCTTGAGATGTTTCACACACAATTCACCTATTTTAAGTGTACAGTTGAGTGGGTTTTAATATATTCACAGTGCTATGCAACCATCATCCCAATTTTAAGGTGTTTTCAATACGTACCGTAAACACCCTATACACATTAGCAGTCATTTCTTCCAACTTCCTGCCCCTTCCCTGGCTATGTTGCTAATCTGCTTTTTTTTCTCTCTAGGAGAGTTCTTTATTCTAAACATTTCATGTAAATGGACATAATATGTGATCTTTTGTGACTGGCTTCTTTCACTTAATATTTTCAAAGTTCGTCTATGATGTAGCATGTATTCATTCCATTGTGTGACCAAATAATATTCAATTATATGAATATGCATATTTCACTTAACTATTCATTAGTTAATGGACATTTAGATTTCTTCCACTGTGAGGCTACTATTAACAGAGCTGCTGTGAACATCCATATACAAGTTTTTATGTGGACATAGCTTATATTTCTTTGGGGCATATGCCTACGAGTGGATAGACAAAAACACTTGTTTTTGTCTGGCCTTTTGATTTTCAGCATGCTAGAGACTTAACTAGATATATCTTATTGAGCAAGAATTTATTTTTAGACTATTTTCTATTTTTAAATGTTTACCTTTTTACAGGCAGGAATCAATCAGATTTAAAGTGGAAGCAGAAACACGCATACCAAGACTACTCATTTAATCAGATGTAAACGTGTTCTTTCATACCCAGTGGTGCATACCACGCCCAGTCGTGTGCTTTGGAAGTGCAGGAGGTCCTCAGATCGCTCTTGGAAAGGACCATCAACACTTTGCTGCCTCTGCCCCATAAGGTGCTCCAGCCTCTGCTGCAACAGCTCCACCCACTCGCTGCTCATTGGCATCTCATTGCATTTGTCTAGGCACTAGTTAGCAGAGGTTTTGAAAATTTAAAAAGATCCAAAATCTGCCTATGTTAGATTTCCTGGCTCTGTTCCCAGTTCTCCTCTCTGAAGGCGCAGGAAAGGGATCTAAGCTACTTCTCAGGCCCCCACTTCCTTCTCTGAAGTATTTTCTCTCAGGTTTTCAGTCATTGAAGCAGTCCTCACAGGTCATCCTTTCTCCACTTTCCTAAGTTGGCAGCTTCTGGGTCTATGTTGATATCCTGTTTTTATACATGTCCCTTTTAATTACATATGCTGTGCCTCAGATAGTGACAGCAGATTTATCATCCTGCTTTCTGTAAACTAAACTGGTAAAGCATCTGCCTGCAATGCGGGAGACCCAGGTTCGATCCCTGGATTGGGAAGGTCCCATAGAGAAGGAAATGGCAACCCACTCTAGTACTCTTGCCTGGAAAATCCCATGCATGGAGGAGCCTGGTAGGCTACAGTCCATGGGGTCCCAGAGTCGGACACGACTGAGCAACTAACATATGTTTTACTCCTATTGAACTCATCAAAGTCATTAAACCTTTATCGCCACACTTCCTTATTTTTGTTTCATTTATTCTCATTTTTTAAACTGATAATACAATCACATGGTACAAAATTTAAAATATATTAAGTATTTGATAAAGTATCTTCCCTCTCCTGTTCTCCAGGCATCCATCTTTTCCGAGTTACTCAGTATTACCAGTTCGCGCATATCTTTAGAGATTTTTAAACAGCTTTATTGAAGTTTTACAGAGCTGTGTAGTCGTCACCACAGTTCAGCTTATTGTGTTACTCTACCACATTTTGCTTATTGGATTGCCAGTTGTTGGACATTTGGATTGTTTGATTGGGGGGGGGGGATAATATGAATAATACTGCTATGAATTTTTGTGTAGACACAAAAAATTTTATGTGGACTCATTTGAGTATATACCTAGGAGTGGAATTGCTGGGTCATAGGTAAGTTTGTGTTTAGTTTTTAAGAAAATTCCAAAGTGTCTTCCAAAGTAGCTGTATCATTTTGCATTCTCAACAGCAGCTTGTGAAGGTTCCAGTTTCTCCACTTCCTGTCAACACTTAGTGCTGCGCATCTTTTTGGTTATAGCCGTCCTAGTGGGTGAAAAGTGGGATCTCATTGTGACTTTAGTTTGTTTCCCTCATGACTGATAGTGTTGAAATCTTTTCATATGTTTATTGACCCCTCTTACATCATCTTTGGTGAAATATCTATCCAAATCTTTTGTCCATTCCACATACTTGAAATATCTTGCAACTTATTTAGACCTTTAATTTCTCCCACCAATGTTTTATAGTTTTCATTGTACAAGCCTTGCACTTCTATTATTCAGTTTATTTGCTGATATTTCATTCTTGTTGATGCTACTGTGAATGGAGTTTGTTTCCTTAATTTTATTTTCAGATTGCACCTTGCTAGAATATAGAAATACAATTGATTTTTTATCTTCTTGACCTTATATTCCACAATCTTGCTAAACTTTATTTAATACTTTGTAGATTCCTTCATATTTTCTACAGATAGCCTCATGTCATCTGCACATAAAAAGTTTTACTTCTTCCTTTCCAATCTTGGGTTCTTTTCTTTCACAGGTATTTTATGCATAAAAAGCAAGTAACTGTAGGTATTGCATATATTTTCTTCCCTTTTCTCAAAAATGGCAGCAAAGTTTGTTTTTTGTATTTGACAATTTATATTGAAAGTCCATTTTAGTGTGTAAATTATTCTCCCCTTTTTTTAAAAACAGCTGCAGAAAAATTATAGTGTATTACCAGTCAGTCAAATCTTCCTCACCACACTTTCATACATACTGGTTTAACATGATCTTTGTCTCCTAATTTTATATTAGCTTTTTACATTTTTTGCATCTAAATCATTTGTTCTTTGTAACACTTCCATAATTGCAGGAATGCAGCTGTTCCCTTTTCTTGATGGGGAAACTGGCAACAGAGATTATGGCTTGCTCAAGAAGAGACAGCTAGTAAAGGGAAGATCTGAGACAGGTTTAGGTATTTGGACTCCAGACTCACAGCTTTTTCTGCTGTATCAGAGTTATTGCCATTCTTCCTGCCTGATGCATAAGGCTTTACAATTATCCCTTGTTTGATTTGGCCTGTCATTCCTGTTATTATTAGGGATCCTGACAGCCCTTTAGTCCCTTCCGGATGTTTTATATGGGAAAGCTGGTTCCATCAGCTTATCCTTCAGACCCTGTAACTCCATCTTGCCCTCAAGTATGCTGTGAGAGGTTTTGTTGTTTTATTCAAATCTAGTTCTCTGCTATATATTCTGGTCTAACAGTTAAATGACCAGGTCTACTAGGGAAAAAAGCTAACCTGACAGGGGTTTGTTCTGCCTGCTTTAGTGAACCTTGGCTAAAATTTGCTGATCTTTTTTTTAAACCTGCATATGCTTGCAGATAATCAAATTTGTGATCCATTCTAGAATTTTACAGGTCATCATTTTTAAAGCCTGCAGTTTGCTCTGCTTATCTTTTAAAAGTTAATTTCCTGTCTCCAGACATTTAACATAGTTCCTCTGCGGCAGGATCTGTTGTAAGTTCCCTGAAGGTCCTGAAATATAGTTTATCTAGCTCAGGGAAGGAGATGCTCTGTTTCCTTTCCTAACTTGGGTTTCAATTTACTCTACCAAACGTCCTTAATGAGACAAGCACCTGGCATTTATTCAAAATGTAGATACCAAGACCCCTCACTTAAAACCTCCAATTCATTGTTCTGGGTTAGGACCCTTCCTCAGGAGAGTGTTCTGATGAACCAGTTTAAGAAATACCATTTTATATCAATTTTTTTTTTACTATATTTTGGTAATCTTTCGGTTATTTACAAACGTTCCACCATCAGCTCCCTTCATTGCTCAGAATATAACTAAAAAAACCTTTGGGGCTCAAATATTTAAGTGCTTTTGCAATATTCTTGACATTCAGGACTTCTCATAGGGCCTTTAAGTTTTTTGGCATTTATTCCTGAATGAATGCCTAAGTCGGATCTTACTGGAAAGCACTCTGCAGTTCACCACTCAGCTTCTTTAGTTATCCTCTGCCCTCTTTCTTATCAGTTCTGTGGTAGTGTCACTTCAGAATTTCTTTCTCAAGACACACCAGGCTCATCTTTTCTAGCACCCTCTTCAGAGTGTTTTCAAGTCCTGGGAACACACCCAGTCTTGTCTTAGCTTCTTGAAACAGCTTAAGCCTTTATCTAACTACAGCATCCACCTCTCTATTGCAAAATACAGAGAAGCACATTCACATTGCTGCAAGCTTGCTGGCAATGTCATCTCAACCATTTGAACTGGATTAGAAAGGGCTCTTGGTGACGTGTATTTTCTTATCCTGTAGGTAACTATGCCTTTGACCGCAAGTAATGATAAAAGGGTCTCTTGTCTTTCCAGGTGACAGACCATGTCTCTTCTGACTCTGTTTCATCTACCAGTAGTTTCTGGAGCTCGAACTCTACCCTTTGCAACAAGCAAAATGCACATATGTTAAATAAGGGCGTACAAGCAGGTAAATTAAACATTTTCATTGAAATATTAATATAAGTAGCTCTTAAATCTGTGATAAGACACCTCACTCACAAATGAAGATTACAGATGTACTCAAGTATATTCTCTGGTGGTCCAGTGGTTAAGAATCTGCCTTGCAGTGCAGGGAACATGGGTTTGATATCTGGCCGGGGATCTGAGATCCCACATGCTTCAGGGCAGCTATTGAGCTGGCACACCACAATTAAAACCTGGCACAGCCAGAAAGAAATAAATAATTTTTTTTAATTAGCAAAAAATATATACTCAAATGCCATGTGTCACCTATCAGACAAAAATTTAAGTTTGAAAGCAAGTTTGTGGGGAGGCATGTAAGGAAATAGATACATTCTAGGAGGTGTATAAGTTGGGAGTGCAACCCTTAAGACTAACAACTTGGCAGTTTCTATCAAAATTACTTTGACCCAGCACTTTTACTTTTGGAGTTTAGCCTATAGATACATGGTGCAAGTGTGTAAAATGACAAATGGTTAATGACAGAATTAACCTCTGAAGTATTGACTTATTATAAGCATTAAAGTAAAATCAACTTTGATGTCCATCAGTAGCTAAATTGTTAAATACATTATTATATATCCATATAATGAAGTCTTTGGAGATGGAAANATGTCTCTTCTGACTCTGTTTCATCTACCAGTAGTTTCTGGAGCTCGAACTCTACCCTTTGCAACAAGCAAAATGCACATATGTTAAATAAGGGCGTACAAGCAGGTAAATTAAACATTTTCATTGAAATATTAATATAAGTAGCTCTTAAATCTGTGATAAGACACCTCACTCACAAATGAAGATTACAGATGTACTCAAGTATATTCTCTGGTGGTCCAGTGGTTAAGAATCTGCCTTGCAGTGCAGGGAACATGGGTTTGATATCTGGCCGGGGATCTGAGATCCCACATGCTTCAGGGCAGCTATTGAGCTGGCACACCACAATTAAAACCTGGCACAGCCAGAAAGAAATAAATAATTTTTTTAAATTAGCAAAAAATATATACTCAAATGCCATGTGTCACCTGTCAGACAAAAATTTAAGTTTGAAAGCAAGTTTGTGGGGAGGCATGTAAGGAAATAGATACATTCTAGGAGGTGTATAAGTTGGGAGTGCAACCCTTAAGACTAACAACTTGGCAGTTTCTATCAAAATTACTTTGACCCAGCACTTTTACTTTTGGAGTTTAGCCTATAGATACATGGTGCAAGTGTGTAAAATGACAAATGGTTAATGACAGAATTAACCTCTGAAGTATTGACTTATTATAAGCATTAAAGTAAAATCAACTTTGATGTCCATCAGTAGCTAAATTGTTAAATACATTATTATATATCCATATAATGAAGTCTTTGGAGATGGAAATGGCAACCCCCTCCAGTACCCTTATCTGGAGAATCCCATGGACCAAGGAGCCTGGTGGGCTACAGTCCATGGGGTTGCAGAAGAGTCGGACACAACTGAGCGACTAACACACAAGTCCTACATAGTATGAAGAAGCTTTTGCTACTAATGTGTCAAGATCCCCAATATACCTAATTAAAAAGCAAAGTACAGAATAGTATATGGCATGCTACTACATGTATTTGAAAAATAAAGAGAATTGCTTGAATGTGTGCAAAAATTCTCTGGAATCACAGAGTTATAAACTTAATGGAGAACAGGAATGAGAAGGAGGCTTTCCACTTTATGACTTCCTATATCTTTTGATTTTATAAAACAGAAGTAATCCTGCCCCTTGATTATTTTTCCCTTCAAGTCATATCTTTACATCTGTTAACCTCTTCCTTACCTTGGTGACTGCATTTGCTGTCCTTCTTACTTGGGATCAGAACTGAAATCTTTTTCCCAGTGAATCCATATTAGTAGTTCTTTCCCTCTAAACTGACAGAAGTGAACTCCTCCCACACACAAACATCTCCATCTCTCTACCCTCATCTTCCTTCTCTTCTCTCTCTCAAAGCCTTTTACCCCACCCAAGAGGAGTCAGCAGCCTGCGGTTCTGAAACCTTAAAATTTTTTAAATTTACTGAAGTAGAATAAAAAAAACAACTAACTCTAGTGGTAATAGTTTAGGCAGCAGTGAAACTACCATTCTTTATGCAGACATCATAATAAGAAAAAGATGTATATCACTTATCATAGTTTAGGATTCTTTCTGATGGCAATAAGAGAAAATACAACTCAAATTTGTTCTTAAAAATGAGATATCTCATGTATTTGAAATTACAGTAAAACTTTGAAGACACTTGATGTAGTAAATCAAATAATGTGATTCCAAAACTGTTTATATCAACTCTGCTTGCATTGTCTTTTTGCTTATATTCATTCAGAGCACTGTCTTCAACAAATATTTTTACATGATGATACTTGTTTAAAATGTGTCTCAATGATTGTTTTGAATATTTTACCAGATTTATTTATTTATGTACTTTTGCTTTTGGCCACGCTGCACAGCATACGGGATCTTAGCTCCTTGACCAGGAATCAAATTCATGCCCACTGAAGTGGAAGCATTGAGCCCTAACCACTGGCCCACTTGGGAATTCCCTATTTTACCAGATGATTGTAGATCTCAGTTCTTTTTCATTGCAGAATAGAAAATAAATGATTAATTTTTTTTTTAGTTTTCATTTACTGACTTAAATGCACCTGCCAACTAAATCTCAAGGCTTTTCTCAGAGAGGTCTGTGATCTTTACCCTCAGGTAACTTGGAGATTGTGAATGGTGTCAGAAAAAACACTCGAGATGTTGGAATGACTTTCCCAACTCCAAGTTCTAGTGAGGCTAGAATAGAAGAGGACAGTGATGTGACTTCTTGGTCAGAAGAAAAAATAGAAGAGAAGAAGCTCCTTACCAGTTATCTTGGGGACAAAAAGTTAAAGAACAACAAGAAGAACTGCTGTGAAGGTCAGTTTCTAAGTCCTGCTTTCTTAGTAGAGAAACGTGAATTTCTGTTCTCTTGCAATGCTAGGATTCTTCATTTCTAAACAACTTAATGTTGGCCACCCAGCACCACCTTGGCACATTTTCAGAGTACAGTCATCTCTATATCTGGAGGGGCTTGGATTGAGAACCCCTCCTGAGTACCGAAGGCTGTAGATCCTCAAGTCTTTTATATAAAATGACCTAGTACTGCCCCCAAATGCAAGGATTCTGCATGCATGTATACAGAGGGCTGGCTATATTTAATGCTGCAGCTAGAGTATATATACCTGCAGTAAGCAGACTCGAGGGCATTTTGCTGGCCCCTGACAGCTGATTCCCGAGAGCCTGTGTTATGTATATGTTTCTGGTGAGAAAAATGAAAAATCTTTTTTCTTTCTTAAAAATGTCTCCTATAGGAGTTTCATGGTTTGTTCCTGTGGAAAATATGAAGTCTGGTCCTAAGAAGGAAAACATGCCCAAGCTTCATGGCCCTGGTGTCTCCTGGTTTGCACCAATAACCAACATCAAACCTTGGAGGGAGCCACTGCGGGAACAGAACTGGCAGGGACAGCAGATAGACAGCCCCAGTTCACTAGCCGGCCCAGGCAGAGAGCCGCTGAAGCCCTTTGTGAGGGCAACCCTCCAGGTACAGTGAGATTGAATTAATTTTAGCTGTATGTTTAAGGAGGAAGAAAGGGTAAATCTGTGACTTGGCATGCTGAAGTATAGTCATGTGACCCTTGTTTCTGGCACCTCCACAGTTCATCTGTTCTCACACTCATTAATCAAAGGCTGCCTTACTGTTAGTATTATAAATCACATATCACCCTCAGGATCTGAGAGGGGCAAGGCAATAGAAGGGAAGATGTTTTGTAGCTACTCACACAACATCACAAAACACAAAACATCACAAAACATGGGTTTTGTAGATAGATACCTGCACGGGGAGTGTAGTAGAGGCCTGATGTTTGCATCAGTCTTCCATTTTGAATCAGTTCCTCCATTTATATAACTCCTATTTCTACTTACCAAGTAGAAAGGCACCAAGTCTTTTTTTTAATAAGTACTTGGGAGCCAAAGAAAATGTTATTTAATGATGTATTTCTTTGAAGGGAAACTTAAAATCGCACAGTGAGCCAAACTTTATCCCATCCACATTGGGGAGAGTTGTAATTGCCATAATCTTGCTGCTGCTGCTGCTGCTGCTGCTAGGTCGCTTCAGTTGTGTCCAACTCTGTGCGACTCCACAGACAGCAGCCTGTTGGGCTCTGCTATCCCTGGGATTTTCCAGGCAAGAACACCGGAGTGGGTTGCCATTTCCTTCTCCAATGCATGAAAGTGAAGTTGCTCAGTCGTGTCTGACTCAGCGACCCCATGGACTGTAGCCTACCAGGCTCCTCTGTCCATGGGATTTTCCAGGCAAGAGTACTGGAGTGGGGTGCCATTGCCATAATCTTAGTTCTTGATTTATTCCAAAGGCATTTCTTTGATCTCTCTGATTTTCCTACTGGAACTCTCCTACTCAGGGAGTTGTTAGATCATCCTTCAGCTATAGGTATTTTCTGTATGTTACAAACAGGCTTTCCAAACCTGCTGGGCAGGTACTGTTTTTCTAGGCCCTTGGAGAAAAGACTGCATCATTAATATGAGGTTGGAGGGCTTTTTCTTCTCCTCAGGAATCACTTCAGCTGCACAGACCGGACTTCATCTCCCGCTCTGGGGAACGGATAAAGCGCCTAAAGTTGATAGTCCAGGAGAGGAAGCTGCAGAATATGTTACAAAGTGAGCGGGAGGCTCTGTTCAACACTGTGCAGGAGTGGCAGGGCCACTGGGACCCCGTGCACCTGCTCCGGAAGAGAGGTACACTCCGCCTGTCCACTTTCCTATTCTCGGCAGAGTGGGCAGGCTCTGCTCCCTGCAAGGCAGCACTGCTCAGTGCCAGGCCAGCTACAGTTCAGAAGGGGACTTTGCTTGTTGAGACTCAAATCTCCATAGATAACAGAACCTGCCTGATTAAACTCTCAGCACTTCCATGATCCAGAAGAACACAGTTAATCTTGCCCTGTTGCTACATCTTAAAAATGAGAGTGTGCAGTGAGAATGGGCACTTGGCGTGCAGAATCTTAGTTCCCTAACCACGGATTGGACCCAGGTCCTCGTCAGTGAAAATGTGGAGTCCTAAGTACTGTACCACCAGGGAATTCCTGAGAATGGTGTTTTTGAAAACCAGCTCTGTCACCATGAACAAGTTAGTTCCAAAAGTATAATGTTTTGACAGGGCTTGTTTCCCTCAAAGGGTAATAATAATAAATACTTATATAGTTCTTGTGTTTTGCTCAGACATTATTCTTATTTAATGTTTATAACGCTTCTCTGGGGTGGATACTATTAATATCCCTGTTTCACAAATGAGAAAACCGAGGCAGAGACATTAAGTACCTTGCCCAAACGGATTTGAACCCCAGTGGGCTGGTGCTAGACTCTGTTTTCGTAACAGTTATGCTAGATGTAATATCTCACTAAAATAATATGCAAAAGCTGTGAAAACTATAAAGTACTCCCTAATGCTTTAATCACTGCCTTACCGGTAAACAGGTCCGTGTTTCAGTTCACACTGTTTAGCCTCTGCCACAGCGCTGTGTCTTCAGGAGCCTTAGGCTGCTGTCACAGTCATCATCCTCTCACCCTGGCTCTGGCCGTTGCTCACCAGCCTACACTGCCCGCTCAGGGTAGGGGCACAAAGCCCTAGCTGCTCCCTCTCACAGTTCTCGAGCAACACACTCTTCCTTCTTAAGACACAATCTTCTGTTACCAATCCCCTGAGGGTCAGGATCCCCTCAATGGATCCTTTGCCCAGAGTCACAGTTGTCAATTGAACGAGGCCAGGTTCAGCATAGCAGAACATTAGCTGATCATGGCATGGAGAAAGGAGACCTCGTGTTTTTGTTTGTTTATTTTCCTTTAAAGACTTTTTTGATGTGAACCATTTTTAAAATCTCTATTGAATTCATTACAATATTGCTTCTGTTCTATGTTTTGGTTTTTTGGCTGAGAGGCATGTGGGATCTTAGCTCCCCAACTGGAGATTGAACTGTCACCCCTGCACTGGAAGGTGAAGTCTTAACCACTGGGCTGCCAGGGAAGTCCCAGTAGAGCTCATGTTCTAAAGAGGAGCAGAGTAAGGGAATTGAAGGAGGTGGGAGGAGGCAGATAGGTTGATTAGGGCTTGAGGAAAGGGGCGGAGATTTTCAGGGGCAGCCAGGGTCTTTTGCACATAGTAAAGATTGTGCCTCAGTTCAGTTCAGTTGCTCCATTGTGTCCAACTCCTTGCAACTTCATGAACCGCAGCATGCCAGACCTCCCTGTCCATCATCAACTCCCACAGCCTTCCCACACTCATGTCCATTGAGTCGGTGATGCTATCCAACCATCTCATCCGCTGTCGTCACCTTCTCCTCCTGCCCTCAATCTTTCCCAGCATCAGGGTCTTTTCAAATGAGTCAGCTCTTCACATCAGGTGGCCAACGTATTGGAGTTTCAGCTTCAACATCAGTCTTTCCAATGAACACCCAGGACTGATCTGCTTTAGGATGGACTGGTTGGATCTCCTTGCAGTCCAAGGGATTCTCAAGAGTCTTCTCCAACACCACAGTTCAAAAGCAGCAATTCTTTGGCGCTCAGCTTTATAGTCCAACTCTCACACCATACATGACCACTGGAAAAACCATAGCCTTGACTAGATAGACCTTTGATGGCAAAGTAATATCTCTGCTTTTTAATATGCTGTCTAGGTTGGTCATAACTTTTTCCTTCCAAGGAGTAAGTGTCTTTTAATTTCATGGCTGCAGTCACCATCTGCAGTGATTTTGGAGCCCCAAAAGATAAAGTCAGCCACTGTTTCCACTGTTTCCCCATCTATTTGCCATGAAGTAATGGGACTGGATGCCATGATCTTTGTTTTCTGAATGTTGAGCTTTAAGCCAACTTTTTCTCTCTCCTCTTTCACTTTCATCAAGAGGCTCTTTAGTTCTTCTTCACTTTCTGCCATAAGGGTAGTGTCATCTGCATATTGGAGGTTACTGATATTTCTCCCGGCAATCTTGATTCCAGCTTGTGCTTCCTCCAGCCCAGCGTTTCTCATGATATACTCTGTATATAAGTTAAATAAGCAGGGTGACAGTGTACAGCCTTGACGTACTCCTTTTCCTATTTGGAACCAGTCTGTTGTTCCGTGTCCAGTTCTAACTATTGCTTCCTGACCTGCATACAGATTTCTCAAGAGGCAGGTCAGGTGGTCTGGTGTTCCCATCTCTTCCAGAATTTTCCATTTTATTGTGATCCACACAGTCAAAGGCTTTGGCATAGTCAGTAAAGCAGAAGTGGATGTTTTTCTGGAACTCTCTTTTTCGATGATCCAGTGGATGTTTGCA